>JBAMNC010001282.1:535000-1092500 GCA_037902135.1 Cetoscarus ocellatus
CCCATTCACACCCATTCACTCTCACATTCATTCACTGATGGTTGGACTTTGTCAGTTGTCCATCATGGCTAACACTTTCACGCCCTTTCATACCCATTTACACATCACTGATGCAGCAGTGGGAGCAACTTGGGGTTAAGTGACAACAAGCACACAAGACCATTTAGAGTTGCTGAAGAGTTTATCTGATGACTGTAGGCAGAGGCAAGCTAACACTTCCTACTGACACCCAGTGTTTGAGCTAAGCTAATTAGCAGTGGGTGAGCTCTGCCTGTCTCTTCCTTGTTGCTGCACGTACAGTTGAAAGAATGGAGTCTGCTTGTCATGGACTCAGGAAACAGGCTGCTGGACATTTTGGACGATGCCCGTCCCCCTCTGCACGCGGTCATCGGCGACCAGAGAAGCCTGTTCAGACCAGGACTGCTGCTTCCCCGGTGTTGGGCCTGCAGACTGGGGGACTCTTTTGTCTCTCAGGCCGACGGCTCCTCGCTTGGGGGGATAGGAGTGGCGGGGGGATGGAGGATAGGAAGGAGCAGCGGCCGGTAGCCAGCAGCCGGCCAGTAGCCATTACTTATTTATTTATTTCGTTTTTTTGTATTCTATTATTATTATTAATATTTTTTAATTATTTATTTTATTATGTTTTGTTTATATTTTTGTTTATATCTATCCTTTCAATGTATCTTTTTATCTAATTTTTGTAACTGCTATTGGAACTGTAATTTCCCGGAGGAGTTTCCAAAGGGATTAATAAAGTACTATTTAATCTAATCTACATGGAAAGAAAACAAATGTTGGCGTATCCCTTTAGACTTTATCTGGTCACACAAACTGCAGACTTGGAGGTTTGTGTTGATCATCTGTGGGTTCATGTGAATGTGAGACACTCGCCCCCTCAAAATAAACCTGAACACGTCCAGCGGGCGCCACTCTTTATTTCTTACTTCAGTGACTTCCTTCTGGTCTTAAATCAAACCTGATTTTTCTTTGGAACCTCAAAAGTCTTCAAAATGTCTTTTTACCTTCTACTGTTTCCTCCTCTTCTGCGGGAGCTGCCTCCTCCTCCACAGCAGGTTCCTCCTTGTCCTCTTGTGTGGCCTCTTCAGCAACCTCCTCTGTTGCAGCTTCCTCTGCAGGTTCCTCTGAAGCAGCTGCCTCCACCTCCTCCACCACTACCACCTCTTCAGGGGCTGCCTCTTCCTCTGCAGGAGCCTCCTCTTCAGCTGGCTCTTCTACTGCCTCTTCTGCAACCTCCTCTTCCTCTGCTGGCTGCTCCACAGCTTCTTCTACAGGAGCAGCCTCCTCCTCCACTGCTTCCTCAGCAGGAGTAGCCTCCTCCACTGCCTCCTCAGCAGGAGCAGCCTCCTCCTCCTCCTCCTCCACTGCCTCCTCAGCAGGAGCAACCTCCTCCTCTGCCTCCTCAGCAGGAGCAACCTCCTCCTCTGCCTCCTCAGCAGGAGCAGCCTCCTCCTCTGCCTCCTCAGCAGGAGCAGCCTCCTCCTCTGCCTCCTCAGCAGGAGCAGCCTCCTCCTCCACTGCCTCCTCAGCAGGAGCAGCCTCCCCCTCCTCTGCAACGTCCGAGGCCACCTCCTCAAAGGCTGCTTCCACCTCCTCACCAGCAGCCTCCTCCTCGACAGCCTCCTCTTCAGCTGGCTCCTCTATTTCTTCAGCTGCTGCCTCCTCCTCAACTGGAGCAGCCTGGACCAAGATATGAGGTCAAAGGTTAAATAAAAAAGTGCTTTTGACATCTAAAATGGACGCAGCAGGTTCAGGGGGGTTAATGACTATAGACACAAATCTGGACTTTAATCAACCAACAATGAACTCTTTTGATGACTTCTACCATCAGGACCATCAGGACTGCTGGGGGCGGGGGGGGGGGGGGGGGGGGGGGGGGGGGGCTTATCTTTGGAGGTCAACCCAGAGGTTATTGTGCCGGTTCCTCGACTGAAGTCTGTGGGATTTTTAATGTGATCTGTCTGTGGTAAAGAAAAATTTATATGACCTCGATACACTTCAAAATGATCATTATCTACACCATTTATCCTTTTCAGGGTCGGGGGGGGCTGGAGCCTATCCCAGCTGACTTTAGTCAGGATGCAGGGTTACACCCTGAACTGGTCACCAGCCAATCACAGGGCCACATAGAGAGACAGACAACCATTTATGCTCACACTTAAGGGCAATTTGGATTCACCAGTTAAACTAATGAGCATGTTTTAGGTCTGTGGGAGGAAGCCAGAGTCCCCACGCATGCACAAGGAGAGCATGCAAACTCCACACAGCAACCTTCTTGCTGTGAGGCTCATGCACTACCTGCTGCACCACCGTGCCACCCTAAAAACACAATTAGGCTGTAAAATTCATATAAGGGGAATGTCAGATGCAAAGTGTAACATTTAAATTGTGTATGATTTTGTGAATGCGTCTGTTTGCTTCAGACCTTATTTCAGCCATGTTTCTGGAAGCTGCTCCAATCCCACGGACTTTGGGGCCTGAGAACCAGAAGAGTTCAAATGCCCTTCAGGACTCATCCCTGCACTGCTTGATCTAGAAAGCCGTTTGGGAGTAAGACTGATCTACTGGTGCTCAAATCTGGAGTACAGGTACTTGGTTTTGGTCAACTAGTGTGCAAGAAGACTTTACCAGTGAAGCAGAAAGTGTCTCTAGTAGATCGAAACATGTTCACTAGTACCATACTAATAAGTCATATATGCAGAAAGGGGGGGGGGAGAAGCGAATCCAGGCTTCCCATTGGCTTTTGACAATATTACAACCAATCAGGGGGGCTGGATTTGATTAACAATCCCTCCTACTTTAGTTGCATTAGGTCTACTTGTACTAATAATGAATCTTTTGGCTTTTCAAGTACTACTAGAAGACTTAAAACAGTCTACTAGTACTACTACTGAGATATTGAGTTTACTAGTAGTACTAGTAAAAAAAAAAATTGTTCTTACTAGTAAAGGATTTTGGACCACTAGTGGGTGAGTAGACCTTATTAGTAAAGCAAAAAATCAACTACTAGTAGACAATTTTGTGTGAACAGTACTACAAGTAAAGCTGTGAGTATTTACTAGTAACATTTTTAAGTCTACTTGTACTACTTGTAACACGAAATTGTCTACTAGTAGACGATTTCGTGTTACTAGTAACTAGTGCTCTACTGCACCAAAAACTTTTACAAGTGAAACAACATTTTTGTTTACTAGTACAAGTAGAGAACTCAAAATATCTCACTAGTAGTACTAGTGGACTTTTTTCAGTCTACTAGTAGTACCAGTAAAGCCAAAAGATTCACTAGTAGTACTAGCAGACCTAATACAAATGAAGTAGGAGGGATTAAAACCAAATCCAGCACCCCATTGGTTGTAATATTTTCGAAAGCCAATAGGAATAGTGAATTTGCTTTTCCCTACCCCCATATTAGCATTTAATGCATACTAGTAGTACTGGTGACACTTTTTGCTTCACTGGTAAAGTCTACTCATGCACTAGTTGACCAAAATTGAGTACTTACTAAATTTGAGCTCTAGTAGAGCTGAACTATGGTTGATATCACTGATCAATTTTATGCCCAAACAGCTTTCCATAACTCGACTGCTCTGTCTGAATCTGGACTGATGCAGGCAGGAGTATTAAAAACTAAACACAAAGCAGGTCCCTCATGTCATGACAAATCAAGATATCACTGATGTTTGCTTTTCATAAAACTGTAAAACTCCCAACAGTTATCAGGCCAACTGTCCCGCTGATATCATCACTTAAAAAAGTTCAAAATGTCCCACTTTGTGAAAAACTGCTTCACACATGTTGATAAATGGGAGGTGTTGATGACTGTATCTCTAGGGGGCAAATGCCTTTTTTCAACCTCCATCCCATCAAAAATGCTCAAGTTTGTCAGAGGAGAAAAGTGCACAGAGGACCATTTAACTGTTTCGATGCATTTCCTACAACAAACTACAAACATACCTTGACAGGTGCCTCCTCCTCAACTGCTGGTTCCTCTGCCAGCACCTCTGGATCCTCCTCGAAAACCTGGCACAAAAGAAACGCCCAACATGTTAGCAAAATGCAGGACTTTTCTGTTGATCACACAAACCAACAGAGGCAACTTCTCTTTGGAAATAAATCACTGGATTGCTGTTGTTTTGATGTCCTGCTGAAACACATCTAAAGTCTGGCCTTGCTGACAGAATCTAAAGATCATGCCCACGGAAACAAATAATGTCTGAACAGTTTGGATCCTGGTGTGAGTTTTTCTTGAAACGTATATGTAAAAACAACATGAATGAAGAGGAGGACATGGTGTGAACATGGTCTGTTGCCCCTCAGCGATTGTGTTGAGATCCCAAGTAGTGTCAGAACTTTAACATCCAGACATGTGCAAAATTGCTGGTACCCTTTAGTTAAAGAAAGAAAACCCACAATGGTCACTGAAATAACTTGAAACTGACCAAAGTGATAATAAATTAAAAAATTACTGAAAATTAACTAATGAAAATCAGACATTGTTTTTGAAATACATATATATATATATATATATATATATATATATATATATATATATATATATATATACGTAGGTGTATATATATACATATATACACATACACACACATATATATACATACGTATATATATATATATATATACGTATATATGTATATACATATATATACACACACATATACATATATACACATATACACACATATATATACAAACACACACATATACATACATATATGTACATACGTATATATACACATACGTATATATATATACACATACTTATATATACACATATGTGTATATATATACACACGTGTATATATATACACACGTGTATATATACACACACGTATATATATACACACATGTATATATATACACACATACGTATATATATACACACACACACATACGTATATATATACACATACGTATATATATACACATACGTATATATATACACATACGTATATATATACACACATACATATATATATACACACATACGTATATATATACACACATACGTATATATATACACACATACGTATATATATACACACATACGTATATATATACACACATATGTATATATACACACACATATGTATATATACACACACATATGTATATATACACACATACGTATATATATATATACACATGTATATATATATACGCACACATACGTATATATATATATATACACACACATACGTATATATACACACACATATACATATATACACATATACACACATATATACAAACACACACATATACATACATATATGCACATACGTATATATACACATACGTATATATATATACACATACTTATATATACACATATGTATATATATATACACATATGTATATATATACACACATATGTATATATATACACACATATGTATATATATACACACATATGTATATATACACACATGTATATATATACACACACACATACGTATATATATACACATACGTATATATATACACACATACGTATATATATACACACATACGTATATATATACACACATATGTATATATACACACATATGTATATATACACACATACGTATATATATATATACACATGTATATATATATACGCACACATACGTATATATATATACACACACATACGTATATATATATATACACACACATACGTATATATATATACACACATACATATATATATATACACACACACGTATATATATACACACACACACGTATATATACATACACACACATACGTATATATATATATACACACACATACGTATATATATATATATACACACACATACGTATATATATATACACACACATACGTATATATATACACACACACGTATATATATATACACACACACGTATATATATATACACACATACATATATATACACACACACGTATATATATACATACACATACGTATATATATATACACACATACGTGTATATATATACACACACATACGTATATATATATACACACACATACGTATATATATACACACACATACGTATATATATATACACACACACGTATATATATATACACACACACGTATATATATATACACACATACGTATATATATACACACATACATATATATACACACACACGTATATATATACACACACATACGTATATATACATACACACACATACGTATATATATATATACACACACATACGTATATATATATAAACACACACATACGTATATATATATATATATACACACACACATACGTATATATATGTATATATATATATACACATACGTATATATATACATACGTATATATATACACACACACGTACGTATATATATATATATATACACACACGTACGTATATATATATACACACGTACGTATATATATACACACGTACGTATATATATATATATACACACGTACGTATCTATATATACACATACGTATATATATACACATACGTATCTATATATATACATATACGTACCTATATATATACACACACATACGTATATATATATACACACACACATACGTATATATATATACACACACACATACGTATATATATATACACACACACATACGTATATATATATACACACACATACGTATGTATATATATATACACACACATACGTATGTATATATATATACACACACATACGTATATATATATACACACATACGTATATATATATACACATACGTATATATATACACACATACGTATATATATACACATACACGTATATATATACACATACGTATATATATATACATACGTATATATATATACACACACATGTACGTATATATATACACACACACGTACATATATATATATACACACGTACGTATATATATATACACATACGTATCTATATATATACATATACGTATCTATATATATATACACATACGTTTCTATATATATACATATACGTATCTATATATATACACATACGTTTCTATATATATATATACACATACGTACATATATATATATATACACATACGTACATATATATATACACACATACGTACATATATATATACACACATACGTATATTTATATATATACACACACAAATATATACACACACACATATATATACACACACACACACGTATATATATACACACATACATATACATATATACGTATATATTTACGTATATATATACATATATACACATACACACATACATATGTAAATACATACATACATATATATACAAACACACACACACACATATATATACAAACACACACACACATATATATACAAAAACACACACACATATATATACATATATACACACATATATGTGCGTATATTTATACACACACACACATATATATACGTATATACATATATATACATATATACGTATATACATATATATATATACCTATATACATATATATATACATATATGTGTGCATATATATACAAAACAGAAATGATCGTACAAAGTCCACTGATGGCCTGGTTCAATATTTTGGGTCTGTTTTTTGATTTTCATTGTGCTGGAACAAATGAAAACCTCAAAGAATTAGTCTTGGAGAGGGAGTATAAAAACACAACCTACAGAGGACATCTTGACACGGAGCAGTCAGCCAACAACAAAACAACTAAAATGACAGTGATAATAAATTATCATTATTATTATTATCAGAGTCATGATGTGAGATCAGAGTTTATTTGGATGCTCTGTGTTACAAAAGGATGTGCTACCTCTCTGCCTGTTTCCTGAGTTCAAGAGGTTAAATTCAGACCAAAGGGGGCACTATAATCAGGTTTTCTTAAAAATAATGATTAAACTCAAAATGCTTTAGAAAGAGCGGTAATGTATACGCAATTATACTGGAACAAACTCCCACAACACTAAGTCTCAATTACAAGCAAAGTTGGTTTTAAAAATAAACTGAGAAAGGGAATATGTCAGAACTTTGTTGTTTTAGATTGTGTCTAACTATGTCTATTCACTGTACTCGTATGAGTTATGCCTGCTCTGTTTGCTTCAATTGCAAGTTTTTGTCTTTTAGTGAATGTGTTATTTGTCAAATAATAAATGTAAATGTTTTACCGGTCCATTTTTATCTGCACTGTAATTTCTTTTTTCTATTTTTTAAATTAGATGTAATATGACCCCATGAAGAATACTTCCTGCTGAGGCAGGGACTAATGGGGATCAGAAACAAAGAAATTAAGAAGTTAAATGTTAAAATACCAGGTTCTGCAGGAGGTCTATAGAGAATCTGAACAAACCTCAGGAGTATCTTCAGGCTCTGGCTCAGGCTCTGGCTCAGGCTCAGGCTCGGCCACAGGCTCTGGTTCAGCCTCTGGCTCGGCTTCTACCTCAGGTTCAGGTTCTGAGGGGAGCAGAGTTTCAGATTTAAGTGAACACACCAACACAGACAAATACAGAGTTAACTGCATCATGGAGGGAGAGTTTGCGTCTGATGCCGTCCTGTCTGCGAACATAAACATATTTAACTGTATTTTTATACTTTTAATTCACTGAACACCGTTTTACATCTGGTAAAAAAAGATGGAGGATTTAAATTTTGGTATGACAAAGGCATTTTAAAAATGATGGATTTCTATGCAGATGGAGTCTTGCCGTCTTCTGGACAGTTATGCCACGGTGTCAAATTCCTAAAAAACATTTGTTTAAATATTTCAGTTAACAAGTTACATGCCATCAAAATATAAAATACCACCTTCATCAAAATTAGAGGAAAAAGCATTTGCACATTTAGAAGGAAAAGGTCTGCTGTCTAAATATTATAGTATATCAGCTGCAGACAGTAACAAATCAACACCAGATAAATTAAATGCCTGGAATACTGACATACAGGAACATACTGATGACACCGATTGAACAATGCTGGTCTAAAAGCACAAAGACAGACCATGAACACAAGGTTTAAACTTCTTCAGTACAAGTGGCTAATGAGAATGTAAATAACTCCAGTCAAGCTCCATCATATGTCGTCTGATATCACAGATTTTTGTACTAAATGTATGGATGAGAATGGCAGTCTACGCCACCCGCGCAGTGGTAATTTGGTCCGGCGCACCGCCGTGCGCAGCCAATTTGGCAATTTGGTAGACCGGCTGTGCCGAGATGGGTGTGACAGCGCACCAGGGGGAGGTGTCGAAAGATTCAGCTTGGCGCATTGGCATTTCGTGCCAAAAAAACGCGCGGAAGGTGCGCCGAAAGCCCGCCAGCTCCAACCTGGTCTATTCTCGGCGCAGGCGAGGCGCACTCGGGGCAGTGGTAATTTGGCTGACAGGCGCACAGTGCGCACACGTCACCAAAACCTCACAGACAGGTATCCACAGTGTCAGGCACATTTCAATGCAATAAACAATCACAACAACCACTATTTAATGTAACCGTCTGAACCAGCACATACATTTGTATCTATATTAATTGTCCCGTCACATCTGATGTCAGATCAGAGACGTTTGTCATAACTAACGAGTTCACATCTCTCAAGCCAACCACAAACAGCCACATCATCCGATACGGAGTATCCGGCTTCTCTCATCTCATGAAATTCAAAAGAAAAGAAAAAAAGAGAGAGACGCTCGCTGAATAAATGTAAGTCACTCGGTGTCTTAAGGATTTACCTGCGATTTCCCATATTTCCCTGTTTTCATCTTTATTCGTAACCTGATCTAAAAAGATGGAGTACATTATTGCAAGGAGGATGAGGAGGAGATATATTTTCACCAAAGGTTCTGCTATTTGGCGATGACAGACCAGGAATGCAGGTGGATCACAAACATGATGAATGGATTAGCCTGCTGCTGTGTTTAAATGTAATTATCACTTAATTTTTGTACTCCTATTATGACACAGAAACAGATTACATCTGTCCCGTGAGGCGGTCCACACGGTGACGCGCATCGTGGCTCCAATGCGCGGCCCGGTGGCCCCTGCGCTCTCCCAGTTGCTGCAAAAGTGACAGCGTCTCTGACCTTCTTCGCCACCAAGGTGAAATTGTCACTGCGCCTCGCCCACGGCGCATTTAAAGGCGAGGAGAGGCGTTCATTTGATTGGTGAAGATCACACTCGGCTGTGTTAAACCCACTCAAGTCTTATCTCCTCCCTCTCTTCTATGTGCGCCGGTAGGAGAGACAGAGGCGTGGGTGCGCCTGCCTGCGCCAGACTGCGCCCTGCACGAAACTTGCAAAATATCCTGGACACACCCTGTTGGCGCGGCGCAGCGCAGGGCAGGTGCGCCCCGCCTGCGCCTGGTCTACGAAATTAGAGTTTAAGAAAGGTTTAACATTCTGGTCCCTTTGAAAGCAAAACTGTGTGTGCTCGGAATATAACTGAACGACTTTACACTGATTATCCCTTTTTTCACCTTTTCTGAAGATTAAGGGGGAGAATCCAACAATTATCCACACAAACATAGTCACAGTGTGAATTACAGCAGCTGTTCAATCCAGCAACAAACCTGAGATACCTCTGACCCCCAAGTTCAACCCCAGTTTTTCATATTTATCATCACTGTAGTAAACGCGGTAAGAAGGTCCTGCTCCCACATGACTTTAGGGCTTTCACTCAGTCTCTCACAGTAAGACAAATTTACCCACCAAAAGAACTGATCTATCAGAAATCTTGACTTAGTGGGAGAACATAGAAACAGAAATAACAACAATATTGGGATAATTTGCCTTTGATGGCATCCATACTTTGGTAACTTCTCAGAAAAATATGTGTAAGATAAGTACCTGGTTGAAATTCTGACAGTGGCTTGTAAAAAACAATAACAAGGAAGTGGTATCAAGCTGATCCCCCAACTGTAAATGGACACAGATTATTGAAGAGATTTATCAGATGGAAAACTGACTCATAATACGACTGCAACAAACCCAGATGAAGGACAAATGGGAAAAATGGATGGTATACAGGAATCAAAGCAGCAGCACCGGAAACTGAGAGTTAACTGTAAGAACGCTGAAGGATGAAGTATCTATGCATACCTTATGAAGTGGAAATATTGTCCCCTGTGTTGTATTTACTGTTGTTTCCATGAAAAAATAAATAAAAAGAAAGTTAAAAAAAATGTCATTTCATGTTTTTTTTTGTGTTTGTTTTCCGTCTGCCTGCATTCACAAAGACCTGCTGTTAGGACTGTCAAACAGAAGTAGGACACGTGTGTACATACCTGGTGGAGCTGAAGCAGTGTCGTCCGCTTTAACGGCTTCAATCACTTCTTCAACCACTTCAGGCTCAACAACAGCTGAGACGAGAGGAAGGTGATGAGCAACAACAACCAACAGTGTCATAAAAATAAAAACTGTTTTAATCACAGGAATCCAACAGTCATTCTGTCAGGCTGGATTAAAAACAGTGAAGCCACAGTAAGGCTTCACTGTAGTAATACTGTAGAAATTAATACCGTAGTAATACTGTAGTATTACTACAGTATTACTAAAGTCAAGGGCATACTCACCATTAGGCAATCACAGGCAATTGCCTGGGGCCCTGAGATTTCCAGGGGCCCCAAACGTTGCATGAAAATGTATTAATAAAGTTCACTTTATTCAGATTCAAAGCAGTTATTAATATTCTAGTCTTCATTTGCGCACTGTAGTATGAAGTACAGAAATCAACATCCATATTTTAAGATCATTTTGTCAGTAGACCTCATACATTTGATGGCATTGGCTTTATTTTCAATCATAATATCCTGTAAAATATTTTAATTTATAACTTTTCAAACTATATGACATTTAGTATAAAAAGCATCGGGTCCCTGCACATGATAGTTTTGCATGTGCACAAGAAACTTATTATTTATTTATTTTTTGCCAATGTCCCTTCAGGGGCTCTGTAATGATAAACATTAAGATTCAAAATCTTTTTTTGGTGATTAACGTTATTCACTGGACGGGAAGACATATAATCATGATTATGTAACAACTTGAGCTGTCAGATAACTGCAACAGCAGGATTAGGGGCCTAATTAACAAACTCACCTTTTGTCAAAACTGAACTTAATTACAGAACTTGAATTTAGTTACCGGGTACAAGATTAAAATAATAAAACTTTTATCAGCACAGTACAGGGATATGAAGGGCCCCAATGACTGGGTTTGCCTTGGGCCCCAAATGACTACATACGCCCCTGACTATAGTAATACTTCCTTAATACTGTAGTAATACTGTAGTAATACTGCAGCATGCAATCGTAAACAAGGCAAGTTGATAGTGTTCAAAATATCTTTTGCGATCTCAGATAGCAAGCTGTCTCTCTGTTTAAATGTTTAAAACAGACACAGTCTGTAAAACTCTGAACCCAGAGACAAAAAACACACCCTGAGTTCATCAGTAAGTGTTAAAAAGATAGAGCAGAGACTTCACAAAGACAAGAGAAGTTGGAAAGAGTGAAATCTTCCAGTTAGGCTGCAAAAAACACGTCAATATTTTTTAATCATATTTAATTCCTAAAAGAGAAATGGGATCATTTTTACAGTCAGTCAGTTTTTACAGACTGTCATACGGCAGCACATTATTATTACTGTTCTTATGAGTATTTTTATCATTATGATTAAAAATGCCATTAATGAAAACAGCTTTGGTGTGGAAAGTGGCACACATTTTAAAAAATAGAGTCAATAAGTCCCTGCTGATGGGTTAATAAAAGTACCGTCTCATTGTTAGAGCTATCGGGAACATTTTAGAGGCTGCAGAGAGGGCCTCGCGGTGGCTGTGGATCCGTAGGGGGGGATCTGTGGAGCAACTTGCCACTTGGTCACAAGCCAGGGACTGATCACCCCAGGCTGGGTCGCCTGGGCGAGGGTGTATGAAGATTAAAGACCCGAAACACCCTATGACCCCAGGTTCTTCACTGAAGACGTGTCCAAGTAGCACCAGAAGGTGTATTCCAACTCTTATAATTACAGTAATTTTAATAGTGATCTACAAATAGAATCTGTTTTACTTACCTGTGATATGAAATCAAAATCAAATCATGTTAAGATGTAATTTTAATGAGTTTGGTTTCATAAATAACTTGTTAAAAATTCTTCTGTATGAAGATTTGATAACAATTATAAGCTGTACAAAATCAGATTATATAGAGAATGTTCAGTTCAACTAAGCAAACGCTTCGGTGTCAATTTGCTTCTAAAATTATTTTCTCACACAGTTATTTCATTGATCTTTAAATTAGGTAGGGCTGTGTTTGGCAAGGACCTGGCAATCCAATCTTTGCAGTCCAAAACATGTTACATCCTGGGGTGACAATAAATCACAATTACCACTATCTTGTAAGCATAGCAATATATCAGGATTTTATTTTGCTAAATAGTCATTAAACTACATAATTTTTCTGGTACTGAGAATAAACATTATATACTTCCAACCAGTTTATTTTTTAATGGATAAACATTATTGTCAGTGCTCATGAGAGAATAAATAACGGAGCTAAAGAGTCAAACAGCTGAGTCACTGTTGCCCACTAGTGGCCAGAAGCAGAACTACATGCATGAGGTAGTACATTATTACAACAGCACTAAAAATACTGAATACAGCTTTAATCCTTAAAGGGCCCGGTCACCTGTATAGGTGTTTCTAATCCCTCTGGTTGATGGCACCTCATTAAAACAAATTCAACCACACAATCCTGAGAGGAGGTCTAACTAAGAGTTTTCTTCACTGACACCTGTGAGGGTTTCGCACCGCTGCTAATTAGCTCAGCTCCAACACTGGGAGTCAGTGGGAAGTGTTAGCCTGTCTCTGCCTACAGTAATCAGATAAACTCTTCAGCAACTCCAAACAGTCTTGTGTGCTTGTTGTGGCACGTTATTTTACCACATTATGTTAACTTATCTTCTACTGTCTACTTTTGTTGACTTACTTACAAGCGTGTCCACAGTTATTTGCTCTAGAGATGTGATGTTCATGAATGAGTGGAGTCTTTTGAACAGCTCTATTAAGTGAACAATGAGAACTGATTCACAGTTGTGAGTGAGACATTTGTTTGCAAGCCATTCTAAAATTTGCAGGCAATTTGCATTTAAGAATGGCTCACAAACAGCTCACTTACAGCTGCAAATTGATTTTTATCGTTCACTTAATAGAGCTCTTCAAAAGACTCCACTCGTTCGCGATCTCACATCTAGACAAACCCCTGCAGAAGTAGGTTAACGAAACAAAGCCTGTTTAAGAGTAGAAGCACAAAACCCAAAACCAGTGAAGTTGGCACGTTGTGTAAATCGTAAATAAAAACAGAATACAATGATTTGCAAATCCTTTCCAACTCATTCAATTGAATACACTGCAAAGACAAGATATTTAATGTTCGAACTGAGAAACTTTATTTTCTTTTGCAAATAATCATCATCTTAGAATTTAATGGCAGCAACACATTGCAAAAAAGTTGGCACAGGGGCGTTTTTACCACTGTGTTACATCGCCTTTCCTTTTAACAACACTCAGTAAACGTTTGGGAACTGAGGAGACCAATTTTTGAAGCTTTTCGGGTGGAATTCTTCCCCATTCTTGCTTGATGTACAGCTTAAGTTGTTCAACAGTCCGGGGTCTCCGTTGTTGTATTTTACGCTTCATAATGTGCCACACATTTTCAATGGGGGACAGGTCTGGACTACAGGCAGGCCAGTCTAGTACCCGCACTCTTTTACTACGAAGCCACGCTGTTGTAACATGTGCAGAATGTGGCTTGGCATTGTCTTGCTGAAATAAGCAGGGGCGTCCATGAAAAAGACGTTGCTTGGATGGCAACATATGTTGCTCCAAAACCTGTATGTACCTTTCAGCATTAATGGTGCCTTCACAGATGTGTAAGTTACCCATGCCTTGGGCACTAATACACCCCCATACCATCACAGATGCTGGCTTTTGAACTTTGCGCCTATAACAGTCCGGCTGGTTCTTTTCCTCTTTGGTCCGGAGGACACGACGACCACACTTTCCAAAAACAATTTGAAATGTGGACTCGTCAGACCACAGAACACTTTTCCAACTTTGCATCAGTCCATCTTAGATGAGCTCGGGCCCAGCGAAGCCGGCGGCGTTTCTGGGTGTTGTTGATAAATGGCTTTGGCTTTGCATAGTAGAGTTTTAACTTGCACTTACAGATGTAGTGACGAACTGTAGTTACTGACAGTGGTTTTCTGAAGTGTTCCTGAGCCCATGTGGTGATATCCTTTACACAGTGATGCCGGTTTTTGATGCAGTAACGCCTGAGGGATCGAAGGTCACGGGCATTCAATGTTGGTTTTCGGCCTTGCCGCTTACGTGCAGTAATTTCTCCAGATTCTCTGAACCTTTTGATGATATTACGGACCGTCGATGATGAAATCCCTAAATTCCTTGCAATAGCTCGTTGAGAAATGTTGTTCTTAAACTGTTTGACAATTTGCTCACGCATTTGTTCACAAAGTGGTGACCCTCGCCCCATCCTTGTTTGTGAATGACTGACCATTTCAGGGAAGCTGCTTTTATACCCAATCATGGCACCCACCTGTTCTCAATTAGCCTGTTCACCTGTGGGATGTTCCAAATAAGTGTTTGATGAGCATTCCTCAACTTTCTCAGTCTTTTTTGACACTTGTGCCAGCTTTTTTGAAACATGTTGCAGGCATCAAATTCAAAACGAGCTAATATTTGCAAAAAATAACACAGTTTACCAGTTCGAACGTTAAGTATCTTGTCTTTGCTGTGTATTCAATTGAATATAGGTTGAAAGGGATTTGCAAATCATTGTATTCTGTTTTTATTTACCATATTATGGTAAATAAAAATTATTTTATTTACCATAATATGGTAAATAAAATAATTTTATTTACCATATTACCACAACGTGCCAACTTCACTGGTTTTGGGTTTTGTAGATAATATGATGATAGTAGAAGATAACGTAACAAAGCAGTGGAAAAACGATTCATAACAAGCACACAGGACTGTTTAGAGTTGCTGAAGAGTTTATCTGATGACTGTCGGCAGAGGCAGGCTAACACTACCCACTGACTCCGAGTGTTTGAGCTGAGCTAATTAGTGGTAGGCGAGCTCTGCCTGTCTCTTCCTTGTTACTGCAGTACAGTCAAAAGTACAGTGTCTATCTGCTTGTTATGGACTCTGGAGTGAGGCAAGACATGAAAACAAAGAAAAGCTGGCGTGTCCCTTTGAAGTTCATGATGTATTAGTGTTACAGATTTTTCCTCACACCCCTAAAATAAGCCATCTATTAATAATGGGAACGAGGTTTTGAATCTAGTCATGAGCCGTGAGCTTCTCTGGTGGGTTTGGACTTCTGACCGTTCTGCTGTTTGAAATTCAGAGGATCTGAAAACGTTCATTTTTTAAGCTTGATATTGTTGTTGGTTTTTGACGGTTAACGCACTGACTGCTAGCTTTGTTAAAACAAAAATCAAAAGACATCAAGCTCAGGGAGAAAGACTAGAGCGGTTTGAGATCAGTGGTACCTTCAGGTGCAGGTTCAGGTGTCTCCACAGGTGCAGGAGCTTCTTCACGACGGGAAGTGACAACGACAACCTTCTCTTTCAGTCCTACATGAGATGATGCACAAGTTGTTGGAAAGTGTGTGTTGTGTAGTACAAACATAGGACATGTACATCTAATCTAGGCGGTAAGAAAAACATCCCAGACATTAAAAATGATTTAAAAAAAAAAAACTTACCCAGTGTCATCATACACAGACAAGGCATACATCATAATTTAGCTTTACAGATATGGCAAAGACATTCAAGCAGAAACACTGGACTAGAACAAGGCCCTGCTAAAATGTGCTGCACATAAAAAAAATCATCACATCAGTAAACATAAAAGTTTCCAAACATCAAATGAAGACAGGCGCGGGTGTTCTTTTGCAGACTTACAGTTTTTCTAAATAGAGCCACATTTTCTGGGTTCCTTTGACCTGACCATCACCATATCAACGTTGTCTTCACAGGTTTATGACTTCAAATAAAAGTCCCAAGTGGTGTTTTAAAATAATTATTTGGAGCTCATGATTCATGCTGTGACCTCCTTTTTGGCTCACCTTTCAGGTTTAAACTCATAAAACCAAAGCCTGAGCCCACCATGACATGCCAGAAGAAAGAGCACTTACACAGATCAGGACACTTTATTGACAAAGGAGAATATCACTGTTATATCTATGAACAAGTGTTACTAAATAATCAAAACAATCTAAGTTGTAAAACTATGAAAGAGACAAATATTCCAGTCAGCATCACAGTAAACTCAGGAGTGTAACAGAGTTGATTTGTTGGAGCTTGAGGCCTTTTTTTTTCCACCCTGTAAATCTAAAACTGGCCCGAGAACTTCATTCTCTTCTCCAGATGAACCCACTCAGACCCCCTGCTGCCCAAAAAACTACCCTTGACCTGTACAGAAGGATTTTTTTACCTAATTCTTGACTTTGGGTTTGAATCATTGCTTCTGTTCTGAAATTACAACATTTCAAAACCACTCCTCAGGAACGTATATGATGCAGGATTTTTCTGTTTTCTTCCGATATTTCCGCACACATATTAGCCAGCACTGTTAAAATATTTGCACTCTTTTTGTAAAGAACACCAAGACTCTGCTTAACCCCATCCACACTTGCAGAAAAAAAACTGAATTTTTCCTGACATGACCCAGGTGAGCTGCACATGTGGATGCACTTCTCTCCTGAGATAACTGCTGATTTCCTTTCCCGATACAACTCTGATAATATCTTGCATCCCATCATTAACTCGTCAAGTCAAGATGAGGAACATCCTCGTCAGCACAGTGGAGACGTCGCTCGTGGCAATGGATCCAATTGGGTTTTTAAAAAAGATAAAAACCAGCAGGGACTTCAATAGCTGTATGACTCCATTTTATTTAGGCTGATCAGGTTTGTGTTTTGCCGGGAGCTTCTGCATTGAAGGAGTGAAATGTGTAATTAAAGTAAAACTAGATCTAAAGTCACCATGATTCCCACTCTGCATGAAAACTTTGACACAAACGAGGATTTAACTATGAAAACTTTGACTGGGTGAAAGTAAGAAAAGGTTCAACAGGACATCACTTCCGAGTTACATATTTCAGCATTAATCAATACGTGGTGATAAGTCGCACGCTTGACTGAGAGGCCAGACAGCAGCTCTTCGGAAAAGTAAGCCGAGTGTCCAACACGAGGAGCTGCTTCGAGAAATGTTTTTCTACAACAGTTGACGGAGTGAACGGACTAGAAAATCTGTTAAACCACGGGTGGGCAACTGGCGGCCCCATGAGGCCCTCCTTAACAGCTTCATCTGCAGTGATGCTTTCTGTGGAGTTATTTTATAAAACGTTACTAAATGCTTTTCACAGTGTTAGAACAAAAACTTTTTAATTGGCTTTTGTTTCATGTTTAGCTCACTGAAGAGAGCTGTACTTTTTGCTTCTGGGCTCAAAAATATTTTTACCTCCGCCAAGGAGGTTATGTTTTTGCCAGCGTTTATCTGTCTGTCTGTCTGTTTGTGTTCAAAATAACTTGAAAGGTTCTGAACGGATTTGGATGAAATTTTCAGGAATTGTTGGAAATGCAATATGGAAGAACCGATGAAATTTTGGGACTGATCCGGATCACCTTGGCGGAGGTCTGCGCTCTCTGAGTGCTTTTCTAGTTAAAAATGTTGGCCTCATAAGTAAAGCCTAAAGATATAAATATGTTTGCCGTTCAGATGAAGCCTTGTATCTCCAAAATTACATGTTTTTGGGAAAAGCAAAAAAAAAAAACCTTACTCTTCAATAAATTAACACTTGACTATCAAATCCGGCAAATGTTAATTGGTTCAAAATTTGTAAAACACATTAATACAAACAGATTTTAGGTTTCTACCCGACATCGTCATTTATTCTATTATTAGACTACAGTTATTTTTTTTATCGTCTTATTGACCGCCTGCTCAAATTAGGAATAATCCGGCCCTCTGACAGTAAGAACGTTAATGAGGTCACCATAGTTACCCATCCCTGAGTCAGACTTGATATTCTGACTCTTTCAGATCAAAATACTGCTTCATATTTGACCCACTGATTTAAAATTACTCCCTATAAGGTATCATTTGTTATTTTGCTTCTCCGCTTTGCTTTTCTTCCTTTTCTCTTTGGCAGACTCTGGACCTCTCCCTCCATCGTGCTGCACGCCTTTACTCCCCTCCCCCTCCATCTTCTCCCTGGCCTTCTTCACCTTCTTGTCCTCCTCTTTGCCCCCTTCATCCTGCGTCTCATCCGGTTGTTTTGTTTTTTCCTTCTTCAGCTTTTCCAGGGCCTTCTCCATTTCTTCCTTTTCTATCTTCTCCTCTTCCTCCTTCAGCCTGGCAGCCACTCTCTCCTTTGCCCTGGCCACTATTTCTCTCCTGCCCAGCTCCAGCTCCTTCTCCTCCGCCTCTTTGGCCAGAATCTCTCTGACCTCTGCCAGAGCCAGCTTGGCCAGCTTCTTTGCCTCCACACGTTCATGAATGATGGTCAGCTGCTGTTTTAAAGCCTCCCGCAGCTTCCATCCCACGTCTTTGGTGGCAGAGGGTTCTGAGATAAATGAGCAAAACACTGTTTGGTGTTTTATCCACTAATAATGTCAGCTTATTAGAAGATCAAGAGCAAAGTCATTCTGTTATTGTGCATCACCACACAGCAGAAAGGCATAGAAACGAGTCACGACCGTTTTAGTCCACAGTTTGATGTCACTGTCATCTGCAAGCAGCAGGAAATTCAGTTTCAGTTTGTCCTGGACTAAATCAAACAGGACCCACAGCAGTTCTTAAAGGGAACACCAATTTTTTTTTTCTTGTCATGTCTTGCCTCACTCCTGAGTCCATGACCAGCAGATAGACACCATTCTTTCAAATGAACGTGCAGTGACAAGAAAGAGATGGGAAGACCTCGCCCACCGCTAATTAGCTTAGCTCAAACACTGGGAGTCAATGGGTAGTGTTAACCTGTCTCTGCCTACAGTCATCAGATAAACTCTCGTTGTGACTCGTTTTTTTTACTGTGTTATGTTATGTTATCTTCTACTATCATCGTATTATCTTCTTCTACTCCTAAACAGAGGCTTTGTTTCTTTGACCTACTTCAGTGGTGGTTTGCACTAGAGATGTTACGTCAGTGAACGAGTCGAGTCTTTTGAACAGCTTCAAGTGAACAATGAGAAGCAATTTGCAGTTATGAGAGAGCTGTTAGTTTGCAAGGCATTCTTAATGCAAACTGCCTGTAAATTTAGAATGGCTCACAAATGAACGGCTCACTCACAACTGTGAATCAATCCTCATCCTTCACTTTAAATAGCTGTTCAAAAGACTCGACTGGTTTGCGATCATCACATCTCTAGACAAACCACCACAGACTTGTAGGTAAGTCAACAAAACAAAGCCACTGATTAGGAGTAGAGGAAGAAAATATGATAGTAGAAGATGACGTAACATAACACAGTAAAAAAAAGAAAAAAAAAAAAAAAAAAGAAAAAAGAGTCACAACAAGCACACAGGACCGTTTAGAGCTGCTGAAGAGTTTATCTGATGACTGTAGGCAGAGGCAGGCTAACACTACCCATTGACTCCCAGTGTTTGAGCTAAGCTAATTTGCGGTGGGCGAGCTCTGCCCATCTCTTTCTTGTTACTGCAAGCACAGTCTAAAGAATGGAGTCTATCTGCTTGTCACTGGCTCAGGAGTGAGGCAAGACATGAAAACAGACAAAAAAAGATGGCGTATCCCTTTAAAAAAGTCACTCAAGAACAAGCAGATCCAAAAATCATTCAGGCAAACTAACCTGATGTGAGTTAATAAAACACAAAATAAAACCAAGGAGTTCCATTTGTTAATAGAGTTTGAGCCAATATCATAAAAACAGACTAATTGTCACTTCAACACAAATCAGCTCCATGCATGCTCCTGCATGACGATACCTCTCTGAGCTCCCGTCCTGGACGAGTCTCCAGGCGTCTCATCTGATGTTGCAAACAAACATGACAAAGGTTACATACGCATGAGGGATTCTGTCACTAAAACAGACCATGACCTGACGGGGTACAATCTGAGCCCTGCTTCATCCACAAGCAGTTTGTGATGCTGCTTCTCAACATCAGATGTGTGACACATATGGCAGTTCAGCACAGACGTGATGAAACTAAGCAGCAACTAGCAAGAGAAAAACATGACATATCCAATGGCTTATAAATGAAGCCCATGTCAAAATGCATGACACTGCAGTTCCTTTAGTGTCCAACAGAAGCACAGGAACGTCTGCACACACTCTTTGTGAAACAGACCACAGAGAGCAGACATAAATGTTAACCTGATTTAAAAGACTGTTATGATCAGATCAGCCCATGTCTACACTGTACCGGGGGGGGGGGGGGGGGCTGGTAAGTTTCTCCACCACCAATCAAAAGATCAGAGGTTAAAGCCAAGCTCTGTCACATGTCAGTGTGTAATTGGATGTGTTAACAGATACTGATTCAGTGTGTGAATGTGTGGGCATGACCTGTGGTGTAAAAATTCTGATTCATTCAAAATACAATAAAAATGTTTCACAGGCTTGAGTTCGTTCACTTAACAAGGACTGCGTTTTTCATATTCAGTGGTAGAACCAGTCTGACTAACAGCAGGGTTTTTCTCTAACATATAAAGTAGGGCTGCACAATAAAT
The DNA here is from genome assembly GCA_037902135.1 of Cetoscarus ocellatus. Taxonomy (NCBI): domain Eukaryota; kingdom Metazoa; phylum Chordata; class Actinopteri; order Labriformes; family Labridae; genus Cetoscarus; species Cetoscarus ocellatus. Next base: position 556,721 of record JBAMNC010001282.1, read on the forward strand.
CACACACAACACAACGGTCGGAGTTATCACAGTAAATTAAGAATAACCTTTCTTATTGTTGTGTTTGGTGGAATAGTCCTCCTGCATTCATACTTTTGTGCAGTCACATGATGTTAAGTTAACTTAAGATTTATTTGTACAAATTTGGTGGAGAAAAAAGGTCTTATTGCTCTCTGGTTTTTGTATTGTAGGCTGCTCTGGATCTGCACAGCCTCATCTGGGTATTTGTGAAATGTCCAGCCTTTCCTTTGGCCCCATTTTATTATCATCTCAGTTCCTAATATTAACTTCAGAATGATCAGTCAATTGAAATACACAGTAGTTTCTGCAAATATCACGCATATATTACTGTAACCATGGTTACCAACATTAGTCCTCTCCACCTAGTTTAGTTTAGTTTATTTCGGTCACTTTAAACATGAAACCTCACTTACAAACATTAAAGTGAGAAATTGCAAATCAAACAAGTGTTAAGTTAGTGCTTTTCCCGCATTAACCCCAAACAATAAACAAAGTAACAAAATAACAAAACAAGACTGAAAAAGGTCTTAGCTTTTTTCGCCTACTCTTTTCAAATTCATAATGTAGTCAGCTTCCTTTAGATTGATAGGAAACAATAATAAACGCACATGTATCCAAAATCTGGGACACATTTTGTGCTCACACCCCAGTTCTGTACTTTACAATCATCATAAACTCAAAAACTTGATTATCATTACAGCAGTTAGTGTTATTAGAACTACCTCTCCATCCATGGTTGTTATTTATTGTACCTCCATGATAAATACCTTTACAACAACAGAGGAGAAGCCTCTTGAAATGACACACCTCATCTCAAACAAACTTACGTTCAGCGTAGACAAATATGGGAGGATAGATTTATGGAGGGGGTGACTATAAATTTCACAATCATGAACTCTCATTGTGTCTCTGCCTGCCTCTGTATTCAGTCTACAACTCTCTTAAATAAATAAAAGATAAAATAAGATATAAAGGAAGGGTTTGACCTGCTCTGTTAAATGTCTAAAGGTAACATCTGTTATGCTTTGACATGATACAAATAAAAACTGATTAATTGAAGTGTTGTACAAACCAGGAGAATAACACGTTAGTACACTAAGTAATTAACACTCTTATTAAATATTCACATTATTGAACAACCATGGATAGAGAGATCAGTCTAATAATCTTCCTTAATTAACATTAATACAATGAATATAATCTGGAGAGGAATGATGAAGCGATCTTCTTCAATAATGTTTCCGTTTCGTTGTGGACTGTATGCATGAAAAACTGTTGAAAAAGAAACAATGATGGTTTTAACTGCTCACTCCACTTCAACATTAAGAAGAGGGGAGACTAATGGGGTATAGACTACGCATACAACACTTAAGTATTTTAGATACTGACAAAATATAGAGTCTTTCTTTCAGACTTAGTTTTGTGCCTCATTTGCCTTTGATTCGTCACTGTCTTGATCTGGCATCTGCCCACCCTGGAGCAGGAAGAGCCTGTTCTCAAATCATGCATTCAACCCAGCCAACAAGAAAGAAAGGAGTTAAAGACAAAGACACACCCAGGATTAATGCGGGGACACATTCACACCTGAGACAAAAATGAACAGGCTGAAGCTCTGAGTCAAACACGCCTCCACTTTGAATTAATTATCACAGCCAACAGTCTGTGATCAATGCAGAAAACCTTCAACAGTCGTCAGCTCTGATCGAAAACACACACACTTCCATCATCACTGTTGAGACACAGTTAAGACACTGAACCAGGGATTAACCTTGAAATAACCTTGGAGTCATCTTCAATCATGTCAGCAAAAGTGCAAAGAGTTTTACAGAGACTGCAACAAAAACTTTGATTCAAGTATGATTAATGCCGGACTATATAGCTCTAGGGTTTCAGGATTGATTCTTTTTGTGTCGCAGTCCTGACAGGTCTAGTACAATCTAGTTAATCAGCTGATAAAACAGAGTGAGTCCTCCTGAATGTCTCCTAATTTGGGTTTAGAAAGAAACCCATGGTCTGATCCTGGGTTATGCTGAGTTTAACATCTGTGCTTGTTGCCTACCCCATCAACAACAACAGAACTGGAGAAACGGGAAATGGCTTTTGTTGTTTGTAAAAAAGAGCTGCTTCTTACAAACAGCTTGTTTGCCGACAGCACTTCATTATATACATCACTACTAACTTCTCTCTTGGTTGAGTTTTCACTTAATTTCAGTGACCACTTTCCAACAAGTTTTGCTCTCATTTCTTAGCTCAGTGTTTTCATTCTTTCACTTCAGAGCATGAAGGGACTAATCAAGCAAAGTCTGAACAGACTTGGGGTGAATCCCAATTGTAACCCTTAGCCCTTGTCTTACCCCTTAGCCCTTGGTTTTGCACGCTCACGTCTACTGAGGGGGTGTCCCAATTCTCCGTAGGGCTAAGACGAAGGGCTACACAGCCCTTGAAACGAAGACAGACCAAGACCTCACTTGAAATGAAGGGGTATGAGAATTTTCCATAATACACCGCGCCCGCTGACAAGAAGGCAGAGCGGAGACCGAAGGAAGCACATAATTATAGGTAATTATTAAAACATCAAGTAAATACTAATCATGTTTTGAATGGTTGGTCGTATTTTAAATTTCTCGTTATAATGAGCTAGCTTTCACAGCTGTAGCTGCAGCTTTTGTCACATCTGCCTATGACACAGCCAGTGAGCGGCTCTGGGTGATGAGGTAGTGGAGTGGTGGTGTCTCGTTTTTCACCCCTTCCCCTTGGCCCTCAAAACAGAGGGGATTCACCCTTAAACCACACTAAACCTGAGACGCAGGGAAAGGATGTCCAGTACGGCCTCTCATTTGAATGAGAAGCAAATCAGTTCCGGCTGTAGGTCATGACGGATGATGAACTGGTGAAGCACTGTTGTAATGCAATGCAAACAAAGCCTTAGCATTACAGTGAAATGCTGATTAAGAGTCACAGATGTCAGCTTTTTGTCACCAGCATCTGGCTGTAAATATAAATATATTTTTAAAAAGCCAGTGAGCTCATAGTGATGTCAGCTATTAAGTTCTGATACTCACTATATGCAGTATGAAATGTCAACGAAAACTCTTCAACAATAAAATCTGAGCTAATAGAGATCAAGAAAAAAAACAAAATTTTATCATATATATATATATATACATATATTTTTTTCTTACATCATTTTATCAATTGCAGCTGTGTCTGACATCACATAGTTATTAAGTTGGAACAATTGGACTGTGGGAAATATCTGTAGACATATTTTCTATCACCTCATGATAACACAGCCTTTTTAAGCCCAATTCGGAGTTTTTGTTTGCCATTTGAGAAAAATTAACAGACCACATTTAAGTGATCCACAGTTCAATCAACACAGACATATTTAAAGTCCAAGCAGAGATCTGGACAGATGAGTGAATGGACATCTTGAAGCTTTAGGTTGTTCAGAAGACAAAATCTCCTTAAGATTGAAATATTTCAGTCCAGCTGTTACATTTTTTCAGGATACAATCAGCCAATGAAAAAAAACAAGTTAAAGAGCCCACATTATGCCTTTATGAGGTCCCTGAGCCTTCACAGTGTTTAATGTCTCCTCTGCGAGACAGAGCACTAACATGCACAAGAAAAAAGAAATCTGAAGCACTGGAACCCCCCGCCCCAGAATAAAGCTACCAGTGTGATGTCATACTGCTGATTCATGAGTTTAAGTCCATTATTCAGTAAGGCAAGCTCAGTGAAGAGCTTGGCCCATAGATAGAAAGGGAGCTGTTAAAAAACATGGCCCTGAGCAGTGCTAAAGTGACCAATCACCAAAGAGCAGACCAGCTGACCAATCAGAACAGACTGGGCCCACGAGGGGAAAGGGCCTTACAGTGGCAGGAGCTCTAACAGAGCATCTCAGACAGAAAGAGAACACATCCTACCAATCATTCTTATCGAATACACAAGTCCGAGTTAGGGCAAAGCACAGGCTCCATAAAGCAGAGACAGTGGGATGGCTCTCCTTTAGGAAGGACTCCTAAAGCCAGGACAGTGAAGGAGTCTTGGCCTCAGAGACTCGGCAGAGAGAGCTGGAGGGGCATCAGTCAGTTATGTCTGAACAAACTGAGGAGAGAGACAGGGTCTGATTATTGACGGGCTGGTTCACAGTGCCATCTCAACTCCAGAGGTGACAACAGGAGCAGATATTAGTGATATCAACTGTAGTTCACCTCTCAATTTGGTCAACTAGTGCACAAGTAGACTTTGCTAGTGAAGCAAAAAGTATCACAAGTACTACTATTACACTGTTTTGGGTCTACTTATGCTACGAATAGACTTAAAAATGTTCACTGGTACTACTAGTCAGTCTTATATGGTAAGGGGGTGGGAAAAAGAAAATTCAGGCTTCCCATTGGCTTTTGAAAATATTACAACCAATCAGGGTGCTGGATTTGATTAATATCCCTCCTACTTCATTTGCATTAGGTCTACTTGTACTACTAGTGAATCTATTGGCTCTACTAGTACTACTAATAGACTAAAAACAGTCTACCAATACTACTGGTGAGATATTGAGTTTACAAGTAGTACTAGTAAATAAAAATGTTCTTTTACTAGTTAAGGCACTAGTGCTTGAGTAGACTTTACTAGTAAGCAAAATCATCTACTGGTAGATATTTTGCGTTACTAGTGCTACTAGTAAAGCTCTGAGTTTTTACTAGTAACATCTTTAAGTCTACTAGTAATACTAGTAGACAAAAATCTACTGGTAGCTCTAGCAAACATTTTTCCATCTACTAGTAGTACTTGTGACACTTTTTGCTTCACTAGTAAAGTCTACTCGCGCACTAGTTGACCAAAGTACATGTACCCCAACTTTGAGTACTAGTAGAGCTTAACTATGGTTGATATCACCGATATCAAATTTATATCCAAACAGCTTTCTATTAATTTAGAGTTTTCTGTGTAAACAAGCCACAAAAACAATGTACGGTGCTTGGAAACAAAATTCCAATTTACTGACCACCAACCACTTTGTTTTGGCACTACTTTGATACACAGCACAGCCAACGTGTTCTTCCACCAGAAGCTCAATGATCAACCTACCATCCCACTTTCACTTTGTTGAGTGCTCTAACGTCCCTTCATCCCAAAAAAAGATCTGAATTTACAAATGTTTAAAGATGATCCTGCTGAACAAGCACAATCACTGTGCTTGTTTTTAAAGAGCTCAGTTTACAGCCTCAACAATGAGCAGAGTGATTTTATCAGCTTCACTTTATCAAAACCATGGCAGTGTCTCCATACAATAAACAATCGGAAAAAGCTGGATTTTTTCATTTGAGATCATTTGGCTCTTCTGTTGTTTGATGAGCTGCAGACTTCAGAGGCATTGTTTAATAAATGGCTGTCACCCATGTCCTCTCGTAAGGCCTGCAGACTGTAGCTGGTCAGCACGGCTGGTGGAAGGACACGCTGGCTGTGCTGTGAACCAAAGTAGTGTCAAAACAAAGTGGCTTGGTAGGGGAAAAGTAAGTCATTGTTAGCAAATTAGATAACACATGCAATAACCTGATGCTGTTTTGTTTGGGTTTTGAGGCTTGCTCTTTAAATTGCATTGAGATGGTGGTCCCATGTGCAACAATACAGCTCTAGCTTCCTCACTCACCATTTCTGTACAGACGTAGACCTGAGCTGAGCTACCTCACTGTGGGTAATGTTCAAACTAGTGCTATGTAGCTCTTATAACGGCACTTCAAAAACCCTGAACTTTCTCTTTAATGGTATTTACACCCTTGTTTCTTTTTCTAGATACAGATCACATGGCTATAAATACAGTTCAGGACAAAACCTTGTGGACTAATGTCAAAAGTGGTGTAAAAAAAAAAAACATGCTTCTTATCTTTTAGTCAAGAGTATAGTATCTATATATATATCCTTGAAATTTCCATGGCATGCAGTTTTAGGAAAAGAGAAACTCTTAAAGCAGCAGAGTGCAAATCCTCATTAAAGTTATTTGGTGATGCTGGCTTTTGTCTCCTTTTCATTAAATGTTTTTTTTTTTTTTTTTTTTAAGTTTCTACAAAAGGTTTGAAGACAGTTCTTGGAAAAGAGTTCCTGAGTGTCTTGTCCATATAATCATTTCTCCCTTCAAGTGCAGGAACTGACATCATGGAAAACTCCAAAAGGACATCTGTCACGAATCTGACGACACAAGATTATAACTCGATGTGAAGTTTGATCCCAGTAGGTCTGGGAGGTAAAGTCTGGGATGGGTTGGCCACAAAACACGTCAGACTGCAGATATTTAGATATAAAGCTTCTGGCTCTGCTAAGTTTCCAAAAGCTGTCAAAGAAAGCAGCTGATTCTGTAAAAACACTTTCCCAAACACTCCAGCTTCAGCTCAAGCCTTTGAGGAGAATTTGGACGGCCTGAGGCTACTGGTTTTGAAGGCCGACTATGACTATCTTCTGACCCTGGTTCCCATCATCTTTAGCTCCTCTTCTTCTGACCCTTTCCTCATCTTCGTCCTCCTCGTCTTCTTCCTGGGCCTCCAGGACTCCTCCTGAGTTACTGCGCTCGTCCTCCTCCAAGGACTCCAGGGGGTTTATCAGACCGTATAGGAAAGTGAAGAAACCGTTCAACCAATCAGTCCCGCTCTCCTCCACTTCTTCTAACCAATCCAGAACCTCCGATTCTCCCTGACCACCGCCCCTACTGGTCAGGCCTACGCAAAAAAGAGGAAATGAGGGATGGAGGCAAAGGGTGATGAAGGGCAGGTTTGAAGGTGAGCGGGATGGAGCAAGGAGGAGGAAAGAAGAGGGGAGTTTCAACAGAGCAGGAAAAAATATGATGTAAAAATAAAGATGCAATGGAACAGGGATGAGAGCAGAAGGGAAAGAAATAAGAGGAGAAGGTAAGAGAGGTTTTAAGCGTAGGTTAGGCAGCAGAGGGAGCTACTCAGGCTAACATCAGAAACTACAGTCAGGCTGTTTACACATGATAACCAACTCGTACACAGAGCCATCCTGAGCCGAGCTTTACCTACATTCATCATCATCAATATCGTTCCTTCACCAGCTCAAATCCTAATTTAGTTCAATAAAAGACAGCCTACAGACAGAATACAGAATACAGACAGAAGCATGGGTCATCTTCACAGGAGGCCTTCATAAGAGGATCCTCTGTGTGGTAACAGAAAGCTGTGCTCTCCAAACAAAGACTTTGGCTGAATGATCACGTACTTCCTACTACAAAAAACGATAAAAATTACATACACGCCTAACATCAGTGTGCAGCTTGAAAGGCACCAAATATTTCTTTTCCACGTTCAATGACTCCATCAAGTCATTCTTGAGAGATATATTGGGAACTAGCTTACTCTGCTAACTCTGGTAACTGTAAATCAGCCTAATGCTAGCTTTAGTACAGTCCAAAGAGTGGAAATATTTATATTGCAAATGGTCCTTGGACAAATAAAATGAATCTCACTTAATATACTGTTAAACACTTATTAGATGCTTGTTCTGCTCAATAGTTACAGTACTGTTGGGGAGGATTAACACAGACTTACGCAGTACGATACTGTGATTGCATTTCCACTGAAAAAGCCACTTCGGTTCTGCACCCTTATATGGTAAACAACAGTGGTTGTAGCTCCACCTTTTAGGTTGGATTTTGGTGCCCTGGATGTATTTACTGTCATCCTGCTCTGTCAAATGTCTCTGCAGGTTTTCTGGAGCTTATACTCTTACTTGAAATCACAGCTGAGCTCTTGGTGCTATTTTTGTAAAATGAAGACTGTTCTCTCTCCTGTCTACTCGGATTTCTTCCTCAACAGCTTTGTTGTCATTTGTGCTGGCTGCCTGACCCCAAAAGGTGACTGTTTTGCAGGACATGCAAACTACAAGTTAGTATCAGATTAGTGAGCTGTTTGCCTAAATCAGTCTTAATCTGGATCACGCCAGTTCAAGAGAAAAACAGGTTATCTCTGCAAGACAGCATGTCTGACGCACTGCTTTTTTACGATGATCACTTTTAGTATTATTGTATCTAACTATCCTTTACTTTTTGGTGTAAAACACCAAACAATTATCCACCATGAGTGCAGCTATGAGCTGCTTCAAGTAAAAGAGGCAAAAAAAAACCTTTAGACAAATGGTAAAAAATATGCTTCAAAATAAAAACAGTTTTCTATCCCTACTGATTAACAGTGCAAACAGGCACAGCTTCAGAGGAGGCTTACTTGACCCACTGCCATTTATTTTTAATTAGTTTCATTTAGAGCTGGGTGATATGACTTAGAATAACGCCCCCCCCCCCTTTATTTCAGAAAACTTGATTTAAGATTTTTATCAATTTTTCCTTCTCAAGAAAACACCTCCAAATGACACAAAAATATGAGAACCAAGTTTTGCTTTTACGTTAAAAAATATTCTGAAACTATAAACACAAGTTCCCTATAATAGTCCATTTGCATGCTGTTTATTTTTTGTAAAATGTTGATAATGTAGTTTGAATGTAGGTACGTTTGTCTACATGAACACTGAATTCTGACTATTTTCACAGTACATTAACATGAAACTCTCTGATCAGTATTTAATCTCATTTAAAACACATACAAGCCTAAACATCTGCTTGTGCAGAACCAGACAAGGCCTACCACAATGAAAACTGTAAATTTTCAGTATTTGTATTTTAACACATTGCAAAAACTTACAATAAGAGTAAGTGTGAATCAAGAAAAAAATCTCGATATTCAGTTTTTAAATCTTCCGCAAAAAATTATTTGAATTAATTGATTTAATCAATATATTGCCCAGCTCTAGTTTCAGCCAATCATTTGTGATTTTCTCAAAAAGTTATGCTACTTCAGAAACACTTTCAGCGAAAAGCTTCCTAAATCCCACCAACACCTACTGTCAACAGAGGTGTTTCAAGAACACACAGAGCATTTCAACACACACACACGCACACGCACACCCCCACCCACACACACACACACACACACACCCCCACACACACCCCCACACACAGGAGTTACCGGTCAAAATTAGTTCCTCTGGCAACCCTAGAGTTTGCTCTGATGAAACATCCAGGATCCTCGGTCTATGAACCAATAACGTCCTGTCACATCTGAAATCAAATCTGTGAAGCTCCCCAGTGGAGCACGCTGCACTTACAGCCACTACAGATATGTGTTTATGTGTCATTCAGGTACAGGTTTCTATCCTCAGATAGAAACCTGTATAAAATAAATACATATATAGGCATCATTCAACTTTATGTTTAAGATAAAATCAACTAACCAGACCGTAAAGAGAAGTGAAATCTACGCAGACAAAGAACATTCAGGGTGAGGTGATAAAACAGGGATTTTTGTTTGTTTTCTGTTAACACCTAATTTCTAAACATTGCCTGAAAACACAAATAAATACTACCTACAACAGGATGGTCCAATCTACATCTGATCTGAAGGAATGCTTTAAAATTCTGTATAATTTCTGTGGCGACTACATGAAGTTTTGATGAATGCATTCACCACACAAAAGTCACATTTCTTTGTCAGCTCTTTGATTGTAAGTCATGCAAAAGAAACCCAAGTTGAGATGAAATTGTCATTAAAGCAAACATTCTTATGATTCTGTGACATCAGGTGCCTGCAGGAAAGGTCCGCTATAAATCAGAGACCATCAGGAGTTTGACTCAAGGCATTCAGTGTAGATTTGGTGACTAATTAGCAGTTTGTGTTTCATTATCTGCAGGAAACTGATGTCAAGCACTGAAATTATTTTGAATTAGAGAAGATCAACTTGCCTAGCAGAACTTTAGCATCCTCGACATCAAAATCACCGTCGCCATCTGCATCGTATGCGACCAGTTTACCTACAGCAGCGATAAACACATGTAGGCTTAATGTCTTCTTCTCTCAGCAACACAAAGACACACTGATCACTGGACATTCACATGCATCATCAAAACACAACAGGCTCTAGAAATGCACCAAGTTTATGCGAGGCCAGCCTCCTGGTGTATGAGGCACCATAAAGAGTGAAATTGAACTAGAAAATTAAATAATTATAGAGGTCATACATATCCAAGTTTCCGATGAAAGTGGAATGTTGTGTAAAACTTAAATGAAAGTAGAAGAGAATGATGGACAAATTCTTGTGACTTAAAGTTAATTTTCAAACTGACAAAAACTTTTCCTTTAGGCAACAATCAATGAGCATTTGTAAGCAAGGAAAAGGCCCAATGTACAGAAATTGTGAAAAAAAAAAAAAAAAATCCTTGTTTTGAATCCCAGTGGCTGGAACTCAGCTGGCATTTGGAAAATTGAAGGGGCTGCATCTGTAAGTTGCTCCAAGTTCATCACTTTGAACATTAAATCTTGTTTTGTAGCGTATTCAGTTGAATTTAGTTCTGATAAGGACTTCAAAATCACTGTATTCTCTTTTATTTACGTTTTACACAACGTCCCAGCTTCATTGGAATTGGGGTTTGTATTATGCTTTTTATGAGTTTGAAATGATATTATATTGAGCTCAGGGCAGTGCATAGAGTTTAGGAAGAACGCAGAGCTGTTGAAAACATGGCAATGAACTGACAGACCACATGAGTGGAGCAGTGCGGGGGGGCTTGAATAACAAACCCAAAGTGCTGGTTGGCTGGTGTCACAATGAGCTGAGGACTCGATGCATTCCTTTAGGGTCTGTTCTCTTAACCTGGGTCCTTCTCTGCATGTTTTTTATTCATAGGTGTCTTGTAGGTTCACAGTTTATTGAAACTGGTCCAGCAGATCCATGAGACAAGACAGTATGACCTCAAATGTAATTTACTTTAAATATGCAGAGCCAGGTCTAAATGAACCCTGTTCCTTTGGATTGTCTACCAGACTTAAAATATACTATTAAAAAAATCAAATCATTTCTGACCAATTAAGGTGACAGGAGTGGCTCTGAATGGGTAATATCAGTTTGGTTGATTCAGATTGATGGCCTCAACAGAAATGTGACCTCTGATCCACTCAAAAAAGGCTTTTCTATGTTCACCCATGTTGTGATCCATACACTTCAGTAAGTGAGAATGAATAATGGGTAACACTATGACCTAAATCTCTCAATGAATCTGCTTAACCAGTCCCAGAGACAGTTTGAACATGCAGTGTTTTTTACAAATGAAACTTAACACATTAAAAAGGCCCCAGATTAAAATAACTAAACAAAACAGAAGTCAGGCAGTGTATATAGGGAGAGGAATTGGGTAAAAATGACATTATGAACATATTAACTAATAAGTCTACCTCATGGTGCAGTTCACGTTCTCACGTTCTCATGGTATTGGCGTGGCTCACTTTGATTCGACTCCTGTTTGTTTTTGCATCCCTGGAGCCGAGTCCTTTTTGTTCAAACCACCTCTAGTGATGTTCCAGGTAAGCCAATTGGCAATTAAAATGTGCATTTGAGACACTATCGACCCCTGAATGGTTCTAGAGTTTCATCACTGGAGGCGGGATTGGGCTGGTACACCCAACATAAAAAAACCAGACTCCTCTCATCGTGGACTCCAACATATTGATCCAATACTCTCCAGAGAAAATCAGGAACGGTTTTGCCTTAATGTCCTTGATTGTTTTGTCTAGATTTCACAGCAGTTTTGTGCTGCTGTGCTTTAACTACTCGCCTTTGCCGGAGGTTTATCGATTGTGAATGAAAATGTAGTGAGTCAAGCCAGTACAATGGGTGGAACTGCACCATCTCTGACAATTTTAATGAGCTCCAAAATCACTCAAAGGAGCTTTAAAAACCCTCACTGGTAAGAAAATATATCAGTTCATTCATCAGAGCTCTGGTTACACAACATTCTGCAAATATCTTACTGAATGTTACTTTTTGAAACAATTGACAAAATAATAAGGGTGCTTTCACACATGCACACCATCTGTTTGATCCATTCCAAATTAGATGCTTAATTGATACCACTGTACATAATTCCTTTGGATCATTTTTATTCCCTCTGCAGTCTGAGCACACACCCACTTAAATTAGTGAACCAATGTCAGACCCACCAACCCCTGTGGTGAAGATTGATGCTCCTTAAAAAGCTTATCTACTGACAATTGAGTTGCAGTTTAACTTGGAGCAGCAAGGTCTTATGTGATAAATATATATTTGGCAGATATTTGGCATGACTTGCATTATAAACATTAAACTCGCACAAACAAGAGGGTTTCAGTGCCTCAGAGATTTAACAGTAATCAGGGTAAACCGCCAGCATAGGTGAGGACTTTAAAAGTGTCCAGGTCAAGGGAAAATACTGACCTGTTTTTATGATCCAGGTGTGAAAGCACCCAAAGCTTATTTTTTAAATGCTTGAAACCACTGAGCATGATTTACACTTCTGCTTCATATCTTCAAGAATTCATTCACAAATTTCAAGTATCCATAAGATGCAGACCACAAGCCCTGTGACTGGCCGACTGCCAGTCTCTAATGGGGCTTTTCCATATGTGGTATTTGCCCAACTTGCTTGACTCTACACAGTTTGAGTACTACTTGCTTTATTTACTTTTACTGTATACACTTTGGTAACCTTGCGCAGCAGCTGATTCAATGTCTGTAATCATGCAGATCCATCTTGCCAAGCTCCAATCGACAACGTTTGTGCTCGGCCCAAAGCACGGTCCAATCAGCGTCCTTTAGAGCAGGAAGAGACGGAAAATACAAGCAAGACGACAGCAGGAAGAGCCTACTTAGACAGCGATAAGCATAGATGCTAACAGCTTCAGTAGCCGTTTTATCAGATCTGGTCCACATTTCTTTTTCTCTATAGTAAAGATGTTTTGCTCAAATTCTGACATGATTTGGTCAGAGTCTATTTCACGAAGAGGCACATGTTTTGTAATACAGTAGCCTGCCTACAACATTATCTGATTGGCCTGGAATAAATGTTGATTGACAGAGTGATTGTCCAATCACCTGCCAGATATGCTTCTCAAGGGTTCTGCCCTTTCCAAACATTTTCTATGGGTTCCCTCCCCCCAAATAGACTAGTATATATTAATATACTGTATAATATTTACAACAGTCTATCTGGTGTGTCAGGTTAACAATTTGACGGTATGATGTCAGAGCTGGGAATTAAGTTGTATCCAAGTTAAACAAGTCCCAGTCACAAGGTGGTAAACTTTGCAAAAGACTCGACTCACTTATGAACATTCCATTTCTAGCACAAACCACCCACCGCGGAAGTAGATCAACAAGTTTACGAGTGGATGATGATATGATGATAGTAGAAGATAATATAACATAACGCGTTAAAAACAAGTCACAACAAGCACACAGGACAGTTTAAAGTCGCTGAAGAGTTTATCTGGTGACTGTAGGCAGACACAGGCAAACACTACCCATTGACTCCCAGTGTTTGAGCTAAGCTAATCAGCGGTGGGCGAGCTCTGCCCGTCTCTTCCTTGTTACTGCACGCACAGTTGAAAGAATGGAGTCTATGTGCTTGTCATGGTCTTAAGAGTGAGACAAGACACAAAAACAATTAAGTTGGCATATCCCCTTAAAAAAGCCACTCAAGAACAAGAAGATCCAAAAATCATCCAGGCAAACTAACCTGATGTAAGTGAGTTAATAAAACACAAAATAAAACTAGTTTCATTTGTTAATAGCGTTTGAGCCGATATCATAAAAACTGACTAATTAAATTTAAGATTAAAATTGTGGTTGTGTTGGATAATACTTTAAATTAATTGCATAGAAAGTCCAAACCGTCATTGGCTACGTTTATATGCAGTCAATACTGGGGTTAAGATCAATATTCCGGTTTCTTAAACATTCGGAATAACTTGTTTGCATACGTGAGCAAACAGGGTTATTCCTCTACACATGGTATCCCGATTGAAACAGCAACGCAGGGACAACATCCCGACGCAAGGAGAACGTCATGTCAATGCGCATCATTTCCGCTTCTTCTTCCTGTATCCAATAGCAACGAGAACAACAGCAGCAGCACGGCGGATAATGAATGGCCCGGAGCAGCTAACAGTCAGCTTAGTTTGCACTTTGGTGCTGGTACTGACCCACCATCAGTACCTGACATTATTCTTTCTCAATTTCTTCATTAATGGAAGATGAGACGTGAAGAAATAGGAGATGGAGCTGAAGCTGTGCCATTTTACAACAAGTACTTCCTGTACTCAAAAGACCAAGATGACTTGCGAAAAGAACATATGCAGAACACAAATTAATGTTCCTTTTGATGGGGATATCCGATAGGTGTACACATGACCAAATATTCAGGTTAGGAAAGGAGTAACCCAGAGGGAGACTAAAAAGGCACAATAAGCTTGAGTCCATTTATCATTTTTAAAGCCACAGCCATTAGCATCAACTTGATCAGGTCACTGGATTAAGAGGAACAACAGGTGACAATGTGGCGTCATACATTAGTGTTATGGTGGATGCTTGGAAGTTGAATGACATGTAGGTCTAAAATAGCCTGTTTATTATTTAAAAACCAATAAAGTTAGGTTTGTTTGTGAAATTACAATGATGAACAAAATGTCATGGTCCTAATTATCAGCAATAAACGAAAACATAGCGAAAAATCCCATTGGCTGCACTACCCTATGCACTGTACTCAGTGTTGCCTACTATAGACTCTGTAGACTAACAAAGAAGCTGCACTGAAAACTATCATTTTGCTGTATTTTGGTACAGTTTAAGGACACGCCCTCGCAGAACAATGAGTTCATGTCACCAACAGTGGGGCTAGATTTGAGGAAGAAGTGTAAATCAGGCTTTAGATTCAGGGCTCCATGAGAGAAAATATCAAATGTTAAAAAAACAACAGAAAATACACATCCTATGAAAACACATGATTAATTTCAAGACAAATCTGTCAATTGATTTTTACCTTGCAAGGTCTCAGACAGGTTAATTTGTAAGCCCTTAGCCTTGTCTGCATGCAAACACAGAACATACAAATCATCATTAGAAATATCAGATTCATAATTCATGAACCAATAAGAGACACCTTTAGAGACTATTGGTCATTATTTATCATAAAAGTGCAGAACAGTCACAGTTCGTTTGGATTGTAAACCCACATGCATGTCAGAGGGAAAGATCATTCACGAAGGACAGGTCGTTAAGAGATGATTTTGGTTTCATGTGCAACAGGAAAAAAAGACGAGTTAAATATTAATTTATGAGGCTTGAATGTTAAACAGTGCCATTATTTATCTGCTTTCAAAAACAAAAATGCTTAAAGTAATATGTTGGTAGTCTGAGTTACACAGATGAACATTTTACTGTAGCTGTTCCTTCGTGATATATTCTTGACATGATGGGGGAAAAAAAACTTCTGTTAATTTGACCTGACCAATTAGCATCCATTTTGACCTTATTGGTCTGTACATCCTCCATCGACCGCTGTGTTTATCCTTCATTACTGCGGTCTTTTTGCTGAACTGGTGACCAGAAGTCTTTTTACCTAAACTGATCGTATCATTGTTGCCTATTTCCACAGCTGTGTCTTTAAGGTAAAAACAAAAGACTTCCTATGCTGGGTTTGGCCTTTTCAAAGTATTTCTTTAACTGGGATAAAGTCATAATCCATTTTCAGTGTTTGCCTGTGGTGTTACTATGCAGTTAGGATCTTTGATTGGCTGTTTTTAACCCAGGCAGAGATCATGCAGTGGCTGATTGTTTATTACAGATATTTTATCCTATTTACATCCTTTTTTCATGTAACTGAAGCTAACATTAGCCCAGCAATAAGCCCAGATATGAATTAGCTGTTGACTACATTTGAAGGCAAGACATGTGAGAGGATTTGGCTTTAGATGCCAACAACAGAGAATCTTTACACACCAATAAAATGGCAATGATCCTTCGGTTGGTAAAGTCCACAGTAGGACGGGTACCACAGTCAGTTTAAAGCAGACGTCTAGTTAGGTTTTGTCCAAAGATTTGTGTGATTGCTATTGTCTTGTTTATTTATCTGCTCAGTTTATGGGCTGCAGGAGCAGGAGCATTTTCACCTACGCAGCAGCTCGTCAGCAGAGAGAGATCTGAAATGTCTTTGCATAAAGGAGCTGTTGCTTCATAAATCTTCTGCATTGTCCATTAGATTGCTAAAAAGACTCGACTGTGCTTACTTAGAGCAGCACTAGAACACTGGCTTACATGCCGTGTCATTGAAAGCATTGAAATGGGAAAACAGGGCCATGCTTGTGATACAGGCAGTACTCTACATTCAAGAGTAACTAAACCCCAGGACCACGTTTTAAATCAAAACCTGAAATGAAAGAGGGGTACGACTGAATACATTTGAGTAAAAAGTGTTACTGGAGTACCATGCATTAAAATGCTTCAGACTGTATCAAATATGCAGTGTGGTGCCAACCATTATCATCACAGAGCACCACAGTGACCAACCAGTTTGTCCATGTTCATTATCTGGAGCAGTAGCTGCAGTAGCTAAGATTAAGCAACAGTGGGCTCCACCAATCAAACGTTACTGTGACTAATTATGATTGTCCCAAAATCACGAATAAATGTGTTTTGTGAAAAAAAGTTTCATGATCGTTTGGATTTGAGCAGTCAAAGACACCTGGCTCTATGGGATGTGGGTAGCAGAGTTTGGCTACCATTTGCTGTCAGAGAACTAAAAACTGTTTTCATACGACAAGGCTGATAAAACACAAGCTTGTGTGTTGCCTTGACCATCGTCTCACACTTTGATAGCTTGTTGGAAGCCTACACTAAATGGTTATGAAAAAGGGGTCAATCATCACAATAGATCTGGTTTTGTGAGGTGATAACTGGGTTTTCACTGGTCCCATTCTGGACCTGTCCCTCCACTCCTCTGGGGTTTGGTCAGTCTTAAAGCCTGCAGGTCACCTGATCAGCTGTTCTCTTATGAGGAGTAAGACAGACACTTACCTCAGTGTTACCACATTAACCACGAAAAGATTAAATATGAACACTAGGAATCATTTTAAAGGTGTCCTTCTGCCTTGTGGTTAGCCTTGATTCTTTTGGCAGGTTCCAGATTAATGTCTGCTGATGCTCACTCACCCCCCATCATAATCATCTCATGACAAACAGTGGAGCAAAGCCACTGAAACCTGGAGACCATTTCAGCCTGCTGGTGCCGTATTTACCAGTTAAAAAGGTGTAATGGATAAATTAGTTGAAATGTTGGGACAAAAAAAGGATGATAATGTTCTGAAATGTTATGGCTGATGGTTTAAAAAGTTAAACATTCATTAAATGTAAAAAATGTTTAAATGGTTGCCAGCGTTTTGTTTCATTTCATGAGCTGATGGTGGATGTTATGTGTATGAGAACAAAAGGTTGAAGGGCAAGGGGAGATGAAATCTGTGCACGTATCCAAAACTTCAGTGAGGTGAGGAGGTCCGGGGGATACACTCAGCGACTCATCTGTATACTCACCAAGGACTCCCTGATAGTCGACAAGGTCGAAATACACCACAGCTACGGACGTCCAGACACCCAGCAGGGCGAGAACAATGAACCAGGTGAAGAAGCTGCCACCGCTGGACCCGGACTCTGCCTTCTTCCCATTTTTGTTGGCCGTTTGGGCTTTGGTGCCATCTGTAACACAAAGACATTTGGTGAGCCACTTTCTTAAATACTTGGTTCCATTGTTTATGATCAACCTTTTAACACATGAGCAATTTCTACATTTTTACCCTGTGAAAAGAATAAAAATCTCCCTCAGCAACTGCATCACTTCCTTTACAAAAGATCATTTTTAGTTTCTCATGCAGTGCATTTGGGGAGGAGGATTCACCATCCAAACTCAACCTACCACTGCTCAAAAGAAGGGGAAACTATCATGTGTGTGCACATCTTACTTCAGCAGAACTTGAAATCCGATTTACTTCACTGTTGGGTTTTTGATTGGGCTGGACCCTCTCAGACCTTCAGTGAGTGAACGGGGGTGATTGACAAGATGTGTAAAAGCACTCTGAGAAAGTCTAAAGCGCTAAATAAGCTCAGTCGGAATGCACAATATTTATCGGACCGATAATACTGGCCGATTTGGGGTAAATTACGTCATTTTTTATCGACTCGATACGTACATTTTATCCTATAAAAAGATCAGATAAATTACTCAAATTGGGGAAATTGTTTCAGGCTGCGTAGCTCCAAAACAAGCCATGTCACGCTGGTTATGTCATCTATCGCGCTATCACACAAATTTTAACATTAGACAAAGATAACCTGAGTAAATACAAAATACAGTTTTTAAATGATGATCTTATTTATTAAGGGAAAAAAGCTCCCCAAACCTACATGACCCTATGTGAACAAGTAATTGCCCCCTGAACCTAATAACTGGTTGTGCCACCCTTGGCAGCAACAACTGCAATCAAGTGTTTAGGGCTGTAATGTGTTAGTCGCCTGGTCGCCTCATTGGTCGATAAGTGCTGGGGCGACCAGAACTCTGATTGGTCGACCAATTGTGTTTTTTTTTTTCGCTTCAATTTATTTTTTCCCGTGGCGATTTACAGTCATCAGGAGGAACATACCAAGTGCTAATGGGGGTGTTTTCAGACCACCCCGGTTTCACAGGTAACTTGCCTGTCTCAGAACACCTCCTGGGTTTCACCACTTTGGATTCGCCCACCATCTGGAGACCTGGCTGGAGACAGGAAGATTGAAGAGCGTCTATTTTAGCCTATTCAACGTCCGGTGGTCTGCTGAGTATTTATTTTTATTTTGAGCGTCGTCCTCTACCCCCCGCCAAGACGCGCTCCGCCGAGCCGCGCTCCGCCGAGCCAAACCGAGCCGTCCCCGCGCAGGAGGGTTTCCCGTCAGAGTCGGACCCCCCACACTGCCAAGACACACTCCGCCAAACTGCGCCGTGCTGTGCCGAGCCGAGCCGAGCCGTCCCCGCGCAGGAGGGTTTCCCGTCAGAGTCCCCCGCCCCTCCGCCAAGACGCGCTCCGCCGAGCCGCTCTCTGCCATGCTGCGCAGAGCCCCCGCCTCTCCTGCGTCCCCGCACAGGAGGGATTTTCCGTCAGAGTCCCCCCCCTCCCATTAGTCAATTTTTGGTCGACAATTTCAGTGTGTCAGTCGACCAACAAATTCTTTGGTTGATTACAGCCCTACAAGCGTTTGCGATAACTGGTGAAGAGTCTTTCACATCGCTGTGGAGGAATTTTGGCCCACTCTTCTGTGCAGAATTGTTTTAACTCAGCCACATTGGAGGGTTTTCGAGCATGAACTGCCCGTTTAAGGTCACACCAATCTCAATTGGACTTTAGTCCGGACTTTGACTCGGCCACTCCAAAACCTTAATTTTTTTTGAGTTCAACTTTTGTCTGGTCAGTCCACAGAATATTTTTGTAAAAGTCTTGGGGATCATCAAGATGTTTTTTGGCAAATGTGAGACGAGCCTTTGTGTTCTTTTTGGTCAGTAGTGGTTTTGGCCTTGGAGCTCTCCCATGATGTCATTTTTGCTCAGTCTCTTTCTTATTGTTGAGTCATGAACTCTGACCTTAACTGAGGCAGGTGAGGCCTGCAGTTGTTTAGATGTTGTTCTGGGTTCTTTTTGACCTCCTGGATGAGTCGTCGTCGTGCTCTTGGTGTAATTTTGGTAGGTCGACCACTCCTGGGAAGGTTCACCACTGTTCCCAGTTTTCTCCATTTGTGGATAACGGCTCTGACCGTGGTTCACTGGAGTCCTAAAGCCTTAGAAATGGCTTTGTAATAGACTGACAGATTTCAATCACTTTGTTTCTCATTTGTTCTTGAATTGCTTTGGATCGTGGGGTGATGCGTTTCTTTTCGAGATCTTGCAGCCTACTTCACTGTCAGACAGGTTCTGTTTAAGTGATTTCTTAATTCAACAGGTCTGACAGTAATCAGGTCTGCGTGTGGTCAGAGAAATTGAGCTCAGCTTTCAAAAAAATGTGGTTAATCACAGTTAACTCATGATTTAACAAGGGGGGGCAATTACTTTTTCACATAGGGTCATTTAGGTTTGGAGAACTTTTTTCCCTTAATAAATAAATTCATCATTTAAAAACTGCATTTTTTATTTACTCAGGTTATCTTTGTATAATATTAAAATTTGTGTGATGATCTGAAACATTTAAGTGTGACAAAAATGCAAAAAAAATAAGAAATCAGAAAGGGGGCAAATACTTCTTCATGGCACTGTACATGATGTTTACAGAATAACTTGTGCCCTTTTTGGAGATAGAGGCAGTAGCTAAAGCATAGTTAAGCAGTACTTAAAGTGAGAAGCAACTGCTTGCCGGTAAAGGATGGTTTGCTCATTAAGAGATTCGTAATTTTGCTGCTACAGTGACATTCAGTGTTTCCCCTATAGTTCATTTGGGACGGTGCCCCACCCCCCCAAAGGACACCCCCGCTGTGCCAACAGGATCCCCACCCAGAAATTCAAGTGCAGATTTAGAAAAAAAAGAATCCATTATTTGGTTTTTATTTTAATCAAAAGGGCGTATAACAGGCATTTTTTAAAATCAAATATAAAAGCTAACTCTAATTTGCAAAATTTTAAAGTCTAATGCGTCGCTATCGTTTCATTACATCCATTAAAACACATTTCTCCTCTCGTCTGTGACAGGCGGGGCTCTCCCCGCTCTCCTCTCACAGCATACACAGGTGCACAGTGGTGTAGTCTGCGTGATATGCAGGGATACGCCGTATACCCACTAGAAAATGCCCCGAAATACAGTATAACTACTGCTAAATGCGCAAAGATACGTCATGGATGTGTGACTTGAACTTTCCCGTTCCCCGTTCATAAATTCACCTTCTCTGTGTTAGGAAGGGGCACTTTAACCATACATAAGCCAGACTACACCACTGGATGGATAGATAGATAAACAAAAAATGATTAATATAGATAGATAGATAAATGAATAAAAATGATTAATATAGAAAGATAAATAGATGGATAGATGCATGAATAATTAAAAATGATTAATATAGAAAGCTAGATAGATAGATGAATGAATAAACAAACAAACAAACGTATTAGTAAAGATGATCCCGAAACGACAGACCCCGCTGGAACTCCCCTTCCCAAAGCAAAAAAGCTAGGTGAAACACTGGACATTCATAAAAGAGTCCAGAACACCAAGAGTTTCACCACAGAAAATGTGCTTTTGCTGCTCTCGTGACCCGCTTCAACAAAAGCCTGATTTACAAACCCGTTCATGTTACTTGGTTTTAACTCCTTAAAGCAGATATTAACTTCTGTATCAGGGCTTTGCTGTAATCTAGCTCCAAGGGAACATCCCCAACATAGAGGCTTCACTTCAAAACGATGCCGACCGTAAGCCCAATGACCGGCCCAAAGCACAACACTAAGTGTCTGGGTACGTCTCACAAATGATTTGTGCAGTAAAATGTGATAAAAAAAAAAGCTGTAGATGATAACCCAAAACACGTCTGATTTACTTTCTGACTTATTTTAAGTCTGTAAGTCTATTTCAAACATGCCCAAGCATCTTCAGACATTTCTCTTCTCATTACTGCAGTCCCTGCATCATAGTCGGCTTCTGCTTGTTACTTTATGGCTCTTTACTTTGACAGTATTCGCCCCGTCTCTGTCACCATGGTGTCATTTACACAAACAGTAAGAGCATGTCAGGACCAGACGACAAATCAAACAGCCGGACAAGTGTTCTGGTGGAGTATTGTTACATGAACATTGTAAATGTTCAGGACTGTGCGGGGCATTATGGGGTATGTATAGTGAGCAACAGCAACCACCTGACTTTTACTGGAAAAGCCTATAATGAATGTAACAGAATTTTGGTCTCTTCCTTTTCCTGAAAGGTGCTGCTCCTCCCAAACACTGTCTGAGGTTTTTCCCCACATGGATGTGAAATATGCCTCATGGATATGCGTGACAGTCTCTGACCCTGAGTAAAATAATTTATGTTGGTTCATTCTGAATTTTACAATCAAAAGATGATTTTGAAAATAAAAATGTTGTACTTTAAACTGGGATCACAGAAATGTGCAGAGTATCACATTACAATCGCTGCGACTCTGCACTGACAAACAAACCACAACCAAGATGCTATTCCTGGGGGGCGATGGCATCCCACAATGGATGATGGGAGAAAATAGTGTCAAAGGAAATGAACAGGTGGTGCAGGCAGCTACATGGCGTCAGGTCAAACTGAGTGACATTTTAAAAGATCAAGGGCTCCTGGTATATGCATTTAACTTCACCTTACCTAAAAAGCATTGATGAAGACAGCTTAGAATCTAAGCTTTACTATTTTAGAAAACCATCTACATTCCAGCTTCAACAACATACAGTGATTCTGGTCTTTCAGTTTGGTTTAAAGAAAATATTGAAGAACCATGAGGACAGTTTATCCATGTGTTTATTACAAGTTTAGACAGAATAACTTCACAGTAACATGTTAAGTGTGAACCTTAATTGAAGTGGATTGTTGTGAACTCTTTGGTTACTTGACAAACTTACTTCAAGAACACAAAGAAAACAGAGGAAAGAGTACACGTGACATAAAGAGCACATGCTAATGAAACGGGCATTAAATGCTGTAGTGAAGCCACGCAGTGTAGCACAATGCAAAGAATAATTCATCCTGTATAACGATGAACATCACAGTGTCAGGTTAGAGCTTTAAACATCCTTAACTTTCAGGGAAACAGAAAACACAGCCAGATGTTCCTAAAGTTAAGTTCATCCTTCAGCCAATGCACCAGGCCCACCTGATGACCTCCACACACACCACCTCACACTTGGCGTAGTTCACCTTGTATTTCCCCAGTTATCGCTGCTGGGATCGCCGTGGTCACTGGAGGAATGACAGTATCGGTAAGGGCAGCTGGATCACCCATCCTGCTGGGCGATGGCTTGGCTTCCTGACTTGCGAAGTCAGAGGTAAACCAGCACCAAAGCCAGAATGAAGTCCTATCTCTGAGAGAGAGAGATGAGAGCTACCCTCTGGTTCCGGCTCTCCTGTCCCTGCTTTTGTTCCTCCCCTCTTTCCTTTGCTCATCTGTCAGTGGTCCACACTCAGTCCCTTTTTTTCTTAGAGCCTGATATAAGTGTGGAGGTCAAAGACGGCTATTTATAGAGCTGTGAGACCAGCTGGTCCTGACACAAAGAGGGGGAAGAAAGTGCTGATGGAGCACTGCCAGCTCCAAACAACAACCATATCCAGGAATATAAATGAAGCTAAATCATAGACTAAGGCTTCATTTAACAAACCTGTCCACATTTAAAACCCTCACCAAAACCCACCTTTTTAGAATTGCTTTTAATGTATGACTGCTTTTACATGTACTTTATGTTCCTTTTCTTTTCTTCTTAATCATGTTTTTTTATTATTGTGTTGTTTTCTATGATGTTCTTAACCTCTGTACAGCGTCTTTGAGTGCCTAGAAAAGCGCTTTATAATTTTTTTTAATTATTATTATTATTATTATTATTATTATTATTATTATTATTATTATTATTATTATTATTAAGGTGTTTCAGTGTCCCAACTCTTCTTGATACTTTAAGTCATTTATTTCTATGCATGAAAAGGAGATTAAGAACTTACCAAGGTTATTTGTGTGTATGTTTGAAAACGGTCGAGTTCAATTTTGGGAAAAAGTGACAGCCTTAAGGTGCGTACACACCGAACACGACTTTGCGACCTCGGCGAGCACTCTCCATGTAAAGTCACAGTCACCCAAACCCAACGCCTCATGAAAGATGTCAAGCATGAAGCCTTTCAGTAATGTGTGTAATAATTTCAGCATATTGTGCTACCTCTTTAATTTTCCATTTTACATACAAAAACTGTATTTCTTTAACTCTGAGCAGTAAAGCATTGTTTTTAGGTGATAAATAAGTGTTTCAGTAAACCAGATCAAAGTTATTGTGTCTTCTCAAGCATCTGTGCCAAGTTTTCTGACAATAATAATAATAATAATAATAATAATAATAATGATGATGATAATAACAACAACAACAATAATAATAATAATCGCCAAAGTGGACCTCCGCCAAGCAGCTGCAGTCCACTTTGGCAAAAATGGTCCTATCTGGCAATGTTAAAGAATCCTTTTAAAAAATTGCTGGATCCAGATGGTGATCAGGGAGCAGGGGTTTAGATCAAATGTTCACATGTACATCAGATGAATATCTCTCCTCTTCTTTAGCTTTTCCTTCCTTTCTCTACTTTGTGTGAAAGTGTTACTTAAATCAGTGAATGTTTCATTCATGTTATGCGCTGTTTAACTGAAGGCAGCGTTTGTTCTGTTGAATGTTTTTACGTAAATGATCAGACTTTGTGCGGGACAGAGAGGATGGCTTGTGCAGCGAGCAGCGTAAATAGTCAGACGTCAGGTCGGAGAAGGGTCAGAGGAGAGGAGAAATGCATTTTAATGAATTAAATGAAATGACAGTGACGCATTAGACCCTAAAATTGCACAAATTAGAGTACGCTTTTTTATCTGATAAAAAGACTGCCTGTTAAATGCCCTTGTGTTTAAAATGAAAATCAAATACTGTTTTTTTTCTTTAAATCTGCACTTAAATTTATGGTAGAGGATCCTGTCCGCACAGCGGGGGTGTCCGTTGCAGCTGGATAGTGTGCTTGGTCAGTGATCTGGAGGTTGCAGGTTCAAGCCCAGCTCCAGGTGACACATGGCGATGTGTCCTTGAGCAAGACACTTAACTCCAAGTTGCTCCCACTGCTGGGTCAGTGGTGTGTAAATGGGCATGAAAGCGTATGAATGTGTGAGTTGATACTGATGATAACTGACACAGAAACTCTGAACCATCAGTGAGTGAATGTGAGAGTGAATGGGTGTGAATGGGTAGATGTGACCTGCGGTGTAAAGCAGCTTTGAGTCGTCAAAGACTAGAAAAGCGCTATATAAGCTCAAGTCCTTTACCTAGTAGTGCCTGTATTACATACACTGATCACTGTAATGGACGAGGATGTGTCACAAACCGAATGAAAGAGGAAAGCAGAAGAAGGCTGCAGGCGGCGAGAAGAAATACAGAGGATGAGAGAGATTGAGCTGCAAAGAGAAGACGTATGAGGGTAAGCTAATGGTAGCTACCGCTAGCGTGTTAGCTAGCTCGTCGGGCTCATGACTCATCGTTGACGACATTCTCTGACCAATCAGTAGCCAGCAGTCGGTCGACGTCACCTTTTAGTATTGACTCAGCTCGCTTAGAACCAGAGCAGAGTAGGTAATAGAAACTGGTTTGTTTTAGGAGGTACCGTGGAAACGCAACGCAAAATGGGTAGAGCCGAGTAGAGTAGAGTAGAGTAGGGCTAAGGCGTGCTGGTGGAAGAGGGCTACAAGTCTCCTGTCTGGCTCTTCATATAATGCCTGAGCATTGCATGTAACAATCACAGTGCATGTGTGCTGCCAGCCTGTCAGTGCTTCTCGCTTACATGAAAGAAAAACAGAGTCTGTCCGAACCTGCTCGAGAGCGCAGCGTGCACACAGACCACTCTGATCATGCCAGAATGATACGATATCCACATGGAAAAAAAACATTTGCTACAAATTTTCCGAGGCATATTGTCTCAAGTCAAGTTGAGTCTGGAGTCAGTCTCCCGAGTCCGAGTCAAGTTGCAAGTCGAATTAGCGACTCGAGACGCCTTGAGTCCGAGTCCCTATGACTCGAGTCCAATTGTCTGGCCTTTATTGTCATTATACAGAACATACAACGAGAGTGGAGAGCTTCTCCTTTTCAGTGCAACAGATAGTTAAGAAAAAAGGTAATACAAAAATAGTATAAGTAAAAAGGTTGTAAGAAGGCTTTAAATGTACAAGATATATGCAAGATGAAATAAAATCCTACCGGACGATAGCTTTGTTTTACTCTGACAGCCAGTGAATCGAGGCCTTGCACGAACAAAATAAAGATTAAAAGAGTTTGGGTGGCAGCTACAACACAGGTAATAAAGTTAGTATTTGATATTCAGCAGGTTCATTTGGCTTCACTGTGACGCTGGTGTGATATGAATGTTTAAGTGTGAGTATCTACACAGGGTCACCTTCACCAAAGGGGATGTTCCTGTGTGCTCAGTGCAAGTACCAGCCGGTACTGGTGCTAGTGTGCCGTTTATTGGGCAGGTAATCTATCTGTCTTACACTCTGGTTTAAAAAGAGCTGTACTGATCCATAAGAAAACTTTAAGTGATGAGTAGTTTACGAGAACTCTGCCAGCATGAGGCTCAAACTGAAGACATTTCAGTCATTCGTCATTGCCAATCATTTGCCACATAAGAGTAATTCAGGCTGAAAGGTAAATATCAGTGCTGATTGTGGAGACAAGGGTTGGTCGATGTGTCAAGTTAAGGATGCATTCATACTTTTTCAATGAGAGGTAAGCCAATAATGTTAGGTAAAAACAGCTCAGGCTGCTGTTTTTATTATGTAACAAAGACCTAAACCTTAGAGTGCTTATGGATTTTAACATTATCTATTTGAAATGTTTATCTTGAAATGTCAGGGAGTTTACTGAAATCTCAAGAGGTGCAATACTTTGTTAAGTTAATGCATGTGTCAAAATACCATTATAGCTTAAATGTTTGCAGCAGACTAATGCTGGCCTACATGGAGAATATTTATTAAAAACTGCTCAAAGTTGTCATTCCCTTTGTTGATACAGAGTGCTCCAATATCACAATGTAGGTCAAAATAATGACAGGCCATGTTTTCCAAATTGTTCAGCCCCAGTCAGTGTTGTACAATATCATCAGAAAAATAACAGTATTGGCTGATAATTGGCTAAAAGCTAATTGTAAGTATCAGCAGATGTGAACATCTTTGTTGATATTTTGGGCGTAAAATTGTCCATATACATCCCAAACACCAGCTGCCATATTGACAGAAAGTACAAAACGACCATAAGTGTTTCCCTTATCACTGAGTGTCCTCTTCCATGAATCAAAATGATCATTAATTTAATTAAATGTTTTTTTTTTTGCTTGACATTTGTTTCCAACACAAAATACTGTCAACTAACACCGGATTTCCACATAGTTGGACCCGCAGTGGTGTGTATGCTCTGCACACTCTGCAGCAATCATTCCCAGTCTCTTTAATCAGTCCGTTGCCACAGCCTGCGCCTCACTCTGTCTGCAGAGCGTGCCAGCAGCTCACTTCTGCACCGGACCACCAGAGAAATGCAGTGAGTCTACTCTAAGTGGGAGCCGCTTCAGCTTTGTGTCAACTCCCGCCAAGCAGATCGACCCAACACAGGAAAACAGGTGCTCAGAGCTTCTGGGTCATTTCAAACAGCAGCTGAAAAGGGGAAATAATGTCGACTGCAAATCAGCTCAACGGTGTCTTCAGGGAATATAACCTGTTTACATGCTCCTCTTCCTGCTATCTTGTAAAGCTATGATCACCTGTAAAGCCAAATAAATGGCAGAGGAAACACTGGAAAATTCAACCCAGCCCCACTCCAATCACCCCTATTTCTGAAATGTGACACAGCAAGAAATTCCGGCTCACACATTCATGTCATTGCTGTATAAATAAGCTGCCATTAGGAAAGTGAAAAGATGAGCGGATGACAACAGGAGGAACAGGTTTATACCGTTTGACACAGTCTAACAAATGAAGGTCTGTTTATTTAAGATAAAACCAGAAACACTCCCAGTTCCTTTTTAAATGGTAGCCTACGTGTTCTAGAGCTCTAATTCCCCTTCACTCACAGAATACACTTTTCATCAACCTTAATACTCTTCTGTAAGTATTAGAGCACTTAAGGAGGTTTAAAACAAAGCAAGCTTGTTTAACATAAGAATTTGACAACTCATCCTTGTGCCACGTTGCCAAGTGAGTCAAGTGTGGACCAATAGATGCCGTGCCAGCTTGGCGGTGGTCCAACCAATTAACCAAAATATCCACAAGGCTAAAGCTAAGCTCCTGATGCTCAAAACAGAACATTGAAGAGTGGTCCAGGTGCGGCAGGATGCACCTTCTTATACTCACACAGACGGCCAAAAAAGACATTAAATAACACACACAGCAACATACACCAAAAAAAAAAACATGCAGAAACTTGAGAAACCATGCAAGAACATACCCAGCTGTGCCTCCACACACTGCATTGTCCAAAGGCCACAGAAGCAGACTCAAACCAAACTCATGCACACAAACTCACACACACCTACAGTCCTCTTCTCCAAACTAAAGGCAAACTGTGAGGGAGCCGCTCCTCTCTAAGGCACAGTACACATTGTTCTGTCTAAGCTACTCCTCTGGTGTCTTATGTAAGGCCTGCCATGCACCGCCTTCAAACATGCCTCTCTTCCCTCCAGCATTCACCAAGCATTGCAAAAACTTCAGTAAAACAACCTCTGGAGCAGCGAGGCCGTGGATAAGAGGGGAGGAGGGGGAGCAACCATCACCGGTCAGATGAGGGACCAAGGGAATCTCCTTTTGTAAAAGTCATGGACCAAATCCCCAAATTAAAGCATTCTTACATAAGACACCTGCACGTCTGACACCCAGCAGGTGTATTTCTGACTGAGGTACAGCTCAGTGTGGACGTCATCCTAACCAACAGATGACAGTCACTAACCAAGTATCAGATAAACTCTTCAGCACTTTCACTTATATTCTTACTTATATTAAATTACATTCAGATTGTAAATACTGGTAATGTTAATAGTGTACATTCCTTGGCCTTGTATATAGTCTCACTTTTACTCATTTTATTTCTTTCTTCCTTCATAAGGAAGTTCATATAGGTTAAAGATTCTGCATGTTGCAACCTGCTTTCTTATTTTCACTTAATTTTTATGCTCTTATCTATTTTAATGTCTTTATTCAATATTCCTACTGCTATACTGTGTATAAGAGCAACTGAAACAACCAAAATTCCCCATGGGGAGTAACAAAGTATTTCTGATTCTGATACTGATATATGGGTGTTTTAATCACTTTGGTTGAGATTAGGTTGGGCTATGGAGACGGTTTTCTTGTCATATGTTTCAAGGACCAACTGAAATGATAACAGACCAACAAGTTCTCCAACAACCAAGACAGGTTCCTCAAATGTTTCAGGGCTTTTGAGCTGTCAGTCAAACTCTGCCATGCCCACACCTGAGGGGAGATCTGATCAGAGCACTTTCACCAACACCTGTGTGGGACCAGGGCCTCTAAGTATCGTATGAAAAGTAGAATAAAACCAAGCTTCTTCCTAAACATGGGACTCGTGGTCTTCCTGGCACAAACGGGTCCATTTCTGTCCTCTCTCTGCCTGCTGGCAAGTCTCAGAGAGAGATCCACCTGAATCATATGGGAGGCTCTCTTTTGTGGGTGGAAAATGGTCTTATTTAGGAAGAACTTGCTCAGTGAGTATTTAATTCAATAATTACTCTTCCCTTGTCAATGTCAATTTAACTGAAAAACATGTTTTACCTATGAGTGACATAACAGCTGTTCCCATAAACCACATCAGTAAAAAAGATTAATCCCAAAATCATCTCGCACAGACCAAAAGCTCAGGAGGGGGATCTCCTCCAGGTAACTGCTGTTCCTTAAAAAACTAAAACTGATGTGAATTTGGAGACTTTATCTGAATCAACATATGGATTAAAGTATGATTATCTGACTTCTCTTTTCTGTTGTTTTCATTTGCTTTTCAGATTTATTCTTTGTATTTGGATGTCTTGAGTGTAAGATTTAATTAGGGTCTGGCGTTATTGTCTTCATAAAATCCTAATTTTTTACCCCCACAAAATTTGATTTATGATTTTAATCAAATTTTTTCCCTCTCAAGAAAAAAACTCCAAATGACACAAAAATACAAGAATATTCTGAAACTTGAAGCTGAAACTAAAGAAATTCCCTCTAATAGTTCAGTTGCATGCTGTTATTTTTTTCATGTACTGTTGATAATGTAGTTTGCACATAGGTAGGCTTGTCGACATGAACCCTAAATTCTGAGCTATTTTCACAATATATTTACATGGAACTCTCCAATCAGTATGTAATCTCATTTAAAAAAAACAAATACAAGCCTAAACAAGCGCCTCTGCAAAACCTGACAAGGTGCATGACACTGGAAACTGTACATTTTCAGCATTTGTATTTTAAAACATTGCATCAATTCATAATAAAAGTAAGTATGAGTCAAGAAAAAAATCTTGATTTTGTTTTTAAATCCTCTACAAAAAATAATTTGAATTAATCAATTTAACCAATTTACTGCCCAGCCCTAGATTTAATTAAGATAAATATTTAAGATAAAAAACAAAAAATGTTATCCTTTGTTTTCAGACCACTCGACTGTTAAAGGTAGGGTCTGCAGGATTTTCCTTAAAAATAAAATATCAACTTTTTCAGGAGAAATCCTGCTCAATCGTTTCCTATGGGTCTCTATTGGTGTGTGATGGTGTCTTTGTTTACCTCACCCCAAACTCTGGGGTCGCTTTGGACACAGAGCAGGTCACAGCGCTCCATCGCCAAAGTTGAAATACTTGAACCTTTCAGGCAATGTCGCTCCGCGAGAGCCAATCAGCGTTGTGTGACAGACTGTTTGTATTCCGGCTTACAGAGTAACAATCCATGTCCGTGTGGAAACATTAGTTAGTGAGGACATTAGTTCCGCCTAGATGGACCGCAGAGAACTGACAGACGATGCTGCTGCAGGGCCATCAGCTGCAGTGTTTTGTGGTTGGTAGGTGAGTGAAAAGGATGCAGTTTGTAATAATATCAGCTAGGACATCCTTAAATATGACATGATATAATCGTGAGGTGAAATTTGAAGCGTGACGTCACTGAGCAACGGCGATGGTGACAAAATGAGCTATGGACAGGTGACAGGACATGGGTTTGCGACGCAATCTTGGTTGCAAAGTCACATTCGGTGTGAACACACCTTAAGATGTATTCAGTAAATACCAGAGAAAAGTAAAATATGCCAACGAAGGCAGTTCACTTGTTTAATTAAAGAAGTTAGCAGGGTTTTTGTACATGTGGGGCTCTACGAAGTGTAAAAGACCAAGGAGCCATCCACATAGAGACAAATTCCCAAGTTTTGAGTCGTATAGGTGTTTCGGGTGCCTGGAAACACACAGATTTGAAAACGGGCCCCATAGTCAATAAATCTGAAAACACCAGCTGAGCATTTCCGTGGAAACAACAAATACAGATGGTTTCAGAAACCATGACTTCATAGCCCCACAGGCCTGTTTACACGTCATGAAAACGGTGAAACGGAGAGTTTTTGTTGGGACATGCAGCGAGTAGGTGCAGTTGTGCACGCACCTAGGAACAACAACAACAGCAGCAGCTGTGGTCGACTAACGAGCAACATGTGTGCTGCCAACTGTGCTCCGTTTGTTATCGCTCCTCAAACACAATGTGGATTTGCTGCGTCAATACTCTGATCAGCGGAGACACATTTGTTATATCCACTGAGGGCACTACAAACGTACATCGCCAACTACTGACCTGGCATGCACGCTACTGTGTTTTCAGTCATTCTCTGAGATCTGTCTGAACGCATGTTATCACACAGTCTCCCTGCGAACATGGAGCACTTTTGAAAACACGAAGGGAAAACCTTTCTGTTTCTGGTGATGTTGTAAAGGGGCCTTCAAACTTCATGCGTTCACCCTCACAACATCAGAAACAAGGAATACAGTGTCGTGTTCATGCTGCAGAGGCTCCTGAGCTTGATTCAGCAAAATCTTCTGTTCCTCTACGACCAATTTGTTGACAATTTGTCTTCATGTGTGCTGTAGCTTTGTTTTACAGTGACAGACCCTTAGACCCTTAAAGTGATTCTAAACATCCTGCCCAAACAATCAGGGCTTGAACTACAACTTCAGACAGACCATGTGAATGTTGGATCTTTTAGTCTTGATTTTATGACAAAGGTCTCTGCACACAGTCTTTCTGTCAGATGACTTTTTTGGATCCATCGTCTGATTAAAAAGCTGTAATGGTCAAAAACCATGTGCACTGAATGTGGACTTTTTTAAATTTTCTATTTGCTAAGAAAATTTGCAGAGTTACACAAAGTATTATGGAGTCACTAAGCACGCGTGTGTGTCTATCTTATAGGTGTGTAACAGTATACATACAGTGTCACACTGTAATTCAAACTTACACTAAAACAGAAATGGGGCTTTTAAAGTATAAGTTTGAGTCTGATATAGAATAAAACCTTCATACGCAAACTGTTGACCCAGCACCGCCACCCAAAATGTCCCTTTAAACAAATAACAAACCACTTGAATTGTTTTCCAGTTTTCACCCCCGATAAAGACCTGTTTGAACTTTGAGATAATTTCGTCTTTAAGTTCAAAGTGCAAAGGTTTTGCAAAGCCCCTGCACTCAAAAGTCTGAGACCCTGAGACCCTATCACTGCAGCTGAATAAAACCATTTGAGGGTATTTGAAGCTCGAGGGCTTGAGATGCACGACTCTCACAGCACAGCTTACCCAAATATGTAAATATGCATCAGCTGGTTCTGACATTTGGGCATCATCAAGAACACTGTGCCAGCTAAGGCTGTGGGCTTGCTGTGGCTGATTAAGAGAGTGAAAGGAAATGAGAGCACACGTCCTGCCCCTTCCCCCCTCGTCTTTTTCTGAAGGCATTTTTTTAATTCTCAGCATGGATGCACATCCACTTTGGTAGCAAATTGACTTTGCATTGAGTTTTTCTGCATTCACTTCCAGAAAATGCAGAAAACTGGTTGCAGGCATCCATGTGCATCCTTTTACAGAGATCATACAAGCAATAATTGGGTGTAAGGCTCTGTCCTCACGGAGACCAAAGGGTTTTCAAAACCTCACTAAAAGATATTTCAAGAAATGTGTAAACACTGAAAATGCTCGAGCACATATTCCAAGGCCCGCAAGCTTCTGCAGCACCAACGCGACACTGTATTCCGCCGTTGCTTCCATTATTATCGGGGTTCGAGTATGCAGGATGAACTGATGACATTATTTCTGAGAATGTGCATATTTATTGTCCACATGGAAAAGCAAGGCTGGTGTTTTCAGAATTTATCCAATCTGAGACCAAAAAAAGTGTTTTCTGGCACCCGTTGTATCCACGTGGACGAAACGAACACCCATACCATTAAAAACTTGCGCAGACATGCATGAAGCATTAAATGTCTGAACTAGTCTGAATGTGCACATTAAAACAGCAGGTCACATGGTACATCACTGTCAAATAACTGGTTTAGATTAACTCACTAACAATAACAGGGATTTTTAATTAAGAGATCCTTTAAGAGTTCATTTTATTCCTCCTTTGGTATGTATGAACAGTCACATTTGTCCATACTGAGGGTCAATTTTCATATCAAAGAATCTGGAAACATCTATGTGTGCGTCCTTGTAGGTTTAAAACAACCTCATGGCTGTTTTTATTATCATTACCGTTTTTGTTATTATTTTATGTATGCATGATTATACTGTACCCCCATACTGCACTTTGGTCGACTGAGGTTTCTTAACTATGCTCTACAAATAAACTTTGACTTGACCTCAGACCTTCAACTGAACTCCACAAAAAATTTGATTGAGATAAGATGACAGTGTTGAAAAAATAATTCATATCAAATCAAACTGGATTAGGCATCACCAAGCCAAAACATGTCTGGCACAAACTCACACATCATAGCACGTGCATGCGTCTGCAGGGTTGAATTAATAAAAAAGGCACTCTTCAAATGTAAGGAGCATAACACAGCATCCCAAGGCTGTTACCATCTTATCTTTCCATACGTCAGCCCTTTGGAGAGGGGAGAATGAGGAGGAGGAGGCCTGGGGGTTGAAATAATACATCACAGTTTTTAAGGACAAAGAAGGAAAAGACAAAAGCCAACGAACACATGAAGATAAAGGAGAGGCAAGATAATAAAAACAGATTAAAAACTTTTCAAGTTCTTCGTAATGTCTTCAGAGCAATGATCCATTCAGTCCTAAGATCTACTTCTGCTGTTAATCTGAAGGACCCCTTCTGTTTAATGGCTGTTCAGTCAACTGACCTCCTGTGCATTGTTTACCCCCCCACGCTCATGTTAGAGCAGATAGTTGTCGAGCACACTTAGAGTTTAATCACATGATGTAAATCAGATTAATTATATTTAAATGCACAGCTCTCTGTCCCTTACTTTGGATTGACCCACTAAAGGCTGAGAATACACACCTTCATTAAAACCCACACAAAGAACTCAAAACTAGACAATTTCCACAGAAAACGTGAGAGGGGCTCGGGCGGCCGCCGGGCACCTTCAGAATTCAAAATCAAAGGGCCGACCAAAGACCAGAACACCTGTGTGTGAAACTTTAAAGGGAGAGAAAGTGCTCTGTTGTCATGGTAACCAACCCTCACTTTTTTCACAATTTTTCATAAATAACTTGGCCAAAATTTCGTGTTTCTCTTAGAAAAGTCATGGCACAACATTCCCAAATGAGCTGCACGTTTTGATATATAACTTGTGGGGTTTTTCTCAAAGCCCTAGGAGGAGAAGCCCAGCGAAATTTTGTCTGGAAGATGAAGATGAAAAGTGATGAAAGAAACGCACGAAAGAACAATGGTGGCCACGAGCCAGAGTGGCTCGTTGCAAAGCCCGAGCACCCAACTACAAGCTTAGACCTTAAATGTAAACTGTGGCTCCAAAGAGCCTCAAAGACCAGAGCGTTTACACGGCGACCCTGAAATGATTGAGATGCTGCACTCCTTATGAAATGCTGAGCCAAAATAGGGGGTGATGATTCTGAATGAACACAGCAAATCATTGATCAGAAATGATATGAAGATCAACTCTGTAGTCTTTGGTCAGATCAGCACTGCTTGGCAACATATTGTCAACAACTCTGCAGCCACTGTGCTCTAAACTGGGATCACTTCTGTCAGTCAGTGGCTCTCAGCTGATGATGACAAAATAACGGGACATGGTGCTGATGGGTCTACTCAGGGCGGCAGGGGCAAGGAGCGGTTTCAGGGAGGAAGTGTGGTGGACTTTGTCTTGTTTATAGAAGTGCGCCATCACTTGAAGAATACATGTCCAACACAGTACAGGGTATTTAAAACTCCTTAAATTTATTTGTGCAGTTTTTGTGGAGAAAATGTTTCTTGCATTTCTTTTTGATCACGAAAAAATATGTTGCAGCTGCAAGTGTGTGAAAATTGAAGGTGCTATGCATCGTGTTGCATCATAATACTGAACCGAAGTCAATAGTTAAATGAATAATCATAACTGAACTGAGTCACGAGACAAATGAAGATGCACAGCACATAACTGACATATTAGGACTGATGCATATACAGACCACAGCCTGATTATCTTGGAAACAATCATCATTGGGAGGCTCAGTATCTCTAAATAGACGTTTGTGTGGTTCATTGTGGCCTTCAGTAGTTTTGAGTTCCGCTGTTGTTCTTTGTTTTTTCCATGATGATAAAATATTGCATTTCTAATTTTAAAAACTAACGGTGCTAACAGTGGGAAAACTCTTTGTAGTGGGAACACTGAATCATTTTTAGACGATCAAATGATGGTATTTCACTGTAGCTTATCAATGCCCTATTGTTTTGTATTTTTAACATTTGGCTATGACCCTGCGAACCCATCTGAAGGCCCCAAACCCATCAAAGTCAAGAGTCTTGTGCAGATGATCAAGTATTTACAATGACCTCAACACTGCTGCTCAGCTGGATTAGACCATCAAATATTGAAATAATGTCCCATGACAGAAACGCTTGTTCTATATTTACTACACAGCTGGGGGGGAGTAAACTTGTTACTTATACATTTTCCATATTTATGAAGTGATTAACAAATTTATCAAACCACTACCCATTGTCAGGTAGTGCAGCTGCCCTAAATTAACAGCATCAGTAATTATTAATATACCAGTTTATAGAAGCCATTTAACCAAAATGCTATTCTTAATGCTGATTTATGATAATGATTATTATCAATGAATTTTCAAAATCACTGTTTTACATGTAAAGACAAAAAATGGTTGGCAATGATTATGATGTTAGAGTAAAGTCATTTACATAAGTCCTTGACAGAAAAATAAGTTTTAGTAGTTTAATGTTGTGCTTGTATTATTTCTGACTTCTCAAAGAAGACCAGTGGGCAGCTCAAATTTGGTGTTAAAGTTAAATTCTTTTTAAAATGACTAATTCTTGTTCATAATGGTAACAATACAAAACAATGACATTTTCTGTTTTAACACTTATTAGAAAGATTTTTGAAGAACTGAAGAGCAAAAAAGATGCTAAATTAAAAAAAAAGAATTAAAGCCAACTTTCATCTAACTTCAAGTAAAATAAATTGGTAATAATGGCTATTGATTTTTTTGCAAATGCATTTAGTAACAACTCTTTAAAGTGTTTTAAAAGAACAAATCATCAAACTAAATCAAATATTATTTATGACAAACGCAACTAAGAAATCACAGAAAAATGCTTAATGTTAGGGGCATGTTTGCGATGAATCTGGCAACACTAAACATATTTTGATAGGTAGGCCAATATGATATGTCCTAGTATATTAGGATACTTTAAGCAGGGTAATAATTTTCTTTTCAAAAATTTTATTTTTTCTTGTCGTATGCTGTAGTATAAAGAATCTGCAGTACCGTGTGCATAACTACACTTTCCAGTTAGTATTGTCGGTGCTAACACTTCAACATGGATAAAGTTTGTTGTCTGTCCAAGACAGACCAAATAAGATCAGTAGCAGAGCAACACAGAGTCAAAAGGCTGAACTACACACAAAAAATGGACAGAATTTATATGTACCACAAACTCTCAGACTACAAACACCAATGCAGTATTATGCATCAAAATATTACCATGTTCTTTAACCAACTGTTAGTGTGCTGGAGATAATAAAACAGATCCACTGTGGGTCAGGATAGGCTTAATGGCTGAAAATGCTTAAAAAAAAAGTTAGCCACTGTGAAAGATTTTCACAAGATTTTCCGAAGGCAGGGGTCCCTGGATCTGCCATGGCTACCACTGGATTAGCCCCTACGTGCAGTTGAGGGAAAACTTCTGAAAACTGCCAAACTTTAAGTGTGTTGGTGCTTGTAGCTGACACAACATCACATTTGATGTAAGTCAGACCTTGAATCAGAGACAAGGGTGAATCTGGGCAATTCATTTTTATTCTTTATCAGTCAAGCACAAGCTTCTCACCTTGGAAAAAATGCTTATGAATTTTAATAATCTTAAATTGTTTTTTAGATGTCTAAATAGTCTTCAATCACTAATGTTTTCTGAAGTAGCCACCAGGCGTCAGAGCAACCAGAGTGACCACATGAGCCTCCACTAAGTGGTGACCGTCTTGTCCCAAAGTACAAGACTTCATTCTGTCAGTCTGCTGTAAATGCTGTAAATAGGGCAAAACTTTGGACCTCTCTACCCACTAATCTTAAACTAGAGACCAACATTAATGCTTTAACAAAGAACTGAAACAATGGCTAAAATCAAAACAACAGTGCTCACATGAATAGTTTTAACTGGTTGATTGCTTGATAATGTTGCCTTTGCTTTACAGTTTATATATAATCTGGAAAAAGTGCAACTCTTTTACTGTTGTGATGTTAATGTACACTGCAATATTCCCGTCTTTCTTCTCTTATTACTTTATTTTATCATTTCAAAAGCCAGCCAAAGTGTTGCAAATTAGAACATGTGCTAAAACACTCAAACAATGGTTTGTCCAATGTAGTTGTGATGTCCACATCAACAATAAAAACAGCACAAGCTTCAATTTCTAATGTTGGCCATTTTCCATTACAGTTGGAACTTGCTTAGGGCCAACTAAAAGTGGAACACGGGCCATAGTTTGGACACCCCTGGCTCGCAGCATCACTCTAAGGTTCTTAAGTTCAGGGGCTGATGTCAGGATCACATTGGTCAGGGTGCACAGGTGAACAATTCAGTTGCATCTCACTCCACGTGGTGGAAAAACAATCCAGTCAGCATTTCTGCACTGAAGACTGAGGCTGTCGGCCATTATGTGAGATCATTAACATAAATCATGTAAATATGATTTAAAACACCTTCACCCTCCAGAGTGAGGTAGTCAGATCTCACATCATTCTGCATTCCTGCTGTCAGTCAGTCTTTTCTGTCCTGTTGTTGGTGTTTTGCCCTCTTCTCTATAATCCCTGCACATGTCACTGCGCACATACGTACATGCAGAGGCTGTGGTGGGCGGGGCCAGGAAAAAGGCACAAAACTGAACATTTTGTTCCCGGGTTCGTCGGGCGCCTATGTGCACTTTGCTCTCTTTCAAATGTCAGTGAGAACACCGCAGACGAAGCGGGAACGATGCATTTCTGTAAACTACACTGCATTGTCCCCTCCTCACCGATGACGATGCGTTCAGGCGCAAATTAGAATCAAAGACTAAAATCGGTCACAGCTCAGTTCTTTATTCAATAATTCAGTTAAACGGTGGCAGGACTTGGTCTCAGGCGCTCTTGTCTCCAGTTTGGACACCTCCGGGTGCAGAGCGGTCGGCCGGGACAGGTTGTACCCACACAGCCCGCTAAAGTTTGAATCAAAACAACAGGAGCTCTTTAATACACCCCCACAGCCACGTGTCACCGTGGACCCCCACACTTGTCCTCGCAACAGTCTGCGCACTGATTTAATTAAAAAGGATGCGACCGTCCTCTGCAGCCCTGAGGCGCGTGCGCCTGAGTGTAAACATCGTGATGCGGGTGCAGATCGCCGGCGGGTCAGGGAATTAAACAATGAGGCAACATTACGCAACATTTGTTTGGACTCGCGCGCGGCGCTTCGTTACAAAGGAGCCTTGGCAACAAAGAAACCATGGATGCTGGTTCCTGCGTAGGGGGTGGCTACCAACGTAGCCCCCCAAGAGCCACGTATGGCCCCACCCACCGCATCTCATATTGACACGTGAGCATTTGGAGAGGGACTCGGATGAATTGGGGGCGGGGTGCCTTGCGCCTCTTACTCTCCAGTGCAACTCCAAGTCTACATCCATAACAGCTGAAGTGGTCTGCTTTTATTTCTGGCTGTTCAATGAGGCCTGTTGAGGACGTGAACGCCACACGCAGGACGCGGACTTTCTGGATGCCGTGCGGACCGGCACCATAATCCCAGAGAGCTGGAGGCGCCATTGTCAGCCAGCATGATGAACAGCTGGTGACTCCATGAAAGTCCCACAGCTGCAGCAGCGTGATCAAAAATATCAAACACGCAGCATTTATGGAGAAAACGTCTCAGGGTTTGTGGCGACATTGTGCGTAACGACAGATAAAGCGCTGCGTGACGAGTTCTCACACAAACATGGGCGCAAGCCTGTGCTCGAGTGAAATAAACACGCACAATTGGTTAAATGAATAAGAATATCGATACTGCAGAACCCGAGCGCGCAGCTCAACCGTCTGGGGTTTAATTCAGCCCTGAGCAGACGTGCGCCCTGAACGCCCCACCAGCCTGACCCGCAGGAACTTGAAGGCCTGTGAGTGAAAGTCAGAGGCTTAAACGCATTTCCATTACTGCAGCGCATGAAGAGAAAGGGGGAGATGGACGCACCTTTGGCTTTGACGCTGGTCTTCACGCTTTTCTTCGAAGCCATGGTCTCGAGGAAGTGGGCTGGATCGCCTCTGAAGGTAGAAGGAGGGTTGAATGGAGTGGTCGGCGGCTCTACTTGCAGCGGTCCAAAAGGAATCAGAATTTCGCCTCCTGCCTCATAAAACTCCGACTCACAGAAACACCGCCCCCCTGTGAGGGACAGCACTCTCCACCAATGAAAGGCCGGACACACAAAGCTGGGCGGGGCCGGAGAATTTCCGACCAATTGAATTAAAGAGGCGTCGAGCTTATTC
Organism: Cetoscarus ocellatus; assembly: GCA_037902135.1. Taxonomy (NCBI): domain Eukaryota; kingdom Metazoa; phylum Chordata; class Actinopteri; order Labriformes; family Labridae; genus Cetoscarus; species Cetoscarus ocellatus. The sequence continues at coordinate 596,620 of JBAMNC010001282.1, forward strand.
AGCCGTGTGGATAGTCTTATCTGTGGCCCGCCCCCTCCGCCTCTCGAACGTGGCAAGATGGTAGACCTGAGCTGTGGGATCACTCAGGCTACAAACATGCCACAATCTGATCTCACTATCAACCCCACGAGCGCAGAGGTCATCACCCCACTCCACAGTTTATTGTTTAACATGACCCAGCATCAGCCTCTCTTTAAATAAAGATCAGCAGGTACAGGCCACAGAATCACAACTCCAACAGAAATGCTGACCAATCACTATTTTCTCAGATCAGCAACACAACCCTGTGTCATTCACATGTTTCACTTCATCTGTTTGCTCTACAGCATTCTCCACCAGTTGCATAACTACTATCTGCTGCCACCCTGCAGCAGAGCCCAGACCATTTGGTTATCTCACACGCCTATCTCACATTTGGTCAGCTCACAGACATCACAGCCCCAGGCTGCGTGTTTGTGTGTGTGTGTGTGGGGGTGTGTGTGTGTGTGTGTGGGGGTGGGTGTGTGTGTGTGTGTGTGGGGTGCTGCTGTGAGAAAGACAGGAGCTCTGACTGCAGCTCTGAATGGATCTAATCACTGCATAGAGTGCTGATCTAATCACCTGAGCAGAATGGGCTCTCTTTTGGTTTAATGGATGTGTGGGAGGGAGCTGGACATGGTTTCAGGTGGGGCTGGGCAATTAATTACGTTTCAAATTCAGATATGACATTGGCAACCTAGAATCATGAAAACCAGACATTCTGTTTACACAACAACGTTGTCAGCAGAAACAGAAAGGTTTTCAAAAGTGCTCCGCATTCACACGGAGATAGTGTGATAACATTGCACATTCATACGGTTCCACAAGAATAACTGAAAAGGCAGTAGCGTGCATGACAGGTCAGTAGTTGGCGATGTATGTTTGTAGTGTCCTTGGTGAATATAACAAATGCATCTCCGCTGGTCAGAGTATTGACACAGCAAATCCACATTTTGTTGGAGGAGCGGTAATAAACTGAGCACAGTTAGCAGCACACATGTTGCATAGTCAGCCATAGGTGTTGTTGTTCTTGTTCTTGTTCTTAGGTGCGTGCAACCTTTACCTGAAAGAGTACTGTGCATGCTCCGCAAATCCCCATTTTCCCTGATGACACTGATTCCTGTTGACATGGAGATGACAACGAAAACGTTTTAAAAACTTTTTACTCTGGACCCTGGTTTCAAAAGTTTATGGATTCAGGCACTCCGGTTCACTGCTGTCGTGTAAACGAATGGTGCAAACTCAACAAAAATTCTCCATTTTCGTTGCCATGTAAACAGCCCCTCAATTTCAGGTATGAGTTTGGCAACCTAGAATTATGAAAACTAATCATTCAGAAGGAGATTTTTTTTTTAAATTCTTTTATGCTATTACATTTTGCTCAAAGGTGCACATCACCATATTCACCACCACTTAGGCCCCGTCCACACCAAGATGAAGACATTCTCTTTAAAAATGCCATTGTTTCTGTAAATGTGTCCGTCCACTCAAAAAACATTGAAAACACTGTAGTATATATGCCAGGACTGTAAGTGGCACTGTAACAATGCTGCAGACATACACTAAAACCAGAGAATAAGACATGGAGCAAAAGTCATGTGAAACGTAAACAAACTCTGGCGTCTGCTGTTCTTCATGTCCTCCTGTTGCTCAAAGTGGTCCTAGAGGAGCAAAAGATTTTACTGTTAAAGGGATACGTCAATTTTTTTTTCTTTTCATGTCTCGCCTCACTCCTGAGTCCATGACAAGCAGTTACACACCATTCTGTTGACTGTGTGTGGACAAGGAAGAGACAGGCAGAGCTAATTAGTTAGTTAGCTTAGGTCAAACACTGGGAGTCAATGGGTAGCGTTAGCCTGCCTCTACCTACAGTCATCAAATAAAGTCTTCAGCAACTCTAAATGGTCCTGTGTACTTGTTTTGACTCTTTTTTTTGTACCGAGTTATGCTATTTTTTTTTTGTTTGTTTTCCTTCTTACAAGCATGTCTGCCGTGGTTTGTGCATACTCCCTGCAGTTTAATTTTGGATATATGTCTTTCAAAAATAAAGTGTTGATCTTAGTCTAAAAATAGATAACGTAACATAACATGGTAAAAAAAAATCACAAGCACACAGGACCGTTTAGAGTTGCTGAAGAGTTTATCTGATGACTTTAGGCAGAGGCAGGGTAACACTACCCATTGACTCCCAGTGTTTCAGCTAAGCTAAATAGCGGTGGGTGAGCTCTACCTGTCTCTTCCTTGTTATTGCATGCACAGCTGAAAGAATGGTGTCTATCTGGTTGTGATGGACTCAGGAGCAAGGAAAGACATGATAACAAAGAAATGTTGGCGTATCCCTTTAAAGCTAAAACAAGCTCAGGAGCTTCTGAGGGGTGTGTGGCATGGACTGCTTTTCTTCACTGTCAGACACAAAACAAGAGTAAACTGGTAGAATGTTGATGCCTGAAGATGAACACTGCAATATACTTTGTAAATGAGACCTTTTGACTAAGTAAATATGGCAGTAAATGTGCATGATTGATGGTACTGTATTTGCTGTTGTAATCAAAATGTCTATATTCATTCAACTGTTTCAGGGGCCAAGTGGCCAGTAAGTGTGCCTCCCAAATTATTTAAAATGATGGAAACTTGAAGCATATTGTCTTTATTGTTCAGTCATTTTGAGGAATAAACTTTGCAGTATTTACAGCTCAGTCTGTTTCATGTCTTCAGCAGTGTTACACCTTAAATGAACATCACCATATTTCAGGCAATAATCTGTAAGTTTTCAATCAATCTACAATCTTTATTTGTATAGCACCCCTTCATAACAAGTTTGATCTCAATATAATTTACTATAGAGCAGGCTGAAGCCATACTCTTCATTTTATAGATACACATATATTCAGATACATATAAATATATTTGTATACAGACATTCACACATGCAGAGATGGATCAATCCAGTCAGAGACAAAGGGACAAAAATCACATTTTATCTGCTGAATATAGATTCAATCAATCAATCTTTATTTATATAGCACCATATTATATATGTGTGTATATATATATATATATATATATATATATATATATAGATAGATAGATATATATAGATAGATATATATATATAGATATATATATATATATAGATATATATATAGATATAGATATATAGATAGATAGATAGATAGATATAGATATAGATATATAGATATATATATATATAGATAGATATAGATATAGATATATATAGATATACATATAGAGATAGATAGATAGATAGATAGATAGATAGATAGATAGATAGATAGATAGATAGATATAGATAAAGATATTTATGTAAAATCTGGAGAGGACTGATGTTGATTAATATAGCAGCATCTAGCTGAACTGCCATTAAAATGGTTTAACTGGTCTAAAAGTATGAATTTATGTTAAATGGTGTCATTTCTGTTGATGGTTGATCAGGATAGAGCTCATGGAGTGGGGCAGGTCCACAGCAGCAGGTCATCCATGACTGTTTGTCGAGGTCACACTAATATCTGCGTGCTGTCTGCAGGAACTATCATGGATTTAATTCAGTTGATCTCTCTGAAATTAATATTAAGAACTGCAATGATAATGGAACAGGGCTTAAGGGATGGCCATATAATTGTTATTGTAGTTTTTGAAGCTTTGTAGGTCCACAGCAGCAGGTGGTCTACACCAAGGATCCCAGGTGGCCTATATGACAAGAGCCAGAGACGAGTACAGGAGCAAACAAAAAGGGGCAGAAGTATATATAGAGAGGACGGAGAAAGAGTGTTAGACAGACAGAGAGAGACAGTGAGGGAGGAGCTCAGTGTCCCAAATTTTAAATAAATCAAAGTCAAGATGCTGAGGAAAAAATCTCCCTTGACTGTAAAACAGCAGAAAAATATGATGTAAAGCTTGTGGTACTTTGTTAGCGTTGTTTTGTTCAGTATTTGAGTGATGCTGATAGAATTTAACTCAGAACAGAGTCCAAGTCACAATTTATGGCTGAAAGGGTTTGATCCAAAATCTTCCCTCCATATTCTGCACCGGGGGGCTCCCAAACTTTTCAGCTCACAACCTATCAAACATTGATTTGGATTTTAAACACTGGCATAGGCCTGACAAATAATTATAACCTGCCTCAAAACAATTTAATTTTGTACAGTCAGCGTAGAAGTTATCTCACATGTGGTTTGATCAGCACTGAGCAGACAGGCTGGACTGAGAGGGGAAACACATCGGCCTACAGTGATCCTGCTCCAGCCCCTGTGACGAGAGCCAACAGGAAACAAGGCTGGACACTTCTGCAGATGGGGCCAAGAGCTCTGAGAGATTTAATGAATTTTAGGCAAAGCAAACCAAAAAGACTTTGTTGGCCAGACTGCGCACATCACTGGACACATGTTCAGTGCTTTCTCTTCTGCAGTCATGGCCCTTTTTTCTTTTTTTTCCTGCTGAGCTCCAGGCAGGCGGAGATGTAGGCTACGCAGTGGACTAAAATAGGACCAAAACAAAGGGGCTCTCTCATGGAAAGGTCAGGCATCATAAATGTGTTCATGCAGATGGTGCTTTTTATTTGTTTGATTTGTTTTCACCTGAAATTTACAACATATTTCTTTGAAATAATCTCATCTGACATCATTCCTGTGTTCCTTCAGGACACGTTACAAACATTGTATTATTATATAATGAAAATTATATGGAAGGAGGTTTTTTGGATAAGAGGACAAATAAACAGTTCAATTCTGGTCTCACTTTTTTTTTTTACTGTTAAAGCCTTCATCTCCTCTCCCAGACAGGAATACATACAAAACATTTAATACTACATTTTAATACCACATCTGTACGGAAGAGTATTAGGGCCATTTTAGATGGAAAAAATATTTAGGCAGGTCGAGATTAAAGTCGACATGATGACAATAAAGTAGAAATTTTGAGATAAAAGTTGAAATGCATGAGAATAAAGTTGAAATGTTGACAATTAAGTTGAAATACAATGTCGCGATAAAAGTTAAAATGATGAGATTAAAGTTAAATGTTGAGAAAAAAAGTCAAAAGTCAAGAATTGAGTCGACATACATTGTATTTCAACTTTATTCTTGTCATTTCAACTTTAATCCCGATATTTCGACTTTAATCTCGACTTTCCCAAAATTATTTTATCCATCTAACATGGCCCTTATACTCTTCCGTAACATCTGTAATGCTTCTTGTGTAATAACTTTTCCCCTTATTGCATAATTACTTTAACTAATTACCTGCATAATAACTGTTAATTCATCATTAGTGAAGTGTAGATCCTTGCATGTTGCCTAAATAGTCCAGTCATGTTATATACAGCTGGAAAATCTTTTGTTTTCAGCTTGGTGTTTCTCCAACTTAATATACTCAATAAAAGGGCCCAAGATCTTTAAAGGGGACATATGCAAAAAACACTTTTTTTAAGGCTTTTGAACACATTTTGGGTATTTGGCCTTCCTCCCAGTCCACAACTTGTGAGAGTAGACGACAAAACCTGTATTTAGCAGGCTGCATGAATGTGAACTCATGGTATTTGGTGAGCTGTTTAGTCTGTGGATACACAGTTACGTAACAAGCATTTCATTTGCATAAGCCTGCCCCTATCTGAGTACCCCCACCCCCCAGCTTGAGAAGTTTCTGTGCAAAGTGCCACCATATTGTTTATATTCTTAACAAGAGATCGGCATACACCATAGACCTAAAACTCAGTTGTTGGCTGTAAACAGCCACATATGTAAATAGCCAATATCTACATCGTGGCATCGTGCAAGATTATATTCAACATGCCACTTTATTATCTTGGGCTGTAGGGTAATGTGCAATGCAACATGCACTTTATATCTCTGTGCAATATTGGCAATATGCAATATAACGAGGACCAGAGCTCCAAGACAGCTAGCACTATGTGTCAGGGCACAGACAGAGAGGACTCAGACGTGGAGTAGATCGTGATCCAAAACCTGGTCTTTATTCAGAAACAGGTGGATAACAGGCAGCAGAAAAATCAGGCAGAGGTACAGAGTCAGGTGACGAGGAATCAAAAACCGGAGGTCAGGAAACAGGTCGAAAAAACACTAAGAGCAGGTCAGGAAATGTGCTCTGGATAACTACGTGAGTACATGAGTTGATCTGGCAAATTGTGAGTGAGCTTGGAGAGTTTAAATAGGTGGAGGGAGTGCAGGTAACAAGACACACGTGAAACACATTAGGGAGTTGCCAGGTGATCACACAGGAGGGAGACGGACCAGCAACTGAAAGAGAGGGAGACAGGAATTAGCAAAAAATAAAACAGGAAAAATAACCAAAATAAAACAGATCATTACACTATGCACTTTAGCATATGGCACTTTAATTAGCACTTCAGCACTTTATAATACAATGTGTATAATTCCCATGGTCCCCTAACTCCTGTTTTCTTTTGGACTGTATGACAATTTTTGTCTGTATGGCTGTATGTCTTTTAATGTGTTCTGTATATTTTTATTCCTAGTATGGATGTCTGTTTTGTGTGTTGACACCAACCTGCAAATGGGACTGTGGATGGAAATTAGCCACTCGTCTATTATCCCATGCATTTACAAGTTAATGTTTATGAATGCATACTGTCCCATTTAAAAAAAAAAAAATCCAAAGCTAAATATCTTCACATATAGGCTACCAGCCTCAGAGGACCAAAGGGCCCAGTGGATTAATTTTGTTTTTGAAGGGAATGAGCAGCTACAGTCGGCTAAAACCTGTATGAGTGTGTCAGTCACTTCAGTCAGTTCAACACAGGACTGGGAACTAGACTTTTCCTGAATCCAGGCTCAGTACCAACAATCCATCACCAAACCTGATGATGGAAATGTGAGTATTTTAATGCTGCGCGGTACTTATTTTGCTCATTACTATGAGCTAATGCTAACAGCAGGGTGAAGTGAACCAGAGGTAACTGCACAACATGTTTGTCAGTGTTCACGTTACTTGTTGAGAGTCTGAAAGATAAACTTCAGTGTATGAGCATTCTTACATTAGTCAAGAGAAGTTTAACAGTTGGCTGAATATAATCAGTCCTTCGCCCACCCCATTACCCCCCCCCCCCGTTTCTGCTAACTTTAGCCCGGAAGGTAGGCTAGGTTGCATCTGTGTGACTCGGCTAAGTAAGCCAAGCTTAGCCTGTAACGTTTGTTATCTGGTGACCGGCATGAAATTGCAGTTTGTGTGTGTTCAGGACTGTAACCCTCAAGTTCCATTTACGCACTGCCGATCACTTCGCTCCCTCCCTAGTCCAGGGCTCTCAAGTCTCACGCATTTAGCGTGTGACACACAAATTTTAACCTTTTCACACGCTCACACGCCAAAATTGGTATTTCTCACACATGAAAACTGTGTAATGCCCACCAAGTTACACCGCTACATGTGCATTCATGGAGCGTGTAGCAAGATGCTTTGAGCGTCATAGAGCTGAGCCATAAGATCAACTTCCCATCAGCCAAACAAAAAATAACATACAGCTTTAAATCAGCCAATCAGATAATGGCACTGCTGTATCCGCGTAAGATATGGTTGATCTGACTGCAGCGACGCTCTGAGATGAGGATGCATACTTCACACTCATGGCGGGAGAACCTTATCCCATGAGTACAGTAAGTTATCTCGTCTGATTTTGTAGCCTGCTGAATCATGAAATTACTTATTGTACAAAAGGAAAACGAGAGCTTATTCTTATTCAAACTGTGGTTACCAGGCATCATATTAAAAACAAAGTCATCAACGTTAAGTTAGTTAAGTTAGTAGTTATACTTAGAACATGAGAAATGTTTGGCTATAATTAAAATAAAAACTGAACATTTTTAGTTTAAAAGAGCATGGTTAAATGTTGGAGGTAAATAATTATTAAAAAAAACCCAATAATATTTGTATTATAATGTTTCATCATCACTTGATATAATATACTAACATCACAAAGTAACAATAAGACACATTAAATTGTGGCGGCAAAATAACAGCACCTGACTACTAATAAACCCAATTTTTAATATTAAAATATGATAATTGCATAAGGATGGTTAATGCAGGTCAGCGATTGCAGTTTGTTCACAAGGAGTGATTGACTGCTTTAGTTCACTCAGCCTTCAGCTTCAAAGAGGCCAGTGAGCTTTTGCTGTGCTGTAAGATAAGATGGAAGAGACCAAGAGGACACTGACGGTGCTAAAAGTTATGGTGCTGTTCCAACAACAACCGTCAGTTACTGTTCCAAGGTAGAAAAGTTACATATTGTTGCTTTAAGAAGCACTACTGTCACAACACAGGAGACAGGATGACCCATTTTCATATGTGCATGATGTTATGGATCAGTTTCCGATCTGTCAGATTCAGTAATGCTGTTGGAGAGATTTCACTAAACCCGTTCATCAAGGTTTGTATGACAATAAATCTCTTATTCCATTTTGATGATGATGCAACATTATTTGTATGTATTTTGCATTATTCTATATTTTTCCATTAAATGAATGCTACTGCATCAGTGACGTGCAAATTGATGTGCAAAGGTGTGGATATGTTGGCTAATACAGATGAATAACTGACATAGAAACTCTGAACCATCACTGAGTGAAAGTGAAGATGTGGACTAAAGCATAAAGTGCCTTGAGTAGCAGTGGCGGCTCGTGCAGTTTTCTCCAGGGGGGTCTGTAACTCCAAAATTGACATTTACCAAAATTAGGGTTTCTGCGGGTTTTAACAAATTTAAGACTTTTAAAGACCTTTCTAAGACAATTATGAATTAAATTTAAGATCTGCACAAAGTCAGAAAAAGTTGGCTGTGGAAAATTGCAGTCACAGAATTGTTTTCAAACTGATCAAATTTATTGCCACAGAACAGCCCATAAACAATCAAGAACAACTGTATTATATACAATGGAGTCAGTGAGTGTGTGTCAGGGTTATATACTTTTTAAATTTAATTGGTTTTTATTTTGATTTAGTTTTTCAGATTTGTTTTTGTTTTAATTTAGTTCTAGTTAGTTTCACCAGTAATTAAACAAAAAAGGGGGCAACAAAGTAAGCTTTAAATTTACATGCATAATTTGTAACTTTACAAAATATGAACAGATTTAAGACTTTTTAAAGCCTATAATTGAAATTATCAAATTTATTACCCTGTAAAACCTTTTGCATGGCCTACGACAGTGTCACAAACCTAAAAAATGAATACACCAATTTAATACAATATGGAGATGGCTTTGAGTCAGCTTTCCAATATATTTGACTTAATAATAATATATAAAAGCAAAATATTGTATGAATATATGTGTTCATTTAATAACAACTATGCAAATTAACATAACACCTCCATAAAAGCAGACTATTATATTATATGGGGCCTATTCTACGGTGTATTTCTCACTTTCTCACAGTATAGCAGGATTAAAAGCATTGGGCCAGATCTACTAAAGGTTTGCTGTGTAAAGTAAACCCTCTCTGTTTTGCACTCTTAATACATCTTGGAGGAGGTCATTCAACCTGTTTAAAAAAGCCAGAAGTGTAAACCGAGTGTATGGTCGCCCACTGTCTTTGGACTGCTGATAAATTCTGATGTTCAGCTGATCAGGTCCGAGCTCTTTCACCTGCACCTTCTCCTGTTATGTTCTCCTCAGCAGATACGTCAGACGCATTGTAGCTGTGCGTCTGTTTGTGACCAATCTGCTTATGAACGTGCTGACTTTATGCAAATTAGGAATGCTTGGGCGCTGGTTCCTAGCGCCCCTTAAGGGTTTTTTTTATTTGGCTAGGATAAGCTAACTTTTTAATGCAAACTGTGATCTGAGCATGCGTGAGAACACAGATGTTCTGATTCCGACCCGAGGCTTGGCGGAGAGATCGCTAACGGACTGAGATACATGTTAAATGAATGATTAATATAATGGTGTGATTTCCTTATTTTGATAATAATTTGCAGGTAGACAGCAGACATCTCTTTTGGCTCACGCAGCCTCACGCAGCTCAGGCGGGGCTCCGCCCACAGCGGCCTCATGTACCGGCCGCCACTGCTTGAGTAGTCAGAAGGACTAGAGCAGTGCTTTATAAGCCCAAGTCCATTTGCCATTCAGTTAATTTACAAGGTCCTTGAAAACCTTGTGGTGCCACTGCCACACTAAAACAACAGCTTATACCACAGTTTTGAGCTCTCAATGCTTTCATATTTCCAAAAACATTTCCAGACACTGGCTGTCTTCTTTCTGTAAAATATAGGTAATTAGCTTTTCATATTATTAGTATCCCTATATTAGTAGGGATGGGAGTCAAAAACCAATTCCAGTTGAGAATCGTTAACAGCTCCATCAAAGTATCGATATCATGAGTCTTTTTGCTCATCAATTCCCCTATCAATTCCTTCCACTGACAGGGTTCAGAAGCGGTCGGAATTGTGGCCTAATTTTTTAGAAAAGGCGCCTACTGCACAACCTTAAGTGAGTGGAAACACTAGCAACTTGCAGAAGCAGCTTTCTATGCTGTGACATGTGTGTTTGACATTGTCGCCACTGAAAATCTACAGGCCAACGTTTGCCCACACGGAAAATCTGCAGGAATCAATAAGGGAATCGTTAAAGAATTGGATCGATTAGCAGGATCATTAATAGCACTGGTATTGATAAAATCTTATCAATTCCCATCCCTACATATTAGAGTAGGCAACCTTTATTTAAACTGAAAAATGTAATCCCTCTGATTAAAGACAGACTGAGCAGGAATAACCCCAAAAATCAAAACAAATGAAACAAAAGGAAAAAGTCTGATATTGTAATTATCTTTGCTGCTCTCAAGTTGTTGAAATATGCTGTAACTTTGAAATGCTGAAAAACTGGGTCAAGTTTTCCTTGCAACATAATGACTTATCCTTTTGAGTGGACTTGAGCTTAACCCTTTTCTGGTCTTTCTGACCACTCAAAGTGTTTAAGCATCACAGGTCACCAGATTAAACCCATCCACTCATTGATGGTTCAGAGTTTCTGTGTAACACATCCACGCCCTTTAATACCCATTTACACGCCATTGACATGTGAGCAATTTGGGGTCCCAGCTGCCCAAGGACACATCAACATGTGACAGCTGGAGCTGGCCTCAAACCCTCAACCTTCCATTTGAGTGCACTACCAGACTAAGTCACCAACGTCCCCTTGTCTGTAAAATGGGATGATCCCCTGTGGGGCAACTCAGACCCTGAAATAATCGCTCTTATATAAAGACATGATTTCAAAGTATCTCGAAGTTTGTTATCATGATTTTTTTAGTGTGTGCAAATCTTAACATGATAATATGAGCAGACAAGGCTCTGTGCCCCCCTGATGATCTCCAGCCCTCACTGCATAGTCCCATTATCTGTAAATTATCTTTGACGAACAACACATCAGAATAACTGAACAGTCTATATGTATGCCTTAGACTTTTGTTGCTGTTTGACCCCTCCTTAACTCATGACCCATTTTTAGGTTTATGGGAACACATGACACTTCATTCATCGTTTTGATGACTCCTCTGCACCACTGGCAGCATTAACCCCACATCATTCATAGGCGATAATAGGATGACAGGGATGCAAACCCAATGCCCTAAGGCATCAGAAGCAAAAGAAATCAACCCCTTCATCTGCGATAACTGCTGTCATCATCTGCAGGGGGCCCAAGAAGTCTGCATCTTTGCAGCTACCAAATTCACTTCTAAGAATGTTAGGACTGGGACTTGAACCTGCCACCCTCCAGTCCCCAGGCCAAGGCCTTACAGATTAAGCTACACTGTGGTCAACTTGATAAACTCATGACAGTTTATTTTGCCACACTAATAAAAAATACGTAGGAAAACAAAAATACAGGTGAGGGGCAGTTGTCTTTCTTTGTGCATGTTTGGGTCTTTCCTCTTAAAAACTTTGAAACAGAATAACATGTTAAACAAAAGAATATTTTCTTTGAACAACTAGATGGCAGCAAAATCAGTACATTGTTAATTCTGGTTCACTGGTCTTGGTCTCAGATTTAGGTCATTAGACCTTCATGTGTTTCTGTTTCTTTGCCTATAAATACATTTGCTCCTTGAGATAATGAATGCCAAGCAGACTTGGAGGCATAATTGGATATCATTTCTACTGTTGCTGTGGATTGTAGTATGTCATCTTGGTGAATGGTCCTCACTTTGGTCCTCCTCTGGCGCCTGTGCAGGACTCAGTCTTGGTTCCAACAGCAGCTCTCTCACGCTCTCTGCTGGCAGAACATTTAACATTCTCACGGTAATATATGTTGTTATTTTATATCTATATTCATTGCTCTGTGAACAACTGATTAGCAACTGATTTCTCAGGAATGTACTTGCCCCCCCCAACTCACACCAAAGGGAAAACTGTGTTTATGAAATTAAAAACAATCAGCCCCTAAAGCCAAGAAACTTTCTAATGAATGCACTGATATTTACTAAAATCAAGACTTTTTTAAATCATCATTTCATCATCATCATTTAAGTCCAAAATGACGTCACCTCCACATGTTAGAAACATGATGCTGGGATCAATAAAAGTGAACCTCTGCATCCTGTGGGTGTCAAATATGTCGACCAACACTGTTCCTTTCATAAATTAATGTTTAAGGTGATTGGTGTTTGCATTGGGTCATGAAAAATGGTTGTTTCCAACAGTGTTACATGTTTGATTTTTAATTCTGTTTTTTCTGACTGTACTGTCATGAAGATATTTTGAATTTCAAGAGTTTCCATGTTACAGGCAGGAGCAGGGCCACTATGATGGCGTGATCCATAAGTCCATGGATGCTGCAGCCCCCTTGTTCTGAACCAGCTGCAGTCTGCTTAATCTTTCTGAATGAATTAAGCACATTATCTGTCAGTAGCTGAGCTAGGAAAGACCAAGAACACTCAGATCAAGTTTATTTTACCAGGAGTGAAATATTTCTTCCAGTTCTCTGACCTCTCCATTTTATTGGAAATAGTGTCTATGATGTGTTTTTAGCAGAACATTTTTATATAGTGTTTGTCTCATAGCAAGAGGGCTGCTGGTTTGATCCACATATCGATCAGAGGCTTCTATGTGGAGTTTGCTCTCTCCCTGTGCATGCGTGGGTTCTCTCTGGGCACTTCAGCTTCCTCCCACGGACTAAAAACATGCTCATTAGGTTGAATGGTGACCATGTTTGAATAACTGTCTCATAAAATGTATCAATTATTAGTTCTAATTATTATGAGGAATCATTAAATATCAAAAGTAAACATACATACATACATACATACATGTAGCCTATTAAATGCATCATATTATATATAAATATCTATCTCCATCTATCTATCTATCTATCTATCTATCTATCTATCTATCTATCTATCTATCTATCTATATCTATATCTCTCTCTCTCTCTGTCTCTCTCTATATATGTATGTATATTCTTAAATTTGCAGGCAATTTGCATTTAAGAATGGCTTACAAATGAACGGCTCACTCACAACTGCAAATTGCTTCTCATTGTTCACTTAAATGAGCTGCTCAGAAGACTTGATTCAACATCACATCTCTGGCACAAACCACCGCAGAAGAAACAAGACAGGAAAAGAAAGAAAATGTTGGCATATCCCTAAAAAGATCCCTTAAAAAGAAACATGTTCACAAACAAGTAGCCCCCTTTAATGTTCATTGTCTTTTGGGTATAGCTCTAGGGTTCTAAAAGGTTGGTGACCCCTGCCATAGACAGAGTTTAAAGGGACAGAGCCTTTAGAAATACAATTGGAAAGTGATTGGATGGATGTTTCCACGTCACATTTATGACGGGCAGTCTTCTTGAGCACAACTACGCTGTGCTTGTAGCTACACCTGTTTCTTCTCAACAGGTACTGATGATTGCCTTGATTTTCTGAGCAGGACCAAATGAAAGCTTTTTAAAATGGGTCTGTTTGATGACAGCCATGGAGAGTCAGTGAAAAATCCATGTGCTTTGCAATGCCTGTGTTGGGCGTGAGTGTTTCAGAGTGGTTTCTATGCCCTGTTCTCCTCTCCTGGTGTCTAATGTGGCTCCATGTTGTAACGGTGAGCACTCTTGACTCTGAATCCAGCAATCCAAGTTCAAATCTCAGTGGGACCTGGTTATGATGTGCAAACCTCAAAGGGGAGGTTTGCACATCAATGACAGAATGAGCACGAAGTCATCCAATCTGATACTTGATTTACAGTATGGGTCAAACCCAGCTGTATCCATTAGCCCTTTCCCTTGGCCCTCTGTTTTGAGGGCCAAGGGGCAGGGGTGAAAACACGCCCCTAAGAACAAGACGCCACTCAATTTCCATTAATCATTTCCACGTCATCAAACATCAACAAAAACATTGGCATCATGGTTAAAATTTACGTTAAGTAGCAAAGGATTGAATATCTGAAAAAAACATGAAAATCATTACTATGACAATCAATAATTATGATTAATTTCTTACATGTATGTGCTTGTTTAGGTCTCCGCTCTGCCATCTTGTCAGCAGGTGCGGTGTGTTATGGGTAATTTCTCATACCCGTGAGGTCCCGGTTTGTCTTCGTTTCAAAGGCTGTGTAGCTCTTCCCCTTAACCTCAAGGAGAATTGGGATACCCCTCACTAGACGTGAACGCACAAAAGCATGGGCTAAGGGCTAAGACAAGGGCTAAGGGGTACAATTGGACTGACCCAAAGACTGCTGCCTTGAGCCGGACCTTCACTGTGGGATTTCAAGCCCACACCAGTGCTGGAATATCAACTCCTGCATTGAAAATAAATGGTTTACAGCTCACACTTTACATCATTCAATAGGATATGCACTTGATTAGTTGTTTTTGTAAAAGAGCTGTGAAGCTGTCAAATTGGTTATTAAGCCGTGATTCTTCTTCTGTGAACAAATATATTAACAACACTCCCTGAAGCGAGGCTGTTTCTATCATTGGCTCCAAACAGCAGAGCCCTATATTGTAAGGTCCCACCGAGACTTGAACTCGGATTACTGGATTCAAAGTCCAGAGTGCTGACCATTACACCATGGGACCAGACTTGAACAGTTGGGATGGAAGAGAAGCCATGGGATGGTGCCAACTGATGGTCAGCTCCAAGATCCCTCCCAAGGCAATAGAGGAGCCAGATCTCACAACTGTGCAGCAGGAATTCTTGTTGGTCCAATTGTGGAACAGAAACAAGGTGCCTGATTCGCTCCAGCCTCACACCTGAAGTGTAAACACGCTTTGGTGTCTTGAAATGTTTTCACAAGCTCTAATTTTCACTGTAAGCTTAGCCAAAATTTTGCTGAAGCAGTCAGGGTGGTCAAGCAGGCTGATGTCTGCACTGGAGGAGTGGGTCTGGATCCAACTCCTGACACAGCTTTTTTCTTCCTGCAACTATTGTCTGAGCCTTGACGTTGGCTAGGGCTGTGTGGACCACATGTTATCAAAGCTGAACCAGGTGTTTTGCTTTTGGTTATGGTGGCACTAAACTTTGAGTCATTGTTGAAGGTAGAATTATGGTGTCCTGTTGTGACAACACAAGCTTTCACAGCTACAGCTTCTTATGTTGTTGTTTTTACCAAGCAGAAACCTCTGGGGCTGAACAGCGAAGCCAAAGTAGAAGTACCAAAAACTGTAGTTACTCAAGAGTCAGCTTTCGGCTGCCTGCAGGAAAACAAGAGTTAAAACAATTCAAACAATATTAGAAAAAGCATAAGCCTTAATCCTACCTCTTCTTCAGTGCTCAAAAATAAATCATCTGATGACCTCCTTTGTTTTTTACACATATTTACAAATTTGAATTAGCACAAAAACCACTGTTCAAATTAACTAATACTTGAATGTTTCTTTAGCTCCACACTCATCAGTCTGTCCCACACTTTCACTCCACAGACAGAGGTGTGAACACAAGGATGTTTAAAATGTTGTTCCCCCTCAGGTTAACCTACAGCTTAAATGAATGTGTTTCCTGCCTGGTTCAACAAAGGGCTTCTGTCTAAATACTGGATCATCTAAAGGCTCTCGCTGTACAAAGAGGGAATTTTAATTTTTTTCGGGGTTTCCTGTTTCTGGCTAATCAGGAACATGACTGATAGACAACAAGCCCCTCAGGTGTTGATCAGACTGCTCTGAGCGTCAGATGATACTGATGGATGACTTACACAGGTGTGTTTATGAGACAGTGAGTGGGTGTAAATGGGCAGGTGTGACCTGTGGTGTAAAAGTGCTTTAAATGGACAGAAAAAACTTGAAAAACTCAGTTAAAGCTCAAGTCCATTTACCAATGAGTTAATTTCCATCCCCACTACAAAGAAACAAATAAATACAATTATCTCGGTGAATGTGACATTATGTTTGACCATCAGAAAATAAGGTGAGCATCAGATTTGATAAATATGGATTTGACCCTTCAGGCAGACAAAGTCTAACTCTGAGGAGGCCTCGTGATCTATTTTCATGCTTATATTCCCATAATACGACCTCTTGATATAAAAGAGTTAAAGTGGTTGAAACTCTGAGAAAGTCAAAGTAGATTTTCAAACTTTTTAAAAACTTTATCCTATAGTTGACGGTGTTGTAGCCAAGGTGAGAGAACATGTGTTTATCTCTGTGTACCACCCATGGACACACTATCCTGTTATCAACTGCATGTGTTTGACATGTCAGACGTCCTCTGTCCATTCATCTGAGTTAAATTTAGCTCACGACACACGAGGCACAGCGGCAGCTCCTTCTAAAACACACCATTAGTAAATAAAATAAACTTACTCCTGAGAAGATCGTCACCTGGACAAACATGAAGAACGTTTTTAAGATGTTTTAGCAGAATGATTATCTGTAGAAATAGTCTTTATTATTTTTTAAGACCTCAATTTGTCCACAATAATTAATTACTCTGACAGTCAGAGGACATAACAGTAACATTAGAGGTCTGGTACAAGACTGTATCAGACAACAAGCATTGATTAATTAATGCAAGAAATGAACAAATAAAACTCAGACGTTAGAAAAACAGGAATCAGCGGAAGTAACAAAGAAGTGAATAAATAAATGCCTGGTTCTCAGGTATGCACTTTCCTACAGAAGTATTAATACATCATTGTAAAAATCAAAAAAACTGTCCCACACCAAATGTTTTTTTCTGTTAAATCAGAAATTCATACGAAATACTTAAAGGCCAAACATCATGCTGGAGCTGGAGCTGCTCGGCTCTAACAGGCAGAGAGAAAAAGGACCATCTCAGCACATAAACCAGGTGACAGGAAATCAGAGCTAAGGGCTCTACTCTCTCAACCAATCATCAATCAATCAATCAATCTTTAGCACCGGTTCATAATAAGTGTTATCTCAAGGCACCTTACAATAGAGTAGGCTGAAGCCAAAATCTTCATTTCATGAACACACATATACTATATGCATATATACAAATACATATAATAAATATATTTGTATATACACATATATACATCCAGAGATGGATCCATCCAGGCAGAGACAAAGGGACTAAAATCACATTTGTCTCTGCTGAATAAAGACTCAACCAATCAATCTTTATTTGAATATCGCCAGATTTGTTTAATATGAATTTATTAAAGGTAAGCCCCTCGAGATGTAGCATCTCATTTTAAGAGGGTCCTCATGTCTATATGGTTGTAAAGGTAGTTACTATGGATGTATAATCAATTCAACCATGGATAGAGAGATCAATCTAATATTAACATTAATATCTATAATGAGTATAATCTGTAGAGGAATGATGTTGATTAATATAGCAGCATCTAACTGAACTGCCATGAAAATGGGTTTTGCTGGACTAAAAGTATGAAAACCTGAAAGATTCACTGCCCCAAAGTGGCTGACAGCAGTATTGGACGGTGGGGAGGCCGAAGCCTATCCCAGCTGCCATCGGGCCACACAGAGGGACAGACAACTGTTCACACTCTTCCCACACCTCAGGACAAACGGAAGTCCTTGAACTAACCTAACAAACATGTTTTTTGATCTCTGGGAGAAATGCATGGTTGTAGCCAGTTTTGTTGTTTAGTATGTTTACACCTCTTGTTCCTCTTGTTTCTTGTCATCCCTGTTTTATTTTGTACTGTGTTCTCTGTGTGTCATTTCTTGTTTTCCTGTCTTGCCTGCTCTGATTAGTTTACCTGTGTAATTCATCACACCTGTTCCTGGTTTGTCTCCTTGTCCCTCAGTGTTTTTATAGTCTCTGTGTTGACTTTGTCTGTTCACATGTCTTCATGCCACATTCCCTGTGTAAGTTGACAGTGCTTCTACTGTTTTTCAGGTAGTTTGTTTGATTTTAAAATTTTGCAAGAGATTTTGTTTGTATTTTGAGATTTTTTTTTGTAAAGGATTAGTTTTGTTTTTTGTACCTTTTTAGTTTAAAATAAAGTTTTTGTTCATCTGCATTTGGGCCCTTCTAGTTGTTTTTCTTAGTTTAGGTTTTTGCCCAATGAACAAGAAAGCCAGTGTGTATGAAGAGAACCCACACATGCACAGGGAGAACACGCAAACACAGAAAAGCCCTTTGACCCACACAGGTTTCAAACCAACAGCCTTCTTGCTGTGAAGAGAAGCACAAACAGTCAAATTAAAGTCATTATATGCTGATTAGAGAGTTTTTCTGTTATTTCATTTTTCACATCTGACCCTCATGACCAAAGTTTCAAACTAAACTGGCCTTTGAGGATGTGGTCAGTGACCCCTGCTTCAGTCAGAAAAAGTTCTAGAAACAGAAATTTACCAGGAAGCTTTTCTCATGTTGAACCTTCTGTACTGCTTTACTGCCCAAATTATTAGCTTGTCTTAAGTCTGTTGTTAAGACAGCATATTTGGCTCCTTCAGGCTGTAACTTCCCTCTGAAATGTTCTGTTACTCTATGAGATCAGTTTGTCTTTATGGACATCCTGTAAACCCCGGTCACTTAAAAAAGCTTGATCAAACCTCTTCTTTAAAAGACTTCCTATAAAGAAACAAGTTTAAGGTCTTTTTTTTTCATTCAGAGATTTGCGTTCAGGATTAAGAGTCCACCTCCAGGTCCAGTATGGGATTAATAAAATAGTTTAGCTACAGCTACTGATCAAACTACTGATCTTAGCTTCAATCCATCCATCCTCATCCATCCCACATCTGCTACAGGTCTGTTTTTGCAAGAGGAAACAGTCACAGCTACTCAAAAATTAAGTGAGTGTTACTTTTTAAAAGGAGTATTGAGTCATTAATGACATTTATTAATCTGAGTTATCCTAGTTTATGTGTGTTAATAAGTCTTCTTTGCTTACTATGAAGTTCCACAAGGTCCTGAGCTTGGACCAGTTCTTTTTTCTTCATGTGTGTCCTTTCAAAAAGCCCAAATTAATCAATTTTACTCTTCATAAAAAGTTTGAAAATGTTATTTTGGTCAACTATTTCTCCCCTTTAATAACACCAGATGGTGTTTTATTTTATATCATTGGAAAGCCTGATAAGTCACCTTCACAATGAGGTATCAAAATCCCCTGCAACTGGAAGCTGGTGTTCTGGTACGCAGAGAGGCAGGATTATTTGGTGTCAGCCCAAACTTAAGACCATGAGACTGGTGAAGTTAAAGACAGGCTGCGAATAGAGAGTCCAAGGAAGACAACAACCCAGGAAGGCCGGCTCCTCACCCTCACTTCACTGAGGAGCCATAGGCTTTCTTCCAGGAGAAGAGGGGCACTGCCCTCACATTTAACTGTGTTGCTCACTCCCAGAATCCTTACAAGTTTAACGTGGTTGTAAAGGCGATGAATCAGGCTTTCAAACTATATAAAATACAACACCAGTCTTTGGGGAGGGGAAAAGGGGAAAAATAATCCACCCAATTAACATTTTCAAACTTTCTTTTCAGAGTCCTCATTTGGGACTGTTTTTTTTTCTTGACAGACTCTGTGGAGCAGATTTTTTACTGTAATACAATTACATGATATAAATGTTGATCTTATAAACACATATTATTTACTTTCTCTTAAAACCATTTTAATTCTGAGCATTGCATCAAAATATGGAAGCACTTTGCCCAATTTTTTGGAAGTAATGTGAAACTGCTATGATGTGCACAAGTGACTAAATGGTGTGGAGGCTGAACTAATAGTTATGAGAATTTTAATTCTGATCTGATGAATGCACCAAAACAACTGAGAAAAACTGTAATACACCTCAAGTTTAAGAACAGCCTCTCGTTTATGTCTGAGTGGAACATCTGCATCAGGAAAGATCATGGAAGACTTCAGTGATGTGGCTCCTCATTAAATCTAAAATAACATCTAAATTCTTCATCTAACCCTCAAGTTTGAATAATTGACTCACAAAAACAGTATAAAGCAATAAATTCAGACTGAGCACCACAGAAACTTTGCTTTGAGGGGAGAAAGTGTATTAAAATAAAATATCTTAAACCTAATTCTTGCTTTGGCTCATTGTTCAGTCAGAGTTCATGTTTGACTTTAAGCTCAGTTCTCAGCTTTATCAAACTTTACATTTTAAATGTGAAATCTTTTCTGTTCTCTCAGTTGTATCAAGTCCCACTTCAGTTTAGGAGAACACAGATCCAACCTGACTAAAGAAGACAACAAAACCCTCTCTGCTGTCTGAATGGACAGCATATATATCTGCTGAAAATTGAACCATGCATACACTTGTACTTTGGACCGATCCTCAGCATTTGTAGGCTTTCTGGAGAGATAATGTTTACAAGGTTAAGCTGCACTGATAGGAATGTTTACTGACCAGCCAACACAGGGCAAAGGTCACCATAGTGACGGCGTGCTATGAGAGGAACCTTGAGAGAGAGGGAAGCAAAGAAGAGCCAAAGAAAACTACAAATTCTGAAATAAAACCTTCAAAAGCCGCTTTACTTTCAATAGTTTAATATAAGCGGTCAATCAGGTGATGTTTTACTCCAGGGCTCAAGGTGCAGGTTTGAGTGGCCTGAATTGTTTCAGAGCTCACAGTTACTTATCTTTAACAGTGCAATTCATTATCAGCACTCAGGTGTACAAATGACTGAGGCTTTACTGTTTGCCATTATTTATAACTGTGCAGGTTGTTCTGACTGAAGAACTTTTCAATAATAAATCATCTGACAAGCAAACCAACACTGAAAATGTGCTATCAGGCCACAGTTTGGGATAGAATACAGGAAAGGCCTACAAGCTCAAGTTAAACTTTAATGATAAAGAGAAAATACTCAGACAAACTCTGTCATCAGGCTATTAACAGGTAAAATGTCCGTGTTTGCTGATTCTTAAGTTTTATTTTAAGTTTTTAATGTGCAGGTTTATGCTCAAAAATTAACTTTGTGCAGCAGCTGTTGCTTCTGAATGACTTTGTCCTCCTGATGACAAACTTATGATTAGACCCCACACACACACACACACACTGTAGTTTTTAAGGGACGAGCGTTCAGTCAGACTTACCAACAACCAACTGAACGACAGAACAGCCATCCAAAAAAACAAATTAAATAAATCAATAAATATATAAATAAATAAACAGGTTACATAGATAGGTAGAAATAAATACATGAAGGGGACTCTCTCTCTCTCTCAATATATATATATATATATATATATATATATATATATATATATATATATATATACATATATATATATATATATATATATATATATATACATATATATATATATCTATATCTACATATACACAAACAAACATATACTTATATGTGTGTGTGTGTGGGTGTAAATATATACACACAGACACATATATACATATATACATATATATATATATGTATATATATATACATACAGAGAGATGGAAATTTAGATGGATAGATAGATGGAAGTATATACAAAACCCAAAACCAGTGAAGTTGGCACGTTGTGTAAATCGTAAATAAAAACAGAATACAATGATTTGCAAATCCTTTTCAACTTATATTCAATTGAATACACAGCAAAGACAAGATACTTCGAACTGAGAAACTTTATTTTCTTTTGCAAATAATCATCAACTTAGAATTTAATGGCAGCAACACATTGCAAAAAAGTTGGCACTGGGGCATTTTTACCACTGTGTTACATCGCCTTTCCTTTTAACAACTCTCAGTAAACGTTTGGGAACTGAGGAGACCAATTTTTGAAGCTTTTCGGGTGGAATTCTTTCCCATTCTTGCTTGATGTACAGCTTAAGTTGTTCAACAGTCCGGGGTCTCCGTTGTTGTATTTTATGCTTCATAATGCGCCACACATTTTCAATGGGGGACAGGTCTGGACTACAGGCAGGCCAGTCTAGTACCCGCACTCTTTTACTACGAAGCCACGCTGTTGTAACACGTGCAGAATGTGGCTTGGCATTGTCTTGCTGAAATAAGCAGGGGCGTCCATGAAAAAGACGTTGCTTGGATGGCAACATATGTTGCTCCAAAACCTGTATGTACCTTTCAGCATTAATGGTGCCTTCACAGATGTGTAAGTTACCCATGCCTTGGGCACTAATACACCCCCATACCATCACAGATGCTGGCTTTTGAACTTTGCGCCTATAACAGTCCGGCTGGTTCTTTTCCTCTTTGGTCCGGAGGACACGACGACCACACTTTCCAAAAACAATTTGAAATGTGGACTCGTCAGACCACAGAACACTTTTCCACTTTGCATCAGTCCATCTTAGATGAGCTCGGGCCCAGCGAAGCCAGCGGCGTTTCTGGGTGTTGTTGATAAATGGCTTTGGCTTTGCATAGTAGAGTTTTAACTTGCACTTACAGATGTAGCGACGAACTGTAGTTACTGACAGTGGTTTTCTGAAGTGTTCCTGAGCCCATGTGGTGATATCCTTTACACAGTGATGCCGGTTTTTGATGCAGTACCACCTGAGGGATCGAAGGTCACGGGCATTCAATGTTGGTTTTCGGCCTTGCCGCTTACGTGCAGTAATTTCTCCAGATTCTCTGAACCTTTTGATGATATTACGGACCGTAGATGATGAAATCCCTAAATTCCTTGCAATAGCTCGTTGAGAAATGTTGTTCATAAACTGTTGGACAATTTGCTCACACATTTGTTCACAAAGTGGTGACCCTCGCCCCATCCTTGTTTGTGAATGACTGACCATTTCAGGGAAGCTGCTTTTATACCCAATCATGGCACCCACCTGTTCTCAATGAGCCTGTTCACCTGTGGGATGTTCCAAATAAGTGTTTGATGAGCATTCCTCAACTTTCTCAGTCTTTTTTGCCACTTGTGCCAGCTTTTTTGAAACATGTTGCAGGCATCAAATTCAAAATGTGCTAATATTTGCAAAAAATAACACAGTTTACCAGTTCGAACGTTAAGTATCTTGTCTTTGCTGTGTATTCAATTGAATATAGGTTGAAAGGGATTTGCAAATCATTGTATTCTGTTTTTATTTACGATTTACACAACGTGCCAACTTCACTGGTTTTGGGTTTTGTACATATATAGACAGAGATAGGCTGATACACAAATGGAGGGGTAAAGATATACTCACTAATGTATATATATATATATATATATATATATATATATATATATATATATATAGATATATATATGTATGTATGTACAGAGACAGAGAGAGGTTGATAGGTAGAAAGATAGACCTCCCACCTGTGTCCGTGTATTGAGGCTCTTGCCTTGTGCAGGAGGCCCGAGTTCAGTTCCTACCTGAGCCCCAGTTCTGGTGCGTCTTCCCCTCCTCTCTCATCCCCTTCCTGACACTGACTGTTGTCTCTACAATAAAGGCAGAAGTCTCAGGATATTTTAAGACAAAAATGAAGTTGTGATTGATGGCTTTTATGGATGCTGTTCAGGTGTTAACCTGGCCTTTCATAGCTGACCTCTGTGACCTATACTCAGGACTCATTTGCTTTCGTCTCACCAGCCAAGATGGCGGTTAGATTAAAAAAATCACTTAATTGTTTTTGAGTAACATACGTTTATTCATTTACAGTTTTTAGTTTCAAAGACCAGGGGCCTCATTTATAAAACTGTGCGTAGGAAACATCACTATAGGTGGCGTAGGCCAGAAACATGGGAAATGCGAGCGCACAAAAACTTTCAGGTTTATAAAAGAGTGCACACGCACGCCTGTTTCCATTTATAAATCACAATCAACTCTAAAGCTGTCACACGTGAAGGAAGACTTTGCCCCGCCCATGTGGTGCCTATAAAAGGTCAGGGGAACGCCCTTGATGAATATTAGATGATACCAATTTCACAATGGACGAAGAGGAAAAACGAGTGAAAAAAATAAATTTTACTCAATGTGTGGTCGAGATATTAGTGGGTGGGCACAGAGTGGGCATCACTAATGCCAGAAGACAAAAGAGTGAAGCCTGTGTCTGATGCTGTAAATAAGGCTGCCTCAGAGGGTTGGACTGTGGCTGAAGGAAAAAAGAAATGATCTGACGTAAAAGTGGAGGAGAAAAGGTGAATCTCTCTCCATAGAAAGAGGGTCTGAGCGACAGGTGGGGGGAAAGGGCACACTGGAGATTTTTTATTTTTGATCCTGACTCAGTAAATATATATATCTCGTGCTCTTGGAAAATACTGATCTGTTGGCTAATTTAAACTATATTTAATGAAGTTTAAATATGTATCACCTTTTAGAAACACAGTTGAGTGTTTTTAAAGACATAGATAAATAATTGAATGTGATTCCATAAATGAAATGTTCCCACTCAGTCATTTACATCTTAAAGTTTATTTAATCAAACCAGCTGGTAAGAAAACAGAACTTTCATGCTCACCTACCAGCCAAAGCGACTAAGCAGTGGTTCATAAAGTAATGAAACATTATGTTACAAAAATACATCCAACAAATTTATATCAGTAACAGATACATAATTATTTTACTTTTCATTATTTGTATTAAAAAATATTAAAAACATGTAACAAAAGCATTTAAAACAGACATTTGTTCATATTTAATAAAAAAAATTAGCTTTACCTGATTTTAGAGGGACATTCCCATTTTACTGCATTTAAGTGAAGCTGCAGAAACATTACGTTGGTCCACTGAGAGACATTTCACAGCATTAATGACATCAGGATGTAATAAAATTATAAAAGAAAGTTTCCAGACTTCTGTTGATATGTGATTCTACTGTTAAAAAAGTCAATCAATCAATCAATCGTTTTTTGTATAAAGATTGATTGATTAAAAATAGTATCCCCTTTCATGCAGGGCGACTGAACAGTAACTTAAAAATGAGATGCAGAGACGTCCCTGTAGGAGGTCAAACCAGGCAGGAGGTACCTTACCTGTGTGAGGTCACATGGCTGAATATTCACAGATCTGCTCTGGCTGAAGCCAATCAGAGCCCTCACTGAGGCACAGAGCCAGACAGGCTGAAAAGAGGAGGCCGTGACCCAAAAAGACCAAAAACAAGCTGCTCAGGTAAAAGCCATGTTACAGACCTTCAAAGGCAGAGGTTTGGATCCAGAGAACAGAACTCTGTTAGTATGAATGATCCGTCAGACATCACCGCTCCTGAGGTGAGGAGCACCCCCCTCCTCTGAGATCAGCACCACTCCTGGAGTAACGGAGATGTCTCCCGTTGGATGAGCGGCGATCTGCTGAAGGAGCTTCTCCGACTGAAAAAGCTGGTTGGTCCAGTCCTGACAGGACTCTTCAATGCCGGGCCCCTCTCCTCCGTACTCTGGAGGAAGGACGTGTGGTGAGAAGAAGTCTGACAAACTGTCCTGGAAATCCGAGCCGTGCATGTGGATCTGCAGAGGAGACAGAGTCAGGTCATAGAGGGTCTAAACCAGGGCTCATCTGCTAGAAAACAAACAGGTTTTTCTTTTTTTCTTGACACACACTATAGGGCCGTATTTACAAAGAGATTTAAGATTATTATTTTTTTTGGCATTTTGTGCCTTTATCGATAGGAGAGAGAGAGACAGTGGATAGGCTTGTGAAGGGGGAGAGAGAGAGATTAGGGGAGGACTCTCTGCAGGCTGGCCACAGGCTGGATTTGAACCCAGGCTGGCAGAACTTACCACTCTGCCAAACCAGCACCCTGAGATCCAATATTCAATATAAATATACATGTTTACCATTATACGAGTTTATTTTTCAAACTGTACGCTAAACTTCAGTCCCTAATACCTATAGGTTGCAGGTCAGTTCTATGGAAAGCTGCTGAGGCATAAAATTGATATTGGTGATATCAACCATTGTTCAGCTCTGCTAGAAGTCAAATTTGGAGTAAATGTTCTTAGTTTTGGTTTACTAGTGCACGAGTAGACTTTACTAGTGAAGCAAAAAGTGTCACTAATACTACTAGTAGACTGTTTTGGGTCTACTAGTAGTTCTAGTCAGCCTTATATGCTAATAAGGGGGTGGGGAAAAGCAAATTCAGGCTTCCATTGGCTTTCGAAAATATTACAACCAATCAGGGAGCTGGATTTGGTTTTAATCCTTCCTACTTCATTTGCATTAGGTCTACTAGTGCTACTAGTGAATCTTTTGGCTTTACTAGTACTACTTATTGACTAAAAACAGTCTACTAATACCACTAGCGATATATTTTAAGTGTTCTAGTAGTACTAGTAAACAAAAATTTTGTTTTACTAGCAAAGGTTTCTGGCGCACTAGTGTGAGTTTAGACCTTACTAGTAAAGCAAAAACATCTACTAGTGGATAATTTTGTGTGAATAGTACTAGTAGACTTAAAAACATTACTAGGAAAAACTCAAAGCTCTACTAGTAGTACTAGTAACACAACTTTTACTAGTAAAACAAAATTTTTGTTTACCTGTACTACCCGCCCCCTTATTAGCATATAAGGCTTAATAGTAGTACAAGGGAACATTTTTCGATCCATTAGTAGGACTACTGACACTTTTAGCTTCACTAGTAAAGTGTACTTGTGCACTAGTTGACCAAAATTGAGTACATGTACTCCAAATTTGCATACTAGTAGAGCTGAACTAAAGGTTGATATCACTGATATTAAATTTATGCTCAAACGGCTTTCCATACACTTGGGGCTGGTGCGACTTCTTGGTCACATTTTCTGAAGCCGTCCTATTTTCCATGACTTGGTTTTACTTAAACAACAAACTCGCTCTCCAAGTGAAATGATGGCTAAAATGGCTGACAGGTGGTTTTATCTAAAGCTGATAAAACAAGAAGCTGTCCCTGATTAAAATGTTTCAATCCAACTTGTTTTAGGGGTTACATTGATAATTATAAGGATTTTAAGGAAAAATACACTCTTTTAACTGCATTAAAACCCTCACCTCATGTTTTGTGAATCTAATAATATTCTGTTAGCCTTGCACAGCAGTTGGATCCTCCTGATTTAATGTCTGTAATCAGGCAGATCCATCGTGCCAAGATCCAATCTACAATGATTGTGAGCCGCCCAAAACAGCATGATCCAATCAGAGTCCTTTAGAGCAGGACCTGGGAGATACGACTTCAAACTTCTCTATAGTAAGGATACGTTCACTCCAATTCTGATATGTTATGACCAGAGTTTGTCTTAGGAAGTGGCTCACGTTCTGTAGCACAGTAGTTTCCGCCTACTCCATTATCTGATTAGCCTGTAAAGAATGTTGACTGATGGGATCTGAAAGGTTCTGCCCTCCCCGAACACTTTCTATGGGCTCTTTCCCAGATGGACCCCAGTGAAATATACTGAACGGTCCATCGGGTGTGCCAGGTTAATACACTGGGGCTGGATAGAGAGCTGTGGAGGGCCTGATGTGGCCTTTGGGCTGACAGTTGATGATCACTGGTTTAAACTAAAGAGCTCAGCAGAAGCCAGACTAAAGGCCAAAGCAACTGAATCCTTTCAAATGTGTCATCATTCTTCATGTCCTTACATGTACTGACCATAAGTCTGAAAACAAGTTAAAAGATTTTAAATTAATCAAAAACAATTAAACTAAGTGACAGGTTTAGTTATGTTTTACATATAAAACAAGAACATTTTAAAGTATGTAAATGGTGCTATAACTTTTAAATTTATAAACATGAATAAAGTTAGGGCAACACGGTAACGCAGCAGGTAGGCATGTCTCACAGCAAGAAGGTCAACAGTTCAATCCACAAGTTGGTCATGTGGATTTTATATGTTTTCCCCATGCATGCATGAGTTCTCTCCAGGCACTCCGGCTTACCCCCACAGACCAAAAACGTGCTTGTTAGGTTAACTGGTGACTCCAAATTGCCCTTAGGTATGAGAGTGAGTGGGAATGGCTGTCTGTCTCTCGATGCAGCCCTGTGATTGGCTGGCGACCGGTTCAGGGTGTATCCCCCTCGCGCCCAATGTCAGCCAGGACAGGCTCCAGTCCCCCGCAACCCCTAATAGGGATAAGTGGGACTAATAATGGATGAAAAACATGTTCACTTTTACTTTTTTTATTTTATAAAAACGTTTTTTTTTCATAACAGAGTAAGCTAACTGTGGGAGCGTATCCACTCACCAAATACATTTTGGATCATCTCATGTGTACAAGAACGTGTCTTTAATTCGGATTTTTTTTTTTTCTTCCACTTACTGATCTTATAAAACACCTCTCCAAGCCTCTCTTCACATCTCAGACTGTGTGCAAAGACAGAAAAGCTCATAAATGTCCTTTGTAAGTGGACAAAAACAATCATAATTTTTTCAGGTCCCACAGAAATACCAAACCCACAGAACACCATGGGCCAGATCCTCAAAAGGACTGCACTTTTTTTGTGACCGCTAAACGTGTGCAAATGACAGAAAAAAATAGCATGCAATCCACAAAGCATACACAAAGGGTGACATGCACGCAAACTGAACACAACCTGCACTGCCACTCCTAGCTGCGCCGGTCCAATTTGCATGCATGTAAATTAGGGAATATTCATAAATTCAGCGCAAAACTGTCCCCTTCCTATGCAAATAAGCCTCATTGCAAATACCACCTAATCCACAAAGACCAGCGCTAATTGCCACAGGCAGTAAAGCGGTGCTATTTAACGCCATTGAGACCCGTGTATTAAATCCATGCAGTTTCTAATTTGAAGAAAGGATTTATCGGAGGAGACTATCACTTTTTCATTTAAGTGACAGTGAAATCATTTGCAGTTAGCGGTGTCTGGCAGTAATATAACCTACTGTGTTCGTCTCTGCGACTATTCCACCACTTTGAAGTAAACATGAATAATTTGTCTAAATACAGCCTGTTAAAAACCCCTATGACCCCCTTGACCACTTTTCGGTCATTTGAGTTGTATTTTCTGCATTTGTTTTGGCTGTTTCAATAACAAAGGCCAAAATAAAAATAAAAATAAAAAAAACAGGGATGAACAACAAAAGAAAAAACGGCACCTATGGACATATGGTCCTTTGACCACTTTGAACCACTTTGTGTTCATTGTGAATAATTTGAAGGTTTTTTTCTTAAGGGGCACAATTAATACTTTGACATTTATACACTTGGCGGCTGTGTCTCAGGAGGTAAGGGTCGTCCACTAAATGCGGAATGCTTCACTAAATAAGGGGATAAATCAGTAATACCCAAACAAACCCAAGAAATAAATGCAACTCAACTGCTCATCCTGACAATAGTAATTCAGTGGCCTCAGTGGTGGGTCACAGTGGGCTTTATGTTGACCTAAAGACAGGACAACGGACAGCTCTGCTCTAATGTAAATAGGTCAGTATAAAAGATTCAGGACCATGGACAGCTCCGCATCGAATTGTTTATTTTGTTAAGATGCGATCACAGTTGTGTCATGAAAAAAATTACTTGACTGTTTACTACAAGTCGACCTTAACCCATTTTTACACTTAAGATCATCAGGACAAGATAATAAATAAAAAATAAATCAACATATAAAACCTTGAGCATTTCTGGAAACACATGAAAATGACAACAAAATATGAATGTCAAATAAGGTCATTATAAATTACATTTATTTTTCTTTCCTGCCTCTTAATTGCCATCATGTGGCTCAGGCTGACTTCCCCCCCCTTCCAACTGAAGCATTTCTGGCCTCAAGAGCAGCAGCAGTCCTACTCATGGCCCCCATCATCTCTGCATGACTCGTCTGCATTTGTGCCCTCAAGCCCGAAATGTTTTGGTTTAGACTTGCTAGCACTTACTAGCTGACGTGAACTACTCGCTATAGCTGCAAATTTGCATCTTGTGCCTCGCTGTTTACTGCATATTGTTCTTGTGCCGTTGTTTGTTTTTGCTGCTCAGTGTAAAGAAGACGGTCAATCTCCTCGAAGTTTGCAGGGACAAGCCACCTATATGCTAGGCGGCTTATTGCAATCAGAGGTGCAAAGTGCGCTCAGATGCCAAACTGTGTGGGCGTGTTAGCACCGGCATATGATTAGAGCAAATTCTTTTGAGGATAAGGCGCTAAAACAGGGCAGATTGCATGAGCTAATTCTGCGCAAATGATGGCGCTATTAGCAGGAGCAATCCAGTCTTTGTGGATCTGGCCCAGTATGTTAATGCTTTCTGACTGTGTTCAGGCACGGCCTGATTGTTGACACTCCCTCACCCCTTTGACCATTCCTCTGCAAGCCCGTGAAGATAATCCATCTCCAGTTACAGGAAAAGATCTCGTATGTAAGAGACAAGTGATAAAGCCACTCTGTGGAGAGTAAACACCCACACAGTCATTTCCAGCCTGTTTTCATAAACAGTCTTAAAGAGCAGAGTCAGTGTTTGTGGTGAGTGTGTGAGTGTAAGTCTGCTGCTGACCCTCTGTTTGATTTTATCTGGTAGGAAGGGACGGATCATGGTGAAGACCGGACGGAAGAACATTGGCTCGTTGACCAGATGGATTCCTCTGACCTTCAGGGGGAAAGAGTCCTAAACACAGACACACAACAGTTAAAATCAAACTACAGAACAGTTTCTGATGCTTTTAGACACATTTATTTAGTTTTCATGAGGCTCATTGCTCTTTAATTTTCTTCTTTTCATTTCTTTCATATTAACTTGTCTGAGACCTCAATGTGCTGCTTCATAATAATTCAAGTTAAAGGGATACACCAGCATTTTTTTCTTTTCGTGTCTTGCCTCACTCTTGAGTCCATGACAAGCAGATAGACACCACTCTTTTGACTGTGCGTCCAGTAGCAAGGAAGAGACGGGCAGAGCTCACCGCTAATTAGCTTAGCTCAAACACTAGGGGCTCTAATTTCGTAGACCAGGCGCAGGCGCAGCGCACCTGCCCTGCGCCGCGCCAACGGGTTGTGTCCTGGGCATTTTGCAAGTTTCGTTCACGGCGCAGTCTTGCGCAGGGAGGCGCACCCACGCCTCCGTCTCTCCCACCGGCGCAAATGGCAGAGAGGGAGGAGAGTAGGGTTAAACACAGCCGAGTGTGATCTTCACCAATCAAATGAACGCCTCTCCTCGCCTTTAAATGCGCCGCGGGCGAGGCGCAGTGACAATTTTACCTCGGTGGAGAAGAAGGTCAGAGCCGCTGTCACTTTTACAGCAACTGGGAGAGCGCAGGGGCCACCGGGCCGCGCATCGGAGGACACGATGCGCGTCACCGTGTGGACCACCTCACGGGACAGATGTAATCTGTTCCTGTGTCATAATAGGAGTACAAAATTAAGTGATAATTACATTTAAACACAGCAGCAGGCTAATCCATTCATCATGCTTGTGATCCACCTGCATTCCTGGTCTGTCATCGCCAAATAGCAGAACCTTTGGTGAAAATATATCTCCTCCTCATCCTCCTTGCAATAATGTACTCCATCTTTTTAGATCACGTTACGAATAAAGATTAAAACAGAGAAATATGGGCAATCACAGGTAAATCCTTAAGACACCGAGTGACTTACATTTATTCAGCGAGCGTCTCTCTCTTTTTTCTTTTCTTTTGAATTTCATGAGATGAGAGAAGCTGGATACTCCGTATCGGATGATGTGGCTGTTTGTGGTTGGCTGAGAGATGTGAACTCGTTAGTTATGACAAACGTCTCTGATCTGACATCAGATGTGAGGGACAGTTAATATAGATATAAATGTATGTGCTGGTTCAGACGGTTACATTAAATAGTGGTTGCTGTGATTGTTTATTGCATTGAAATGTGCCTGACACTCTGGATACCTGTCTGTGAGGTTTTGGTGACGTGTGCGCACTGTGTGCCTGTCAGCCAAATTACCACTGCACGGAGTGCGCCTCGTCTGCGCCGAGAATAGACCAGGTTGGAGCTGGCAGGCTTTCAGCGCACCTTCCGCGTGTTTTTTCGGCACGAAATTGTCACTGCGCCAAGCTGAATCTTTCAACACCTCCCCCTGGTGCGCCGTCACACACATCTCGGCGCAGCCGGTCTACCAAATTGCCAAATTGGCTGCGCACGGCAGTGCGCCAGATGAAACTACCACTGCGCGGGGTGCGCCACCCTGTGCCACCCTGAGTTGCGCCAGGAAATTAGAGCCCTGGGAGTCAATGGGTAGTGTTAGCCTGCGTCTGCCAACAGTCATCAGATAAACTCTTCAGCAACTCTAAACAGTCCTGTGTGCTTGTTGTGACTTGTTTTTTTACTGCGTTATGTTACGTTATCTATTTTTAGACTAAGATTAGCACTTTAATTTTCGAAAGAAATGTAAACAAAACTAAACTGCAGGGCACATGTGCAAACCACTGCAGGCCTGCTTTGTTTTGTTGACCTATGAACAAGCATGTCCGTGGTGGTTTGTGCATATGCCCTGCGGTTTAGTTACCTCCACCAAGGAGGTTATGTTTTGAGTTCCTGAGTGTGTTTGTAGAAGGGATAGGAATCATATTGTGATGCTAACTTTATGATAGAACTATTGCTTATAGATGTAACAGCAATATGTAAACTACCTTGGTGGAGATTTGCGCTCTCCGCGTGCTTTCTAGTTTCATGTGTATTTCTTTCAAGAACTACATAAAGTGCGCATCTAAGTCTAAAAATAGATGACGTAACATATCTGATGACTGTAGGCAGATGCAGGCTAGCACTTTCCACTGACTCCCAGTGTTTGAGCTAAGCTAATTAGTGGTGGTTGAGCTCTGCCCGTCTCTTCTTTGTTACTGCATGCACAGTCAAAAGAATGGAGTCTATCTGCTTGTCATGGACTCAGGAATGAGGCAAGACACGAAAAGAAAAAAAATGTTGGTGTATCCCTTTAAAGTTATCTTGGGTGTCATTATCATTTCCTGTCCTTGTCTCTTCAGGATCATTCTTTATTAAAAATAAACACAGTCACAGCACTAAATGATCACAGGACAGATTCTGTCCTGAATCTTGTGCGTGGCACTCTCTGAAACAGAACTAAAGATGCTCGGAATAATATCAGAAACATCAATTCAGAAAAAAAAAGACACAAGCCAGAGCATGGAGACGTAAATGAGACTTCAAGAGAGACTTCGGACACAAGCTGGATATACAAATGAAGATGGATTGATTGATTGATTGATCTGGGTCACTTTCATACAGAATTTAAAGTGGACACAGTTCAGATCTTCTGCCCTTTGACCTCAGTTAAAGAGGGGGAAGCACTGGTGCCACAGACGTCTTGTCTTGTTCACAGAAGTGCTCTATCACTCAGAGGAGCATGTTAAACTCAATAAAAGAAGCAGAATATGGGCTCTTCAGAGAGTGATGCCACCAAATAACCACAAATCAGATGTGAGCTTTGCAGTTTGTGGTGTGAATACAGCCTTTCTGCTTTCTTGTTCAGCTGAGGTCATTAAAGGTAATCAGTGTTTTATTACTATAAAACACTGATGACCTCTGCAGAGCATGGATCAGAGTGAAGCATCAACGCTCCAACATCATCACACATGGCAGAAGATCAAGTCAAACCAGCAAATCAGCACACGGTGCTCAGCCTACCGATAGGACAGAAGATATCTTCCTGGCGATGGAGGGGTTAACCTGAAGGGCGTGGCCTAAAGTCCAGCCCTGCAGGTCGAATATGACTTTGAGGCCCCGCCTCTGCGTCTCTGTCTCCATGGAGATGATCTCTGATGTCATCAGGCTGATCCTGAACACCTGAATGGCCGACCAGTCTTTGGGGTTCCACTGCCCTGCAGACAGACAGACAGACAGACAGATGGTATGGTATGGATCTTTCCTGATCCCCTAAAAAATACCGTCATCACAACATTACCAGGCGTTTTTCTTATAATGTCTTCAGAGAAGAAACTGGTACAATATGAAAAGGCTATTTGATGATTTTCCTGTTCAGAGCCACTGCAACATCGAACAACATTTCACAACTTCAATAAGCTTTTGTTTTACTATTTATTTAGCTTAAATTTGTCACTAATCCCCCCCACACATATGATCTGAAGAAGACTGTGGAGGTCAAGCTTCTGTGAATCCAGACTCACATCTGCCTTTGTTTCTAAGATGCCACATGAAAACACCTGCTGTTCAGCTTGAAGGAAGAGGAAGTTATTTCAACAAAGTTTCATCATTTTGGCAACATGACAGCAGTGTTTCAAAAGGTCTGTGTAAGTGCTGCGAGAACACTGTTAAAGTAGGGATGGGCTGTTAGTCAAGATTCCATTTCAGGTACAAATATGATCTCCTATGACGATCAAAAGAAGAAAAATCTAAAGTAAACAATTATTGAAAAATGATGTTATTTTATGTCTTTTATCTGTGATGTAACAAACTGTTATTTCTATGCAGCATATTTTGCACAGGCCAACATAGTTGGTTGCTCTAAATTTCTCTGCGTTCTGATTGAGTGTTAACTGTTTTCTGCCTCTATCTGTCGGCCCTGTACGGCAGAGGAGCTGGTGCTGTATGGAGGCTCAAAGAGGACAGGAAAAAACTCTTATACATCGAGCAAGAGCAGTGACTCAGTGACTGTTATTATCTGCCAACTTTTTAGCCACATTTTAAACTCTGGGACTTTGCCCCTTTTTGGTTTAGAGAATTTTTTTTCTTTTTTTCATTGTTTGTATATGTGAAATAGAACATTCATAGAGACACAAGAAAGACAACAGAAAGAAAGAGAAAAATAAAATAAACAAGTAACTAGTAGGTACAGACAGACCAAATATTGATTTCAGTGTATTTTAATAAAACTTTCTTTTTTTATTACATGATTTAATTTTTATTAAGCTAGGATCCACTGAATATCTGAAAACTTTCAACAAAACTGAATCTCCTTCCTAACAGAGGAAACTGATTTTATTTCCGGTATTTTAAGCTTTTACACTCTGACTGAATAAATGTACAGGGGATTTTTGAAAGAATATTTACATTTCTCTGGAATAAGAAGCTCAATCTGCCTACTTGGAGTGTACATTATTGCATCTGTGTGTTTGATTGATAATGATGACGTGGACCATGGAGTAAAGTTTGATATTCAGTGTAAGTAAAAAATCAGAGGTATCAGATCACAGTGTGGTTTTAGTTAACCACTTCTAAGAGACCACCGCCAAATAACTTAGCTCCAACACTGGGAGTCAATGGGTAGTGTTAGCCTGCCTCTGCCTACAGTCATCAGATAAACTCTCCAGCAACTCTATAAACGGTCCTTTGTGCTTGTTGTGACTTATTTTTACTCTGTTATGTGACATTATCTTCCACTATCATCATATTATCTTCTACTCCTAAACAGACCTACTTGCTGACCTACTTCGGTTTGCGCTAGAGATGTGACGTTCAGAAACGAGTCAAGTCTTTTGAACAGCTCTTTTAAGTGAACAATGACAACCGCTTTGCATCGTGAGTCAGCCATTCGATTTTGCAGGAAATTTGCATTTAAGAATGGCTCACAAACTCTCATGCAACTGCGAATCTGATCTCATCATCACTTAAAAGAGCTGTTTAAAAGACTCGACTTGTTTGTGGACGTCACAAACCACTGCAGACATGCTTGTAAGTCGGTCAACAAAGCAAAGCCTCTGTTTAGGAGTAGAAGAAGGTAATACGACTGTAGTAGAGGATAACGTAACATAACGCAGTAAAAAAACGAGTCACAACAAGCACACAGAACTGTTTAGAGTGGCCAAAATTGTTATCTGATGACTACAGGCTGAGGCAGGAAAACACTTCCCATTGACTCCCAATGTTTGAGCTAAGCTTACTAGCGGTGGGCGAGCTCTGTCCATCTCTTCCTTGCTACTGCAGCACAGTCAAAGAATGGAGTCTACCTGCTTGTCAGGAACTCAGGAGTGAGGCAAGACACAGAAAGGAAAAACAGTTGGCATATCCCTTTACATGGAACATCCTTCATTATTAGACTTTAGATATTTTTACAACAATCCCCTCCAACACACACACACTCACACAGGTTTACAGACCTATCCTGTATATCAGCACCCTGCTGCCGGTGTGGTCCCGCTGAGGGAGGACGGCGTGATAGGACGTCTGCAGGAGGTCGACCATGGAGGACGGAGACAGACAGCTGCTGATTTCAGGACTGTCTCTTCGCCAGCGCTGGTAGTTCAGTAAGAGCTGCAGGAAACATCCAGAACCAGGAGATCAGTCAGATCAGGATCAGGATGTTCCGGTTTAAACAGGTTTTATAAAACTTTAATGGATGAAAAACTCATTTTAATTCTTTTTTTTACTTTACGTTTTTATCCTCAAAAGAAAAGTTCAAGCTGCTGCACACCAGACTGAGCTCCACATCAACCCCCCCACAGTGAAGCTGTGAGAATTCAAAGACCTGTTACAACAGTAAAAGTCCAGATAAGTTTGAGTTTGGGAGTCATCAGGCCTGAGCTTCCACAGGCATGGCTGAGATCCAGCTTCAGTCAGTGTAAAGTGCATCAGACAGACGAGTGAGATTACTGTTATGCTTAAAGACAGTCCTGGTTCACCGTCTTCTTCTGTATGGTCCACACTAAACCACAGACAGACCGGGACAAAAGCAAATGTCTGGATGGTTTGTGCACTCATTGTACATCCATAAACTGTGAGCTTTTTGATTTAGAGGCCTGAGAAACAAAAAAAGTGTAACTGGATTTAAAACATTTCAGACAAAATGCCAAAGACAACCTCCCACTCCTGATGTAGAAATGAAGAGCAACACCAGGAAAATGTCTCCACAGGTGCTTCAGGAGGACGTGGATGTGAGTTTGCATTTCAGCACTTCCTGCTGACCTGCCGCTAAGCCCCGCCCCCTGAACGCACTTGGACAAACAGCAATAAAAACAACAGCAGCTGTCAATGACCTAGACATATCAGAGAATGCCAGTCAGGATTTTTGGGGACAGAAAGGCTGTGTTTCACATAAAATCCATTAAAAAGGGTTTCGCTATATGTTGGAGGGATTCATTCAGAGTTTGAGGGCAGAAATAAAAGATAATGAGACCAAGATGGAGGCAAGAGCTTACAATCTCAGAGCTGGAGGCAGAAACCTCATTTTGTTGTTAAACTCTCTGCCCCTCTTCAAATCCAGACTCCAAACCCACCTGTTCAGGATTTTAGTTAACAACAACCTGCACATTTACATCCCCACATCTGTTTTTACCTCCACCGAGGAGGTTATGATTTTGTCAGCATATGTTTGTTTGTTTGTTTGTTTGCAAGATTACACAAAAACTGCAAGATGGATTTTGCTGAAATTTTGAGTTAGTAATGAACCAACTTAGAAATGATTCAATTTTGATGGTGATCCAGTTAAGCACCATTAGCAAATCGTTTTTGCTCAATAACTGTCTAACTAATAATGATATCAACATGATTCTGAGTGCTCGGTGTGGGTTTTCAGGGTCCTGAATCATATTATGATGGTAAATGTATTATGGAACTATTGCTTATAGATGTAACAGCAAGATGGGAGCTACCTTGGCGGAGGTTTGCCCTCCCCAAGTGCTTTGTAGTTGTCTGCTTTCTTTCACTGACTTTTTCTTTTGTTGATTTTAAGATTGGTATTTTATTTGAGTTTTTAACAATAATAATTAATCACACATATTCATGAGAATGACAATGACCTACAACTATTGTTGACTTTGTTGTTGTGAACTTTGTACATTGTCCTTGAGTGTCCTGAAAGACACTTTTAAATAAAATGTATTATTATTATTAATATTATCACCTTTTCAGATTTCAAGATCAGCTTTGTTCATGCACACTTGAATGAGTCTTAACAGCCCAGTCCTTAAAGAGGGGGTGGAGGAACTCCTCGCTGGGCCCATGGACGACGTGCACATACAAAGAGAAATCTAAAAACCACTGACGTCACTTTCAGCACAAATTATCCAACGTTTGAGCTTGAAAAAGAAATAGCATTAGCATAAGCCAGTCTTTACCTATCTTTGTCATACCTCATTGGTTTTCAGTCTGGTTCACTTTTAACTACAGTCTTTGGCTCCTGTTTACTCTAATGTCAGAAAATCAAAAAACAGCTCCACTTAAATTAACTGAAAGGAAATGACGACCAAGCGTAACCTGACCATAACATGAGCAGATTAGCTCACTGAAGATCAAGCTAGCAAGCAAAGTTTGCTTCATGGTGATGTTTATTCACCAGGTAAACAGCCAACATTGCTAATGCTATTCTGCCTTAGAATAGCCGTAGGCGTCCTTGTCGATCTTTATGCTGAGCTGACCACAGTTTAATCCAAAGGAGCTGTGTTTCTGTGAGGTTCAGAGGATGGAATAAAGTACGATAAGTATTATCAATAAATAAGTACAATCTGTCCTCTGGCCTCTCTAGATATCAGTGTTACATCATGGCTGCAATCATTTCTGATTGATTTTTAATAAACAATTAGATAAAAACAATAGCCACAGCCATCCGGTCACTGATCAGGAGATTAACCCAAAACAAGCAGTCACAACAACAATATGGCGTTACACATGTTGGAAGAGCAGTTGCTGCCTCCTGGTCAAACTGCCATAATCATGCAAGTTGGGTTTATTCGAAATTATTACGACAAACAAATCGTGTAGCTTTCACTGACTTTATTTTTCCACCTAGCCTATTATCAGCAGCGATCCGAGAACACAGAGAATAATCCCAGCGGTCAAGGGAACCAGTGCAATGCTAACAAAAAGTGTCATCCCTGCACCACTCCACGGTTTTCTCTCTGTGTCGACTCTGTAATCGGCTGGCAACCAGTCCAGAGTGTACCCTGCCTCTTGCCCAATGACAGTTGGTACAGGCTCCAGGCCTCTGTGACCCTAAAACGAACGGTGAGTGACATAACTAAATGAAATAATACACACAATTTATACAAAACCAGTTCAACA
This sequence comes from Cetoscarus ocellatus, assembly GCA_037902135.1. Taxonomy (NCBI): domain Eukaryota; kingdom Metazoa; phylum Chordata; class Actinopteri; order Labriformes; family Labridae; genus Cetoscarus; species Cetoscarus ocellatus. Next base: position 635,813 of record JBAMNC010001282.1, read on the forward strand.
CAGCTGCCCCCTACAGAGGACGTGTGAAAATGAAAGGCTACAGCCAACAGCACCCCATACTGCATCTTTACTGTGACAAACTTCCTCTGAATCAGAGATCAGGTGTGTTTCTGATGCCAATGAGACTACAGCTGAATGGATATATGCTAGCTACAAAGACATGGGCTCTGATTTTTCTACCTGGCAAATAAAACCCGACAAGATGAGTGAACTCACCCTAATTTAACCTGCTCAAGTTCATGCTCTCAGAGGAAAATGTTGCAGAGAATTTATTTATTGCGCAGCCAAGAGGCCTGGCTAACATCTCAACTATGCATGAACACAGAAGCGTGGAGCAGGAAGACTGCAGCAGGTGTTCTGGATGGATCAGTCAAAGTCTGAAAAGTTTGGCTGTAGCAGGAGGCGGTTTGTTTGTTTGCTAAAGGGCAACAGTAAAGAACGGAGGCTCATGCACGTTTGGAGCTGCATTTCCTCGATGGAGTCAGGGATTTGGTCAGGATTAGCAGTGTCCTCCAAGCTGAGGAATATTTTTACATGCTTATCCATCAAGGAGGCATCTGACTGAGTTTATTCAACAACCCAAAACATCCAGCCACTGTCATTAATTACTAAAGCGAGTCCTAGCAGTGCTGGTGCGGCCCCACAGAGCCCTGATCTGCACATCACGGAGTGCATGACTGTGGGTTCACGATCTGAGCGAGTCGACATCCACTCAGGATCTGTGGTTAGTTCTCGAGGATGCTTGGGATGACCGTCCTGCACAGTTCCTTCAGAAACTGTGAACTGGTGTACCGAGAAAACCTGATGCTGCCTTCAGGCAGTCGAATGTTGATTTGATTTTACATTTCTCTTCTCTTCATTCACTTCGACTTTGTTTTTGATAATAGGACTGTAATGGTTACCAAAAAAATGATAAACTGCGATAAAATTTCAGACAGTGTAACACTAAAGTACAGGGTCCGGGAAATTATCACAAGTCCATGCATGAATGAATGAAAGACTGAAAAAACATTAATCAATGAATCTTTTCATGATAAAATATCAATAAAACACATGCCTCAACAGTTTCTCATGCATGACCTCATATTCTTATGGAAGTATATTTGTGCCATCTGAGGTTGAATTTCTAAAGCTGAATTTTTTAAGCATCAAAATCAGACTTTGAATTTCAAAACCACTGAATTTCAAGCATGCATATTTATTTCTGCCACTTATTGTTTTTTCTCAAGTATAAAATAAATTCAGTGTAAAAAAATAATGTCTCATATATTCTGTTTTTAAAAATTCAATATAAGAAAATTCAACATCACAAATTTGGCTAAAAAGAATTCAGCTGCACAAAATTCAACATAGAAAAAAACTGTGTAAAAACAGAGACCACATCCGGGTTACCAAGGAGAAGCAAGCGATCCCTGTCTCAATCATCCAATGTCCAGCCAATCAAGCTTTGCTCCATTGGTCATGTGACACCACCAACCCCAACGATTGAACTTTGGTGAGTGTGTTTACTTTTTCTGCCATTTGTGTTCACGTCTATAGACATTGAGAGTGAGTTCACTGTTGTAAAAGCAAGTGCCTCACACCAACGTGCATTTGTTGACATACAGAGGGAGGGAGAGCAGTACGTCCCGAGAAACAAATAAACCATGTGGACTGATGAGGTACAGAGTTATCATGTTTTTATTCAAATATAACACTTTTCAAACATCAGCTGTCAGTTGTTAGCTCAGCGTTAGCATGTGTATTCTGTAACTTTGACCATAGCTCTGAGGCTGTGCCTAAAGGCTTCTCTGGAGGGACTCGTTTGTTACTTGCTGGTAGAGAAAACTTTACGTGTTACAAACTCTCTAAGCTAAATGGAGGACCCTCTGACACGACAGCGGTAGGACGACTTTATGCTCCTAGTAAAAGCTGCTAAATATGAAACAAGGAGACACTGATAATGACGGAGCAGAGCCACCCCTTAGCAAAATTAGTTTTTCAAGTTTACTACGAGTATACTTTTTTACACTAAAACTGAGGCAGTATATTTGAAGTTTACTTTTAATATACTACACACCTGGACAAAATTGTTGGTACCCTTCCATTAAAGAAAGAAAAACCCACATGGTCTCTGAAATAACTTGAAACTGACCAAAGTAATAATAAATAAACTTTTACGGAAAATTAACTAATGAAAATCAGACATTGCTTTTGAATTGTGGTTCAACAGAATCAATTAAAAAAAAACTAATGAAACTGGCCTGGACAAAAATGATGGTAGCCCTAGAAAAGATTGAAAATGATTTGACCATAGGGACATGTTAAACTAAGGTGTGTCCTGTAATCAGCATCACAGGTGTCTTCAAGCTTGTAATCAGTCAGTCTGCCTATTTAAAGGATGAAAAGTAGTCACTGTGCTGTTTGGTATGGTGGTGTGTACCACACTGAACATGGACCACAGAAAGCTAAGGAGAGAGTTGTCTCAGGAGATTAGAAAGAAAATTGTAGACAAGCATGTTAAAGGTAAAGGCTATAAGACCATCTCCATGCAGCTTGGTGTTCTCTGTACTTTGGTCAGTTTCAAGTTATTTCAGTGACCACTGTGGGTTTTTCTTCCTTTAACGGGAGGGCACCAACAATTTTGTCCACATGTGTTTATTTTATATACTTAAAAATAGTACAGTAAAGTATGCTTGGCTTTTGCTGAAATGTTTAAAAAAAAACGTTTAAGACTAAGTACATTAATACTAAGACATACACTTATACTTTAACACTATATACTTAATACTTTTTACTTCTTTCTGCCACAAAGTACTAATGCTTAGTGCATCTTGATCCAGGTACAGAAAAAGGTCAGGTCATTGTGCTTACATTTAATCTAGCAGAATAAAAATGTTTTTCACTTCACACATTTGCTTTGAGGTATTACCCCTGTTGTAAACTTTCATGTACAAGGTCATAATGAGCTGGAGTTTAAAAGTTTACAGTAAATAGTATTTGTGCTCAATTGCATTATCTTTATGTACCTTAAAAACATAAACAGAGAAACATTTGACTTGACTTTATTGATCAAGTTCTAGTCCCTTCATAAGGGTTTGGCAGGTGTTATGTACACAGTTTCATCTGTTTCAACAAGAACACATTTTTTTTTAATCCTATCCGGCCAGACAGCATCAACAGTTTGTTTTTAACCTCATTATGAAAGTACGTTGTACACTGATCTGTGAATCTTTACATACAGGCCTGTCTGATTTAGTAAGTACCTCACCTAAAACACGACAGAGTTTGGCACATGGAGAAAGAGCAGAAATGTGATGTGAACACATTTGTTCAAAAATAACAAAGTCATTCATTAAACCAAATGTACCATCTTTCAAGCATACAGCACTGTTGTATCTCTTCTTTAGTCCGTCAGAGTTTGGCTGTGATACAGAACTTTTTGGTTTAATCTGTGCATGAAGGGGAATTACAAGAAAGTAGAGCTTACAAGTATGCTTAAAATATACCAAGTAAACGAGTTAAATAGCAAAAAAATATTTTTTAGTTCATAAAAGTATACTTCAATAAAGTAAAATGTGGACTAGAAGTATCTAACTAGTACAATGGCAGTATCCAGAAGGGTGTACTTGTAGTATACTCTAAGTATACTTTAATAAACTAAAACATGGGCTATAAGTATATACCTTGTACACTAGTAGTATATAGATATGTGTACATATATACTTAAAATTGTACTTTTGTAAACTTAAAATGACCTTATAAAGTAAACTTAAAGTATACTTTTATAAACTTATAAATGTTCCAATTTAGTCCAAAGAAGTATTAAATTAGAATACTTTCTAGTGCAATACAAGTACATGGTAGTACTTGCTATACTTATACTTATATATAAAATACTTATACTTACTTATGTTTCGATAAACAAAAATTTAAAAGTTAATTAAATAAAATTAACTTCAAGTATACCACTTTTTGCTAAGGGACACATCACAGCTGTTTCTGTCAACTGTAGAGAGGCTCATAAGGAAAAAATCCATCAGCTCTAAAGATTTATTCACGCTGGTAATCATATGACATTAAAAGTTATCAAGCAACGGTACATCTGTTCAATTGTGCAATGTTCTCTCTCTTTGTTAGATACAGGACTGAGCCTCCACCTCAGAGACCTGAGAAGTTAGAAGACCAGGAGAAGTTAGAGGACCAGAAGAAGTTAGAGGACCAGGAGAAGTTAGAGGACCAGGAGAAGTTAGAGGACCAGGAGAAGTTAGAGGACCAGAAGAAGTTAGAGGACCAGAAGAAGTTAGAGGACCAGGAGAAGTTAGAGGACCAGGAGAAGGTAGAGGACCAGAAGAAGTTAGAGGACCAGAAGAAGTTAGAGGACCAGGAGAACCAGGAGAAGTTAGAGGACCAGAAGAAGTTAGAGGACCAGGAGAAGTTAGAGGACCAGGAGAAGTTAGAGGACCAGGAGAAGTTAGAGGACCAGAAGAAGTTAGAGGACCAGAAGAAGTTAGAGGACCAGGAGAAGTTAGAGGACCAGGAGAAGGTAGAGGACCAGAAGAAGTTAGAGGACCAGAAGAAGTTAGAGGACCAGGAGAAGTTAGAGGACCAGGAGAACCAGGAGAAGTTAGAGGACCAGAAGAAGTTAGAGGACCAATAGAAGTTAGAGGACCAGGAGAACCAGGAGAAGTTAGAGGACCAGGAGAAGTTAGAGGACCAGGAGAAGTAAGAGGATCAGGGGAAGTTAGAGGACCAGGATAAGGTAGAGGACCAGGAGAACCAAGAGAAGTTAGAGGACCAGGAGAAGTTAGAGGACCAGGAGAAGTTAGAGGACCAGGAGAAGTTAGAGGACCAGAAGAAGTTAGAGGACCAGAAGAAGTTAGAGGACCAGGAGAAGTTAGAGGACCAGGAGAAGTTAGAGGACCAGAAGAAGTTAGAGGACCAGGAGAAGGTAGAGGACCAGAAGAAGTTAGAGGACCAGAAGAAGTTAGAGGACCAGGAGAACCAGGAGAAGTTAGAGGACCAGAAGAAGTTAGAGGACCAATAGAAGTTAGAGGACCAGGAGAACCAGGAGAAGTTAGAGGACCAGGAGAAGTTAGAGGACCAGGAGAAGTAAGAGGATCAGGGGAAGTTAGAGGACCAGGATAAGGTAGAGGACCAGGAGAACCAAGAGAAGTTAGAGGACCAGGAGAAGTTAGAGGACCAGGAGAAGTTAGAGGACCAGGAGAAGTTAGAAGACCAGGAGAAGTTAGAGGACCAGGAGAAGGTAGAGGACCAGGAGAAGTAAGAAGACCAGGAGAAGGTAGAGGACCAGGAGAAGGTAGAAGACCAGGAGAAGTTAGAGGATCAGGAGAAGGTAGAGGACCAGGAGAAGTAAGAAGACCAGGAGAAGGTAGAGGACCAGGAGAAGGTAGAAGACCAGGAGAAGTTAGAGGATCAGGAGAATTTAGAGGACCAGGAGAAGTTAGGGGACCAGGAGAAGTAAGAGGACCAGGAGAAGGTAGAGGACCAGGAGAAGTAAGAGGATCAGGAGAAGGTAGAGGACCAGGAGAAGGTAGAGGACCAGGAGAAGTAAGAGGATCAGGAGAAGGTAGAGGACCAGGAGAAGTTAGAGGACCAGGAGAAGGTAGAGGACCAGGAGAAGGTAGAGACCAGGAGAAGTTAGAAGACCAGGAGAAGTTAGAGGATCAGGAGGAGTCGAGGAGGTCTGAGGAGAAGTTAGAGGATCAAGAGAAGTTAGAGGATCAGGAGAGTGGTGGAGGTCTGAGGAGAAGTTAGAGGATCAGGAAAAGTTAGAGGATCAGGAGGAGTCGAGGAGGTCTGAGGAGAAGTTAGAGGATCAGGAGGAGTCGAGGAGGAAAAGAGTATTTGTCTACAAAAAGCAATTCAAATCTTCTTGAGCAAGTTAGTGCAGGACATTGAATATCAAAAGTCATTAGAAAACAGGATAAACACAGAAAAACAAATAGAAAAACTTGGCACTGGAGAATCAGTTGTATTTTATTAATATAAGCACAGATAAATGTTTTCCTTTAGTTCAAATTTTCTGGATATTTACTTACATGACTGAAAAGCAATATTTTCCTGTGTATGTCTTAGTGTTTGCTATTGTGCAAATAAAACTACTTACCATTGTACAATGATTTAGTGCCAAATACAGAAAAATCCAGGAGATGATAAGACAGAGCATAAGGCTAAAGTAATAACACAGAGGTAAAGATCAAATTGTCAAATATAAAAATGCCTGAAAGGCAAAAGAGAAAATATTAGCACATAGACATTGAAAAGCAAGTTACAGAAGCACATAGAAATGTTTTTATTCAGTGTAAATATGCAGGATATCAGACATGATTGAAGAACATTCTCATGTGTCAACACTTAAGTGTTCGCTAATGTGCAAAATAAAACTGCTAATCATCCCCTCCAGTTTACTTTATCATACAGAGACAGAGCCTGAGTGGAAGTGAGAGAACTGGCAGCAGGTTTCTGGGATCACTGAAGGCCCGGTCCACTTTGAATCCTCATAAGATCAACGGCTCCCTGAAGGTCTTGGATGTAACTGTACTCTTTTGTCTCTTTCAAGCCTGCAAACTCCAGCTCTGGGATTTTTTGACTGTAGTCCCGCTGATGCCTTGAAAGAGATAAGCAATTTTAATTACAGTTGTTCCTTTCACATCTGTTTAGTTTGTAGTTGTGACAATCTGTCTGATTGTAGGGCAGCTAATGAAGCAAATACTAAAATACTGTGAAAAGTATAGAGACAATGGTCATGTTTTACCCAAGAAAAAGGAGCTCTGAATGATTCCTTCAGTAAAATGAGTGAGTTTTCCAAGTAAAATGTTGTCAAAGTACCAAGTATTTTGAGGACAATTTCTGGTGTATGAAGATTAGATATATTACAATGAGTAAACCTGTTAATTTCACCACAGAAGAGTAAAATTAAAAATAAATTCACTGAAAAAAGAGAATTGAGGGTCACGTTGTTCTTTTAGATATGAAATGTACGGCAGGTATCTGTATAAATATACTTTGTTCACTATTTGAGTCATTTTACTATTTTTACATAAACAAACTGCATTTGACCAAATGAATATTAAATCCAAAATATAATCTTCCCACAGAAATGACAAGGGTAATAACAGTTTTTTACCTATTTGAATGGAACAAGCACACAAAGGCTAATTAATGACAGTAAACAGTGATGGATGTTTGTCCTCTTAGGGCCTCCAAACACTGAAGACATGTTCACCACATTTTCACCTGATTTATGCACCGTCCACTGAAAACAGCTCTGAGAACCGCAGCACTGGCAGATTGTATTTGAAGCTTGATCCTTCAAAGATTGTTCTGATATCATGGAGAATAAGTGATGGAGGATCCTTCAGAATGAATTTATCATTTAGAAAACAGTGAGTGAGCAAAAACAAGAGCTGGACTGATGAAGGATGCAGAGTTTTGATTAATGAAAGGCTGAGTCGTCAGTTTTTAAGTCTTTGCGTTCACTTAAACCGGGCACATGAGCTATCAAGACACTGTTTGAATTATAAAATCACACAAAGTGACTGATGGTCCCTCACTGTCCCTGCGATGATCGTCTGTCTGCGCCTTTACGCTCACCGGCACACGGAAGAGCGCGCGCCCACAGATGCTGAGCGGTTCGGGAGGCATTTAGATCAAATGTTCGCATGAACATCGGCTGCACTGCAGAATGACAAAACTGACAGACAATGACGGTAACAGCCACACTTTAAATGGAAAATATCAGGCCTGTCGGACTGAGCGGTTTTTCAAACCAAGCCGCAAACCGGCGTTTACGGGCTCAACACAGTGTACAATCGGGAGGGGGGTGGTCACTCAGTTTTGTTTACCTTGTTTTTCCTAAATTGAAGGTAAATCAGAAAAAACAAGCGACGGATCCACTACAGCCAGGGTTCATAAAAGGAGGGCATACCATATGTCACATATTAAGATATAATAGGCCAATTATTGGGGGGGGGGGGCAGATTGGTATTTTTCCAATATTGGGGGGGGGGGGGGGGGGGGGGGGGGGCAGATTGGTATTTTTCCAATATTGGGGGAGGCACGTCCCACCCAAAGTATACGGTGGTTACGCCGTAGGCAATGGGACATGAGCTAACTTCAGACCATCTGATTGCTGGTCAACAGCCTCTGAAGACTTCAACAGTCTGCATCACCGACATGTTACTTATAATAATAATATTATAAGCCAAAACTAATCAATTCTAACTCATGACATTAGCATATGTAGCTAACACACAGCTAACAGCAGCTGTGCAGCTAATGTTCGGCTTTTTGATCAGAAGTAAAACGACAGAATCAAACCTCGGCAGCTCAAGTGAAATAAAAAGTTTAAAGACTTTACTCACCCTGAGACGGCAGCAGAACAGCTCAGAGTCTGACTTCAGCCTGTTGGTTCCCGAAGTTCTCATTAACACGTCAGAGCCGGTCCAGTCGTCTCTATGGTCCGGCTTCTTGCTTGGTTTTTCCTCCTCTTTCTTTTAGAGGAGTTTCAGAGTTTCAGAGTTTCAGCTTTCATGATACCAGGCACAAGCACAGGTGAACTGCCATTGATGTGGAATATTTGTTTATTTGTTGAACTCATGTTCGTGCGGTGAAGAAGTTCGTAAACACCCACCAAAGCTCCATCATGGTGTCACATGACCCATGGAGCAAAACTTGATTGGCTGGACATTGGACGCTTGAGACAAGGATGATTGCTTCTCCTTGGTTACCCCGAGGTCATCTCTGTCTAGTTTGACACTGAATTTTATGATGTTGAATTTTTTTAAGTCAAATTTTTTGGTGTTGATTCTTTTGCTGCCTAATTTTATGTTGAATTTTTTTACACTGAATTTATTTAATCATTGAGAACAAAATAAGTGGCAGAAATAGATATGCATGCTAGAAATTCAGTGGTTTTGAAATTCAAAGTCTGATTTTGATGCTAAAAAAATTCAGCTTTAGAAATTTAAATTCAGACTCAGACGGCACACATTTACTTCCATACATACTGGTTAATGGATTGGTTGAAGTGTTCCATGACATGTGATGTTTTCTTCATTGTTCACTTTGAACTTAAAGGTGCAAGATGAAAAAAAGATCAATACGCTGATGTTTCATTGTTGTTATCAGGATAACCTCATCATAACTTCCTTATGTTCCTTAAAGGGATACGCCAACATTATTTTCTTTTCCTGCCTTGCCTTACTCTCGAATCCATGACAAGCAGCTAGACTCCATTCTTTAGACTGTGTGTGCAGTAATAAAGAAGAGACGGGCAGAGCTCACCCACTGCTAATTAGCTTAGCTCAAACACTGGGAGTCAATGGGAAGTGTTAGCCTGCCTCTGCCTACAGTCATCAGATAAACACTTCAGCAACTCTAAACGGTCCTGTGTGCTAGTTGTGACTCGATTTTTTACCGCATTATGTTACATTTTCTTCTACTATCATCGTATTATCTTCTACTTCTAAACAGAGGCTTTGTCTTGTTGACTAACTAACAAGCACATCTGCGCTAGAGAAGTGACATTCGCGAACAAGTGAAGTCTTTTGAACAGCTCTTTCAAGTGAAGATGAGAACTGATTTGCATTTGTGACTGAGCCGTTCATTTGCCTGGAGGTAGTTTGCTCACAAGTGTGAATAACAACAAGCACACAGGACCGTTTAGAGTTGCTGAAGAGTTTATCTGTTGACAGTAGGCAGAGGCAGGCTAACACTTCCCATTGACTCCCTGTGTTTGAGCTAAGCTAATTAGCTGTGGGTGAGCTCTATCCGTCTCTTCCTTGTTTTTGGTGTCTACCTGCTTGTCGTGGACTCGGTACTGAGGCAAGACACGGAAAAAAATATGATGGCGTTTCACTTTAGTTGCGTCTTAATGCAGCCGTGTTGTTGTGTTTGCATTTACTGTGGTTTCACTTTCGTTGTGGCTTTATGCAGATGTGTTGCAGTTTTATGTGGTCGTTTTGTGTCAAATGTTGTGACCTTTCTCGGTTACCATATGATACTCTTCCAAAAGCACGACCCACTTTAAACTTAACACTAATATATCTCACCTGTCGATAGAAGTCAACACATTATTAGTAATGTTGAGCTGGCATAAGTCAAATCTGTCCAAATAAACTCTCCTTGACTTCATTCAGAATTAGACTAACAGAAAAAAAGTTCATGAGTGTAAACAAGTGAAACTAACTTTAGTCCCTGGTCCAAATTGTCTTCATGTTCAAGTAACTTTGTGTATAAACCTTCTCATCATGAACAACTACAGAAAAACCTGCACACTGAGCCTGTCCTGCCGCTGTGGGTCCTTCAAGACGTTAGGCGGACTTCAGGAACTGTAACAGTTGTGAGGACGTTTTGGACCGAGGCTGTCCTGAAACCTTCCTCTGCTGTCCCGACCTGGTCTCGGTGTTTTTGGGTGGTTTCTGTCTCTGTGGTGGACGCTCCGTACCTTCAGGGACAGCTCCACGTCGAAGTCTCTGGCCCGCAGGAACTTGATGAGAAAGCCGTCAGACAGCTCCGGGGCGGCGGACAGCTCCGTGGACTGCAGGGCTCTCCGCCTCAGGCTGCTCACATACGGCCGCAGGAGCTCCGAGCTGTCCGGGAGCTCGTTCAGCCCAGGCCCGTCCATGGCGCACCAGGGCCGGACACAGCTCACACGGGGGGCCGGCAGGAAGTGAAGGCGGGAGTGCGACGGAGAGAGCTCGGTGCAGTCCTGCCTGCCCTCACCGTCTCGCTCTGATTTAGGACATACCTCAGCCGGACCTCTCTCTCAGAGGTGTCTCCAAAGTGGTCTTGTGTCGCCCCCTAAAGGCCAACAACAAGTAATGCAACCCGACTATTTCCTGGAAAAAACCCGGGTAACATACCCAGAAAGTACCCCGGCCCCGTCCAAGTGCGAAGCTTTACAGTAGTTTGCATGTCAGTCTATGGCAGGGGTGGGTCAGTCGTTTCCAAAGTAAAACTCAAATTGTAAATATGAAGAAAACATAACAACTACTAAGTATGATTCATCATGGTCAAATTAGGATAGGTATAGATTGCTAGGACATGTTTGTTTTTTGCAAGTAATTGAAGAACTTACATTCTTTTTTATGCATTAAAGAGAAGCTTTAATTGGCTTTAATTATGTGCTATTAAATTGTGAGCCTTTAATTGTGTTTGACTTAAAGTATATTAACTGGTAAAATGATTTTTGAAGCTTTATATTTGCTATCTTGAATTTATTTATACATGTTTTCCTTATTACGAGTGCCCTACAGTATGTAATAGTGTTAATTTTGTCGACTAAATATCATCGTCATCATTTCCGTCAACAACCTTTCTCCCCTGACAAAAACTAGACAGTAACTAATAAAAACAAGTGCACATGGACAAAAACTCAAACTAAATTAACTGACATTTTCATCAACAAATAAAAACTAGACTAAAATGTTTGACGGAGACTTAATCCAATCAGACCTAATTTGGTCATGTAGAAAGTAGGGACAAGTTAGGAATATATCCAATCACAGCCTCTTTGGTTGAGTGGAAAGGTTGGATGAGTTAAGAGGGACATCCAATCACAGCTGCCTTAGCTTGGTGGTGGTGGGATCCAAGTGTAAAACATGACTTCAGAAATTCAAGGAAACAGAAAAAAATGCCTTACCCTTTACACTTCATCTTCATTTACAGAAGATTTCGTCGACTAAAATGTTGTGACATTTCATCAACTAAAACTAGACTAACATTAAAATAATTTAGATGACTAAATTATGACTAAAACTAAAAGACATTTTAGGCAAAAGACTAAAACTAAATTAAAAAGTGCTGTCAAAATTAACACTGGTAACAGAGCAGCCCTCAGGCACTGACATTTTTTTTTATGTGGCCCTGTTGGTAACCAAAGTGGTTTCCCGAATTTACACGGGTGAGCTGCAGGGTTTTACACGCAGGCATTACCCGTAAATGACCCGGCTGACCCCTTGCATATGCTGGTTAAGCTCCTCTAACAACAGGAAGGTTGTAGGTTTGAGCCCAGCTCCGGCTGTCACATGTTGATGCATCCTTTGGCATATGTTTAACCCAAAGTCGCTCCCACGTGGATGCAGGAATACTAATAATAACTTTAAACCATCAGTGAATGTGTAGCATTGTAAAGCGCCTTAAGTGTGAAAGTTTTCTGGATTGGTTAGAATTCAAGTTTTTATTTTAATTTAATTTATTTTGTTTTAACTTAAGGTGATCTATAGATGAATCAAATATAAAGCATGATCTATGATATACAGTATAGACTTCTTATACACTCACCGACCAGTTACATCCATTCAGCTGCTTGTTCACACAAATAGCCAATCACATGGCAGCAGCTCAATGCATTTAGACATGCAGGCATGGTCAAGACAACCTGCTGAAGTTCAAACAGAGCATCAGAGCGAAGAAGGAAGGTGATTTAAGTGACTTTGAATGTGGTACGATTGTTGGGCTGAGTGTTTCAGAAACTGCTGATCTGATTTAAATGCACTACCAATTCTAGGGTTTACAGAGAATGGTCCAAAAAAGAGAAAATACCCAGAGATCAGAGGAGAATGTCCAGAGTGGAGGACTCAAATAATCACTCATAAGACCATTTCTGAACCCACAACACATCAAACCTTAAAGAAGATGGGCTACTGCTAGAGAAGACCACACAGGTGTCACTCATGTCAGCTAAGAACAGGAAACTGAGGCCAAAATTCACACGGGCTCACAAAAATGAGACAACAGAAGATTGTAAAAGTGTCTCCTGGTCTGATGAGTCTTGATCTCTGCTCCACATTCAGATGTAGGCTCAGAGTTTGGTGTGAACATCATAAAGCATGGATCCATCCTGCCTTGGATCAGCGGTTCAGGCTGCTGTTGGTGGTGTGAAAGTGTGGGGGAGATTTTCATGGCACACTTTGGACCCCTTAGTACTAACTGAGCATGGTTTAATAGGGTGACCATACGTCCTCTTTTGCTCCTTTTTGGTCATAAAATTATGTCCGAGGGGATTTAATAAAATTCCCTAAAATGTCCGGGTTTTGCTCAGCTTGTTAAACAGATGAATCTGTTTGACAGAAAAAGACATGCATGATTCAAACTACCGTAACTCCTCGAGTATTCATGCTATCCAAATAATTCTAACAGATTCTGAAAGCTGAGAAGCAGAGCTTTCCACTGATATATGGTATCATTACTGACTTTACACTAAAGGCTGGATTGCCTGAGGGGGAGGTACGGGAAGTGAGCTGACTGAGCAGAGAGAGGATTCAGAGACAATTATGTGAGTCATTTATCAGTGGTTTATATTATAACATATTGTAAATAATGACATTAGTATCACTCTGGAGTGTTTTCTTGCTGTTTTTTTGCCTAGTTCATCTTTTTTTTCATCGTCTTTTTCATCATAGTTTGTGTTTTATGGATTTCACAAATAGTTAAATAATATAATAATATAAATATAATAATATAATAATGCAAATAATAATACAATAAAAATAAAATGAACAAAATAATTTACCCAAAGGGCATTTTCTGAAACATTTATTGACAAAAAAGGCAAAAAAAGACCAGGTAGCCATTTATATTCATAGTAGTAAAAGGGTTAATGTTCATAATATTTATAATGAAGTCCTGGCATTATTCCAGTGTACCTACCTGTCAAGATATTGAGCGTCATGACGCAACACGTGCTGCTGAGGGTGCTGTTTTTGGGTTTTCAGAATATGGTTACCCTAATGTGGCCAGATAGGGATTTGGACTCAAGGAGCAGTGTGGCTGTTAATCACTGCCAGTCGCCTATAAATACATCTGGTCAGCCCCGTCCTCTCCCTCTCACTTCCTCTTCCTCCTTCACGGAGCTGACAGGTGTGTATTGGTGTCTCAGGCCGTGCCGAGCGGTACAGAGTGGTGTCTGGTTTCACAACAAGGTAGGCACGCTGTTGTCCAGCTCGATCCACTAAGGCCACATTTACATGACAACATTTTCACCAGAAACAGAAAGGTTTTTCCTTTGCGTTTTCAAAAACGATCCACGTTCACATGAAGATGCGAGAACAGCTGAAAACGCTGTAGCGTGCATGCCAGTCCAGTAGATGGAGATGTAGGTTTGCAGAGAAACAGCGGTGTTACAACACACGTACGCTTTCCAGTGAAGACAAACTTTTCACAAACAACAATGACGAGTGGACACACGGAGACGCAGGAGTTTCTCTACAGGACAACAAATCTGTCTGGACAGTTTTGTCTGGACAACAAACCGAGCACGGTAAGCAGCACACATGTTGCTCGGTAGATGGCCGAAGCTGTTGTTGTTCCTGGTATGCATGCGCAGCCTTCATGTGAAGGAGTACTGCGCATGCAGCGATGTCAGCGTTTCACCCTGAAGCTCTGAATCCCTTCTACACGAAGCTGGGCGCTGATACGTTTTCAAAACTCTCCGCTCTGGACCCTGGTTTCAAAAGTTTGTGGATTCAGGCACTCTGGGCACGGTTGTCGTGTAAACGGGAGGCGGAAACGCAATGAAAACTCTCCGTTTTCGGCTGAAAACATTGCAGTGTAAACACCACCTAACTTATCCAGGCGGGTGCTCACCCCAGCTTGGCTCTGTTACAGCAGTGTGGTGTGACTGGAGCCGGGCTGTCCTTGGGGTCTGTGAGTGCAGCACGTTTCCTGCAGGTAAGGCACAGATTTGTCTGTCTTTTTTAGACATTCGGTTGTTTGTCTGGTGAGAAAATTCATTGTCATTTTCTCCCAGGACTCACTAGTGCTGACGGGGCTGTGAGTGCTCCTCCTGCTGCTGCCCTGCTCTCTGGTAGGAAATCAATCATCCATAGTTTTGGTCGACCTGATTCTTTTCAGGGTTTGTGGGTTGATTGTCATTTGTCTTTTACAGTACATGGGCGTCTCTGCTGCTCATCCTGAGCATTGCTGCTGTCTTGGCTCTTCTGTTTTGGTTCTTCCCTTCTAGCTCCACTGCTTGGCTCCTGTGCAGCTTTTTTAAAGCTCCCGTCGTGGCTCTCCGAAGCTCTCTTTCTCAGGGCCCCTTTATCCTGGCTCCTTATAGCTATCGGTGGCTGCCCCAGGTTGTTTGCAACATGCTGCCCACTGATTGGACTCTTTGGGCTTTAACTAAGTGCACACTCAGTCAACTTAGTTTATTTCTTCTTTTCTTTTTTTGGTTATTCATTATCTTTCGTCTTATTTTTGATCATTTGTTTTAGGATTATGTTTATATATATATATATATATATATATATATATATATATATATATACAGTATATTTATATATCCTGGGGTGCAAGTCCCCAGGTGGCGTTGTCAGTGTTCACACCTCCACTACTCACCTTGCCACACTAAGTTCAAACCCCACAGCCTACCTGAGTTGCTGATTCTGATGGACATAAAAGCTTCCACCATCAGTGAGTGAATGTGAAGGTGTGACCTGTGTATTCAGAAAGACCAGGAAGTGCTACAGGCTCAAGTCCATTAACTCTGTGCCAGTTTCAAAGTGGATTTCTGGGCAAAAACACTGTTCTGGAGGCATCTGGGGCCAGAGTTTAATTTGTTAAAAAGGAGTAAAACACGAGACCTTTAATGAAGAAAACGGTAAATGGACTTGAGCTGATGGTTGGAGTTTCTATGTCAGTTATCCATCAGCATCAACTAACACATTTCCTTTCATACCCATTTACATCCAATCCAATCCAACCCACTTTATTTATAAAGCACATTTTAAAGACATTCAAGTTTACCAAAGTGCTGCACAGTAAAATCAAGGGAACAAACACTACAGAAGTAAAAACAGAAACAATTTACATGCCACTGACACAGCTGTGGTAACTTGGGGCTAAGTGTCATGCCCAAGGACACATCGACATGTGGTAGCCGGAGCTGGGCTTGAACCTGCAACCTCCCAATAATCGACCAAGTGCACCATCAGTCTGTGGCTGAAGCAGAGTGAGTCGGCAGCTCTCTGAAAGCGTCTTTTTAACCTTTACTCCTGAAACTTTGTGTCCTTCAACACTTCCACCTATTTTCAGAATCACTGTTTCTCTTCATCTTTGAAATGTTGGCTAATAGTGCACTCTGCCATCAATGTTAAGGTTGGTGGTTCGAGCCCAGCTTAATTTGACATACTGGTGTGTCCTTGGGCAAAACGCTCAACCATGAGTTTGCGTCAGTGGCGTGTAACTGGGTAATATAAGGCGAGGACGTGTTTGCTCAAACTGATGGACACCTTGTATAGAAACCCAGTGAATCAGTGGGTGTGACCTGCAGTGTGAAAGAGCCTCAAGCTGACCTCAAGAGATCCTTTAAAGGGATATGCTAACTTTTTTTTTTTTAATGTCTTGCCTCACTTGCCTTAAATGCAAATGGCCTGCAAACGGTCGGCTCACTCTCAACTGTGAATCGGTTTTCATCGTTCACTTAAAAGAGCTGTTCAAAAGACTTGACTCATTAGCAAATGTCACATCTCTAGCACAAACCATTGTGGCAGTAGGTCAACAGAACAAAGCCTCTGTTTACGAGTAGAAGAAGATAATACACTGATAGCAGTAGATAACGTAACATGATGTGGTAAGAAAACAAGTCACAACAAGCACACAAGACCTTTTAGAGTTACAAAAGAGTTTACCTGATGACCATAGGCAGAGGCAGGCTAGCACTTCCCATTGACTCCCAGTGTTTGAGCTAAGCTAATCAGCAGTGGGAGAGCTCTGCCTGTCTCTTCCTTGTTACTGCAGCACAGTCGAAAGAATGGAGTCTATCTACTTGTCATGGACTCGAGATGAGGCAAGGCAGGAAAAGAAAAAAATGTTGGTGTATCCCTTTAAATCCATAAAAGTGCAAAATAACAAGTCCTCTGTGTTTTTCACACACCCTCCCCCACTGTAGAAGGTTTGTTTGAGTCATATCAGATAATAGGACCTTGATTAATCCCAGGAAACAGAGAAGTTATCAATACACAACCTTTTATTTCAAACAGACATGAAGCGTCTGTCTCTTTGATTAAATTGTTGCTCTGTCGAACCCAACACTCTACAGCGAGCAGACTAAAAGGCTCTGACACTCCATCATGCAGGGGCTGGATAAGCAGAGCAGATACCCTGATGGTCTGGTAAGATTAGAGTCGAGTACAGAGCTGCTAATGCAGACAGAAGATCTGAGGGTGAACACCTTATTGTTAAATCACACCTGGAACAGAGACGAGAGTGTCACAGCAGCACGATGCTTTAGCTTTTACAGCTTTAATTATGACCCATGAAACTACGTTTAACCAGTTTGTGAAGCAGCGTCTTAAAAAAGGAGAAAGACGCCAAATTTGTTAAACTTTGGAGAAAATCTGGAGTCATCTTTCAATGAAGGGACAGGATCACAAGTCTGTCTAATATATCTACTTTATGTTACCTTCTGTTGTTGTCTACAAAGGTTACACTGACATTTGGTACAAAAGGAGGATAAATACCCAGCCCTACCCTCCATGGAAACAAATCATTCATTAAACACTGGAAAAAGGGGGGGTCCACCCGTCTGTCACACCCTCATACACGGATCAACCCGCAGGGGGGGTGAACTTCAACTCCTTAGATGTTCAGTCGGTCCATTTTAGGTTTAAGGAATGACACCGGGAAAAGTCAGCAAAGAGGAGCAGAGGGTCAGAGGTGATGTGGAAATAAGAAGAGATAATACAGAACAAGAAATGGAAGCCTTCACCATTGTTCTACTGTCTGATTTCATCGTGTCATACATTTGGATAGGGTTTAGCTGGATGCTAATGTCAGCTGTTCGACCCTGAGGTGTGGGCCCAGGTCTCTCTGGTGCATTTCTACCAGGCAGTCCAGTTTGGTTCAGTAAATCCAGACCCTGATTTGGTAGACCCCAGTCTTGCTCCTCTCTTTAGGTTCTTAGAGTTTCTCTTGGTACCTCGACAGAAGAGTGCCAAAAAAAGCTCTGATCTGTTTCTTGGTACCTTGATGGTGGAATCACGTGGGCTGGACTGCTCAGTGATGTTAACCATCAGTTCCTGATCCATCAGTGGGTGAAACGAGACCAAGAAGCCAGAACACCCGGCCTGGTTGCTCCAACAGGATTGACTCTTAAAATCTGATGTTTGCCGGGAAAACAATCATGCAGTCAAACACCAGGTAACCTGATTCTGGTCAAATAAACCGGATAAAGCTCACAGCTTTTTGTTCATGTTAAAATGTCTGAGGTTTACATGGCAGGGCAAAATATGCTGAACCAGCCCTGATTTTTTCAGTAACTTAAACAAAACAGCATTTTAACAATTTGTATTTTGAACATCAGTAACAAAGAACATCCTAGGAATGTGAAAAAAGGGAAATGTGTTTGCATTAAAAGCGTTTCACCTGAAAAGCAGCAAAATAAAACATTAAATATATTTTTCTACAGCAATGTGCAGATCTTTCTTTTTGTCCTGTAAAAGGCCCGGGGCGTCCACACCCTGGTTGGTATGGTGTCGTATCTGTGACGTGATAGATTCAAATCACAACAGGCCAAAAATCCTCCTTCCAAATACAGAATCACAAATTATACAAAAAGTTTTTCCACACTGGAACCCTGATCCTTGTGCTAACAGCTCTGTGGGGGTCCAGAGGCTTAAAACACTGGTAATCCAGAACCAGTGATCCTTCAGAGTCTAACCAGGCACCCATACTGTTCTTCCCTTTTGTGGTCACAGGACTGAAATGTGAATGAAAAGTATCCCCATCTAATATATATGAAAAAGACCTCTTTCTAAAGATACATCTCCTCATAGAGCTCATCTTGTAGTGAACCTCTCCTGAATACAGTTGTTTAAAAAAACTACATTCCCGGCAGAAACAGGGCTCAGCTCTGTGCAGGCTATGTTTGCAGTTTAAGGTGCAAATGTGCTTCACTCTGATCACTACACTTGCAATAAAATGTTCAACAAAATGGCCTTGAACCAAACTGTTGAGTGAATGTACAGTGTGATTTTCAACAGGTAAACTTTTAATTGCTAGTTGAGGTAAGGGGTCAAACTTGAAGACACCAGTCTACTCAATTAACAATTTGAAGTTCAATTGCTGCCTTAAAACACGAGTTAACTTGAAAAGGCATTTGGTATGAATGTAGTTAGTCTCAACTAAAAAACGGAGTAGAAATAATTTAGATTTGTAAGTTTTTCAGACAAGAGAAGGCAAGCTTGTTGAATTGATAATGTAATATAAAAAGTTGTCTTAACTTAATCAAGTTCAAACAATAAAAGATGAGTTTAAAACATGCATAACTTAACTTTGCAAGTCGACATAGTGTGAAATTCTAGGTTTGTTTGACAAGACAAAGCTGACAAGAAAAAACAATGTAGTAGTAGTACTACTAGTAGTAGTAGTAGTTAGTTCCTTGTACTGAAAGGATCAAGTTCACAAAAGAAACAAACGTTAATTAAACAACTTGTAAAAAAATAACAATGAGTTGAAATAAAGCTTTTCTTTTAAGGCAGCAATTGAATTTAAGTTTTTAAGTTAAACCACCTTGAACTTTATTACAGTGTATACAGTTTACTGTCAGCGTGGAACCAGCTTCATTCAAGTAAAATCAATTTAAGAGTCAAAAACTGAAAAACCTGAAGAGTAACAAAATGAAAATCTGAACACAGCAACACAAAAACACTTTAAAAGACAGACGGCGGCTAAAAGGCAGAAGCTTCTTGTGGTCAACGGAAGACGTTTGCGGGTGAAGGTGAAGGAGATGAGACCTTCTGACACAGAGATGAATCTCAGGTCACTCCAGTTTGTTCAGCTGTAAATGTCTGAGCTCAGTGTGATTTAATGCTGCTGTGAGCAGGTCTCAAAAAGAACCTGCATGAATATTACTACAGTGGTTTTTAGATGTAAGACGTACAAAGACAAACACTGTCTCTACACCAGAGTGGTGCATGGATGCTGTATTTTTGTAGGCAAACCCTGGAGATAGCAATGCACTGGTTTCCTCGCTTATAACCTCGTTGTGGGAATTTCGTTTTAATCCAATGAGCTGATCCAGTTGTGGATATCGTGAATGTATTATTTATTAAAAATGACTGCAGTTGGGCCATTTTGTAGTCCTTGTGGCAGTTTGTTGGCAACCATCTTTTAAAAACAAAATTTCACTTTATATTCAAAAGTAGCGGGGGTGCTGGTTTGGCACATCCCATATAAGCTTCAGGCAGCCCAGGTCCCACCTGAGCCCATCCACCGTCTCTCTCCACGATCAAATAAAGACGATAAAACATGCCCCAAAAATACTTTACCCCGACTCACCAGATGGACCGTTACATACATTTCAACAGAAAGTCATTGGGCAGGGCAGAACCTTTTGAAGAATATCCAGCAGGTGACTGGACGATTGCTCCATCAAACACATTTAATACAGGCCAATCAGATAATGATGTAGGCGGGCTCTACAGCCTACTAATCCAACTTTGTCAAACAAACCTTCCTTTACTACATATCCTTTCTATTGAGAGGTTTGTAGTGTTGTTATTTGTTCTTCATTTAAGCTTTGGTCGCTCACAATCATTATATTGGAGCTTGGCAAGATGGAATTAGGCTGATCATCTGCACTGTAAGGTTCGATGTCTGGTAAATATGACATAAAAATCCAATGTTCAAATCCTGAATGCATTTGTTAATCACAGATTTTATCTCAGGTGTTTATCCAAATAGCTAAACTAAAACCTCATACACTTTAAGACCTTCTAAGTGCTAAAATGCTAACCCACTTCCCCGTTTCTGGACTCATTCCTGCACCCCTCCATAGACTCACATATAGGATGCCATTGTTTTGCAATGCACTCTGGGTAGTGATGTTAAATGAATGCTCTGACTTCCACAACTTTAATGTAAAGAACTCGTCTTGATGTTCATCATAGTAACTCCATCTGTGAGTTACAGAAAAGAAAAGCACTAAACACATGAAAGTAATCCAGTACAGGATCAAGACCTTTGTGGACATCTGTGTCCAGCACAGACACGAGGAGAAATACTGAGAGTTGGGGAACAGTTGAGATTGTTTAAGATAAAATCCAATGATCAGAAGATTCAGTCCTTCAGTCCCCTCCATGACTTCCATCAGGAGAACAGCCAGTTAACTTCATTCTCCATTAAACCTGAAACACTAAGTAAGACTTTGGCTCCACACTATCATGAAAACAAGAGAATCAATAATATCGACTATCGATGACAAGACAACAGAAGAGAAGACACCAAGAAGTCAAACCTTAATTATTAAAAATTACTTTAAGACTTTGTTAGTTATGTCTGTCCCTCGAGGCAGCACAACTAACCTGTTGAATCATTTAAATGCACACACTGAGTGTCTTTTATAATTGTTAATACAATATGAATCAAGATAACAAAGACTGTGATTATTGCTGCGGTTATCACTTTATAACTGCCAGTTATCACTTTATAACTCCTTTATATGAGGCAAAAAAATATTACTGCTGCTTTACTCTGCTCTGAAGTTGTTTTACATAAAACCTGCTTCAGTCATTTGTACAGACATTAAAATGAAACCTGAAGATATGAGACATTTTAACAAACAAAACTGAAAAAGGATCCAATCCACAGAGTTCTGAACGCTGAGAAATAAAAAATCATTTCCTTCTCTTCATAAAAATGTTCAATAGCCTGCCTGTTGCTCTCAGACTGAGGGTTCTCTCGTGTGTGAACCTGATCTAAATGGGCTGCAGAAACTGAAGAGCATGATCATCAACATTCTGCTCCGTTCTTAAACCTGAGCCACACAAGCCATCGTTACAATGACAAATAAAAAACAAGGAAAGAAGCTGAAGTGCTCCTGATCCTGAAAACGACCATCTAAGCATCATGACAATTGAATCCTGAAGGATTTATGACGTTGGTTATAAATGTCCTCACAAACTCACAGAAGCTTTGGCGTCATCCTGGCCCGTATAAACTGGAGGA
This sequence comes from Cetoscarus ocellatus, assembly GCA_037902135.1. Lineage (NCBI taxonomy): Eukaryota > Metazoa > Chordata > Actinopteri > Labriformes > Labridae > Cetoscarus > Cetoscarus ocellatus. Next base: position 657,767 of record JBAMNC010001282.1, read on the forward strand.
AGTGTTTTATATTCACAGGAGACAAGAAACTGCTCTGTTTCCCGGAATTGATACGATTGTTATCTCAGAATTATGAGTTACATTTTATGAATGACAGTTTAGGCCTCGTTTTTCTGGATAAATGAGACCGCTATCACAGAAGAACTGCTTAATAATCACCTAAAATTCAGAGGGGTGCTCATGTTAGACATTCAGGGACATAAACCTGGTCAGACTGCTAAATTTAACCCAGTTGTATTTAAGTTTTGGATAAACACATCTAGACATGTGTGTTGTTATGTTACAAAAACGACATTGTTATTATTTTGTCTTTCTGTAAAAACTAAAGGTCATACTCACACAATTAGGGGTGTGTATCAGCAAGAATCTGGAAATACATGCGTGACAACTGCATGCATAAAATCATTTATAATCAGTCTTATTTATATAAAGCGCAACCCCTACAGCATTTGTAAACTTTATTGTTTTTCTAAACCGAGACATGGAGAGTCAAATGGCTGAAGTCTGCTGCCACCTTGTGGCAATTCAGAAAAACAGAGAGAGGAAAAAAAAGAAAATAACAGAAAATAACAGAAAATCTGAACTTGTTGCTCTGAAATAATGTTAATTTGGGAAAATAATTATTTTTTTTTCCTTGAATGCAAATTGTGTCTGTGGGATATATTATTGTTTTCTATGACACAAAGTATGGAACATTCTGTTTGCATTTCCAGCTCAATAACATCCCAGAAAGCAGAGCTGGTGAGAGTAGGGCTGGGCAATATGGCCTAAAAATAAAATTTCCACAAAACTCAATTAATGTTTTTTTTTTAATGATTTTTTTACCTCTCAAAAAAAATCCAAGTGAAACAAAATGACATTGATCAATTTTTGCCTTTATGTTATAAATATATTCCAAAACTGAACAGAATGTCCCTCTTATAGTTAAAGTGTGTGCTGTGATTTTGTTATAAAATGTCAATTATGTAGCTGGAAAGTAGGCAGGTTTGTCTACGTAAACACTGAAAGATGAGCGATTTTCACAGAATGTTAACATGAATTTTCTAATATTTAATCTAATTTAAAACACAAATACAAGCCTAAACCTGTGCTAGTGCAAAACCTCCCATCATTAAAACTTTACATTCAGTACTTATATTTTCAAACATTGCAACAAATTACAAAATGAGTAAGTCATGAAAAAAATCTGGATTTTTAATTTTTAAATCTTCTGCAGAAAATAACTTCAATTAATTGATTTAATTGATATATTGCCCAGCCCTTGATGAGAGTCGGTCAGGACAGAGAAAAAGTTTTCTGTTGAGTAACTAGAGATAAAAAGCTGACAATAACAAGACACTCTAGCTGCCCTCATAGAATTAGAGCTACAGAATAGACACACAGAACTGAAGAATAAAAACAGACTGAGGGCACAGGAGAGATGATGACGTGCTCACTGGGAGGCAGAATAAGGGGGTATGTAAGACCAGACTTCAGCCTCTGGTCCTGCCCCTGAAAGATTACACGAGCTGCTGTTTAGGCTGTGCAGTAGGCTGACAAACCCGGACCAGAAGTGAAATAAAACATCAAACTCAGCATTCAAACAGTTTAAGAGAAAACACCGATCAGCCGGAGCAAGAGGTCAGGCTTGTTTTTAGGATTCTACACCCCTAAGAGTGTTTTCATGTCTCCACTTCCATGTTCAAGACAATCAAGTCCACAGCATCCATACTTCTCCTTCTCAGTCTGCCTGAAACAGCTGATTCCCTCAGCCCCTTTAACAGACCTACCTCTGTGACATCATACCACTGTTTCATCAGCAGTTCAAGCCCATTGGCTCAGGGTGTTCAGCCTGGTGCAGAGCATGAATACAGAGTTGTTAAAGATGGCACTACACTGACTGATTCCCACAAAGTGGACCTGTCGACCAATCAGAGAAGACTGGGCACACGAGGGGTAAGAAGTGGCAAGCTCCAACAGGGCAGACAGAGTGATTTTAAGGGTGGATCAGGGGTTCACTCTACACGTAAACTAGAAGGTTTTTTGAACATTAGTGATCATAAACATATTTACAAAGTCAGTGAAATTAAGGGGATACACAAATTTTTTTCTTTTCCTGTCTTGCCTCACTCCCAAGTCCGTGACAAGCAGATAGACACCATTCCTTAGACTGTGCTGCAGTAACAAGGAAGAGACGGGCAGAGCTCACCCACTGTTAATTAGCTTAGCTCAAACACTGCGAGTCAGTGGGAAGTGTTAGCCTGCCTCTGCCTACAGTCATCAGATAAACTCTTTAGCAACTCTAAACAGTCCTGTTTGCTTGTTGTGACTCGTTTTTTTACTGTATTTTGTTACTTTATCTTTTACTATCAAAGTATTATCTTCTTCTACTCCTAAACAGAGGCTTTGTTTTGTTGACCTACTGCCGCAGTGGTTTGCACTAGAGATGTGACGTTCTTGAACGAGTCAAGTCTTTCGAACACCTCTTTTAGGTGTACGATGAGAACCGATTCACAGTTGAGAGTGAGCCGGTCGTCTGTGACCCTTTCTTAAACGCAAATTACTTGGAAAAAATAAATGACTCACTCAAAACTGCAAATCAGTTCTCATTGTTCACTTAAAAGGTGTTCAAATGATTCAACTTGTTTGTGAACGTCATATCTCTAGCGCAAACCACCACGGAAGTAGGTCAACAACAAACAACAAACCCTCTGTTATACATAGAAGATAATACGATGATAGTAGAAGATAACATAACATATCACGGTAAAAACCAGTCACAACAAGCACACAGGATCGTTTAGAGTTGATGAAGAGTTTATCTAATGACTGTAGGCAGAGGCAGGCTAACACTTCCCACTGACTTCCAATGTTTGAGCTAAGCTAATTAGCGGTGGGCGAGCTCTGTCCGTCTCTTCCTTGTTACTGCACGTACAGTCTAGAGAATGGAGTCTATCTGTTTGTCATTGACTAGAGACTGAGGCGGGACACAAAAACAAAAAAAGTTGGTGTATCCCTTTAAATATATGAAACAAATATAGGACAAAACATGACTCCTTCAAGTTTGAGTGCAAGCTTGAACTCTTGAAGATGAAGCTTGAACTCATTTGTAACAGACAGTTGACCCCCTCCTTCTCTCTGTCACTTCCAAGAGCAAGTAAACCAGAAAACATGACTGAATCAGAACCAAGAAACATGACTGAATGGTAATTTTTCATTTAAAATGCAAAGGGACAAATCAAATTCTCTTGGGAGACATTAAATCAGTTAAGTTTCCAAAGTTTTTGATCTTAAATGGGCTGCAAGGGGCTCGTTAAGCCTTTTCTTCCATACGTACAAACATACATACATAAATAATCAGGCATACATTCAGCAGACCCGTGTCCAGATGGAGGATATTTCTTATCACATGGAGTGACAGGGAACTATCGCAGGATGGGTGCGATGATCTTCATCGAGTTCTGACACAAAGTAAAAAATCGTCCTTCTTTTAAAATCCTTCTCAGCTCCACGGTGAACAGTCAACCCAGCTGCTGTTCCTCACAGCCTGAACTTTCATTCTTCTCATGGAGTATTTCAGACTTCTGGAATATTTGTCCTCCGTCTCCTGCTTTGGTCCTTCCGTATTTACAAACCCTTTGACAAATAATGGCTAGTATATGCACTCAAGTTAGCCTTTACCTTCAGGGTCTCGAAAAGATTGATGGTCACATGTTGCACATCCATAAACAATCAAAACAAAGGAATCACTGCTCAAGTGCATTTCAGCACTCCATAGGCATTTCCCTCCACCTGAATCTTCATACAAAGTGCATGTTTCTGCTTGTAAGAGTGTTTTTAAAGCGTGTGAGGTGCAGGTAGGCAGCTCTGTGATGATTAGAGGGGGTAAGCTTAAGAGACGGGGGTGCAGGCCAGCCGAGCTGCCATCTGTCTGCAGCAGACAGGGCGATGGTCACAAGGCTTGTTCTATCACCTCAAGCATGAGGACCACACTTTTCAATGCCTTCAGTTTTCTGTTTGAGAAAAGGGGGAATGAGGTTCACTCACAGAGCGGGAAAACAGAGCAGCATCAGTCTGTTGGAGCTGTTCCTTAAATGTTACCAGGTAGCTGCAGCTGTAGGTGGATGCTTAGCTACCGGCAGGAGAGAAGTTGGTCCTTTAGGTCAGTAGTTGAAACTTGTTGGTCACTCCTTGTGCTGGAGATGGAGGGGCACAGAGAGGGAGCAGCAGCACATCCTGCCAGGCTGATCTTCATGCGAGTATTCATGCTAGGCAGAGGAAAGCCATGGACATGTCTGAGGAGTGGGTTTACAGTAAGAGTCTGCCTGTGGCCGACCACAGATGACAGATTAAGATGTTTGCACCCATAGCTTGTGTAACAGGAGTTCAAGTGAGCCCAGCCATAAATATACTGAAGAAAGGAGTTTGGTGGCCATGTTGCTGTGTCATTTGTTCAAAAGGTCAACGCTCTTCGTCTGTAAAAGTTCTGAACCCAAGCAGAGGCTCATGCATTGGAAGAGTGATGACGTAGGCATAAGAGTTGAAAAACTCGCATTTGATAAAGAGTCCAACGCCCAACTCGCCGGGTAATTTGTCGGTTAGGAGGTAGAGTTCCCTCCTTTGAATAAATTCTGGACCCAGGCGAGGGGCGTGGCCTGATGTCAGGAGTCATCGTCGGTGTCCTCTATCAACACCTTGGTGTCACGGGTCTTGGACCTGAAGAGGAAACAAAGGAAAGTGTTTAAAGTCCTATAATACTTATAATACAAACACATCTTTCAGGACAATTCATGTTTGCCTTCAGGTATGATTTTTAATCTGACCGTTCAAATGTCTGCATGGATGCGGTTTTAAAACCAGTGAGTAATCCTGCTTCAGAAATGTGAGATCCGTAAAAAAAACTTTCAAGAATCAAACAGCCATACATTGATTTAACCTTGCACAGAAGCTGGATCCACTTTATTCAATGTCTGTAATCAGGCAGATCCATCTTGCCAAGCTCCAATCTACAACGACTGTGACGGTTCACAGCAGGACGGTGCAATCAGAGTCCTTTAGAGCAGGAAGAGGAACGAGCGAGGAGCGAGCAGGACATGACGACACGCACAGGGATTAGCATAGATGCTAACGGCTTCAGTAGCAGTTTTATCAGATCATTTAAGCGGGGTTAACACATAAGGATTTTCTAAATCTGAAGAGATGTTTTTTTCTGTTAGAGAGCCCACACACACAGATAAAAAATCAGACATTGAAAAGTTTTGATCGTACTGTGTGTGGTGTGCTCCGATAATCTCAACACAGCACACCAAACACAGAACCATTCTGTCCCACCACGGATCTAGAATCTAGTCCTCCAAGACAGAAATCTGATCAAACCTGATCCAACAAAAACAAAGAAGAAACAGCAACAACCGGAAAACACAACATGCGAGAAGAGGGAATGATGGTGGTCTTGGGACTATTTTTGAACTAAAAAAAGAAAAGACTGTGGAAAAAATCCTGGAGACAGCGTGAACACGTGAGCTGGTCCGCCATTTCTGAGCTCCACCAAACTTTATGTTTCAGGTCGGCCATTCTTGTTTTTATTTACGCCTGCTTCCTTGTTCCTCAGTCAGCTCGCTTCCTGATTGGCTACATTTACCTCACAATTCATGGAGTCATGACTCAGGAGTCATCATCTTTCCCCACACAAAATAATAATACAAAATATTTAAAAATATATCATAATCTCACCATAGAGCCTGAATACATATCTAATGGAGTCCATGGTTCAGAGTTGCAAATATTAAACTCGCAAATATTAAACTCAGGACAAGCATTCAAAGAAGAACATCATGTACAGAACATTCTGTTCCAAAGCCAGGAGCAGGAAAAGCACGTTACACCATCTTGGAGCATGTCAGCCATTTTGTGTAAAACCATAGAATTAAGAAAGAAATATGCCTGATTGTGCCTTATATCTAAATATAAATAAAATCCGGACTCCATGGGATTGTATAAAGGCCTATGGGAGGGGAAATTACACAATTATAACTATGAATTAAAGAAAGTGAATGTTGAAAGGAGAGGGGGAGGGACCCTTCTTGAGCCTTCGGGAAGACGGGAGGAGTCCCTCCCATCGGCTATATAACGTACATACCATAACTCAAGCTTCAGTTGTTTTGGGGTGTCGTGACACAAATCAACTCCCGTTTGTTATTTTTCACCTTGTGACCGTAATAAACGAGTTTCTGGAGAGTGGACTTTGCCTGCGTTTGTGCTTCTTTGAAGAGCGAAAGGACAAATATTTACATCTGTTTTTCATCTTAGCTGCCATTCCTGCGCAGAAGTTACGAGCCAGCTCATTCGGTATTTACTGAGAAAATGAGACACTACACATCATTCCCCGGCAGCATGGAGCAGGCTACAGCTTCTTGATCTCATCAGGCCCAAATAAAAATCAAGTTTCGCAAGAAAACAGTCTGAGCAATCAGAGGGAGGGAGCTCTTATACAGAGTAAGATAAAGAGTGTAAATGTGGAGGAACAAGAAGCTTTGGTCCATCATTTGTTCTTCTAAATAGATTAACAGTGAAATGTTAAGGCTGCAGACTCTGTGTGCACGTCTGTGCGTCCAGCTTTAACCGCTGCTTAGCTTTAAAGACATGAGTGACCCGAACTCCAGGTTCTCTTGACAAAGACCCCCGAACATGTCTGTGTGAATATTCAGTAAATTATTAATCCTTAATAATCAGATTTATTAGAGAATGATAATGTTAAATATCTTTAGGTTTGTAGTCCACTTCTTTGACGGAAACACACATTAGGCAGTAATAAATAATAAATAAATATTTTCTTTCTTTTTACTTGTAATTCTTCCCTCTCTTCCGGACGCTGTCCCATGACACCACAAACAGCTGATAAAAACCAGTTCATGTAAACTTGCTGTCAGGCAGCTTTTTCTCTGCTTTCACATCTAAAACAGAGTTCATATTTTGGATCAAACTCACTGTGATGCCAGTCGCGGCCTGCGTAGGCTCATGCTGTAGCTTCTCTTCCAGCTCTTCTTGCCCTGTCGGTTCCTGACTCCGTCCTCCTGGTCCATCATCTGCTCCAGCAGTGTCTGGTCGTCAGCGTTGAGAGGAGCCACGCTGATGTCCCTGACCGCCCTGAACTCACCACAGTTATTCAAGTGTTCGTTCTCCAATCGGAAGAAGTTCCACACAAAACGTCTGCAAAGAAGCAAACAAAGGTTACACTTAAACCTTCATGCCTGATACCAAGAAAGTCCTTAATTTCTGAAAAGGGGACATTTTTGTCCCATTCTAAAACCTCCAAATAATTTCATATACTAATAGTTTTTTCAAATATTTCCATATAAATATTTGAATCCACTTCAGGGGACAAAAATGTCCCCTTTTCAGAAATTAATAACTTTTTTTTGGTAGTGTTGTTTATTTTTTAATCTGACTTAGCAGAAAAGCTACAAATCCATAAAAAGCAATGTTGTTACTAACCACTGACATGCCCAACACTGTAATAATCCCTACTAGAAAATTTCACTCAGCATTCAATATGTTTTAGCAATTTTTTCAATTTTACTGAGTGTTTTTTTAACAGAAATTGGTGGTGTCATCACATACACTGGCATTTTAACGGTTAAAATTGGCAAAAAGATTGAATACTTGACAGTTATGATCAGGACTGAAGTGGATTAAGAGATTTATGAAGAAAAAAAAAAAAAAAAAAAAAAAAAAAAGAAACTCCCAACACATATTTTTAGGGCTTTTAAAGAAGGGGAAAAAGATGTCCCCTTTAAGGCTCTGTGTAACAATTACAGTGAAGAAATGTGTGATATAGGATTTGTGTTTAAAATTTGAAAATTAGTGGAAAAAAATGCACACCTGTACCAAATATGTCGAGACAAAGTATATCCACTTCTAAATTATTAAAGAAAGTACACCATCAACAGGATACAATTGTCTCCTTCAGGTATGGGGGTTAAATCTGTATCAACAGTCTTCATCCTTTATGTCAGCAAACAATCCTCATGGTCCTCTTTTAAATTGTGTTCTTCTGATTAAAATCAAAATATGGACAGTGTCTTATGTTAGTGACAGGGGAGCAAACAAAAAACATTTTGTTTTATTTTCTAATAATTCAAGTATCCACTGAGCTACTTTCTTTTTCACAATCAGCAGGAAAAACTTGAGATTCTGTTTGTAAAAGTGAAACACCCTGACTGCTTCATAGAGATGTCTTCATATTTAGCCGCATCTTTAGCAATAAAATAAGATCCTGCTCACTTGATCCAACCACCTCAGAGAGCAGGAAGTTTGTCTCTAAACCATGAGTAGATCCATTTATCATAAACCTGTATGATGAATGATGGATGTATACCCCTTCTCCCCTTGTGGGTCAGCTTTCTGTGTATTTGCACTTTTTAAAGCAGAACTTTGACTCAGTAATTGTAATGTTTCTTGGCCTTGTTGCACTGAGGTATGTTCGTCATAACATCTGAATAAAAATATAGAAAAAACTGAAATGATCAAAGTTTTCCATCATTTTGTGTTGTTTTAATACCAAATTTGAACTGCATACATTCAAATGTATTCATGTCTAATGCTAAGGGGTCAACACGAAGCAAACTAAACTCATGGAGACACGACATTCAAGGAGATACTGGAATGATGTTTGTTTAAAGGCACAGAAACAGACAAATACAAGATTGAAATCACTTCAATATAAATGGCTGATAAGAAAGTACATAACTCCTGTCAAAATTCATCATAGTCAGCTAATATCCTGGATGTTCATACTTAATGTGTCAATGAAAAGGATGTTCTTATCCACAGTCTATGGAAATGTCCAAAGATTCAGGACTTTTGGAAAGATGTTATAAAATTCTTGTCAGAGGTTTTTAAAACAAAAATTCCTTTGAATGTCAAACTCTGTGTGCTTGGAATATTTACACAAACGCACAAACAGACCAAACTTACAGACTTTGGACTTCTACAAGCAATGAGAGCTATTGAACTGTGTTGGAAAAGTATCGATGCTCCTACATTGAGAATGTGGATAAGGGAACTTTCAGAGTATATTGGAGAGACTAACGTACATTGCTAAAGGCAAACACAGAGCTTGTGAGCTTATGAACTCTGTATCTATTGGATAAGTTACAGCGACAATGCCGTCTTGTTAAATTTGTGCCCCCTCCCCCCTTTTTTGTTTTTTCACTCTATTGGTTTCATTGTTATTATATTTTTCTCTCTTTCTATACATATTGGTTTAATGTGTGTGAGTGTGTACACATTTAACTGTCTTTTAAAAATTAATAATAAAAAAATTAATAAAAAAAGCCAATTAAAAAAATATTGGAAAAAGAAAAATATATATATATATGCTTACCGAAAGACCTCTAATGGGGCGAGAACTGTGGTCAGTATGTCAGAAATCCCATGCCAACCAGTGACTGTGCTGAGGGTGATGGTTAGAGTCCATGAAAAACGCAGAAGCACATCCTCGACGATGGCGCTGTAGTAGTACGCCTGCAGGGGGCGACAGAGACATGCAAAACAGTTTTATGACTCCTGACACCCTTCTGATCAAAAGGTCAAATCGTGGACTTGACCTTTGTCCCAGAACTCTCCAAATACCTTATGCGGGTACACGATCTCCTCCCTCAAAAAAGTGTTCTCTCCTGCGTTGCGGTCAAAAAGGCCCCAGTCCATCTTTAAGTCCCAGATCAGAGTGTAACAGGAGCTGATCACCGAGCAGCAGATATGCAGGTAGAAGAAGATCTGAGTGTCCACGTGAGACTCAGCTAAGGAGAGAGAGGACACAAAAGTCATGAAGATCATCTAAAAACCACCTACGCCCTCTCAGAACTATCAATACCACTGATCGATCAGACATTTATACTTTTAAAAATCTATCAACCTGCTTTTGCACTGATTTCTGACACAAAACAGCTTTTATTATGAGCTGTCAGAAATTAACAACAGCCAAGCCAAAGTTCATGAACTTAACATTTGGCAGGTAGATCCCAGAGGGTTTTGCACCACAGGGTGGGTAGATGCTCGTGCCTAAACAGTTGTGTATATACATTTTAAACCAATTATTGACTTCTTGATCTGATAAAATTATATAATCTGAAACCAATTTTACTCAATAAATGCACAAAAACTGCAACCTATTATTCTGGCCTGTAATTACCTCCACCAAAGAGGTTATGCTTTTGCCAGGGTTGGTTTGTCTGTCTGTCTGTCTGTTTGTGTTCAAGGTAACTTGAAAAGTTATGGACGGATTTGGATGAAATTTTCAGGAAATGTGTGGAATGGCATAAGGAAGAAATAAATTTTTTAAAGGATTCTTTAACATTGCGAATTAGGGCCATTTTCGGCATTTGTGCATATAACTCCACAAAAAACCTACCTTGGCGGAGGTTTGCGCTCTCTGAATGCTTTCTAGTTTCTTGACAGTTTTTTTCCGATTGCTAATACATTAAAATGACATGCATAGCATAATTATTTAAACTGACATACAAGAGAGCAAAGCCTCTTCTCAAGTCTCCAAAACTCTAAACACATTTTCTGCTTCACACACTGAGCACAGTTCTCTGCATAAGACACAACAATCGGACATAAAGAGACTTTTGCCATTTGGAAACACTGCTGCCTCATTGTTTTCCTGCCTCCTTTTTTTGCTATATATTTTTTCTGCACATTTCTTTTTCAGTTGACTGTTTTTGTGAGCATAGTTTTGTTCACTCCAATGTAAATATATCTGCTGTGCATATGTTGCACTGACTTTTAGGTGAAAAACAGAAAAATAAATGTTTCTACAGCATGTGTGTGTATCTGCAAATACTTCTGTGCATGTGAATAATCTGAGAATTTTCTACAATTTGAACATTTTTTAGTATTATGGCAAAGCATACTAAAGATGAGAGTGCTTTTCATTCTGCCCAACAGCGTGTAGTTAGACAAAAATCTGCTAATGAGAATGAAGTGTGAGCCATCTGGAGCAAAAGTTTGATTCTGATCATGCTTTATGTAGTTTTGGTTGCAGTGTTTCATTCTGCAGGATATATGGGGTGTTTTTCAGTTTGGGTGAGTGCTTTTGTGAATTGTGTTAAGTATTTTGGTAAGATCAGCCTAGTTTGCAAAATTGTGTTTTAGTGGTTGGAAAAAACTGTAATCTCCCCATCACTTTGGCCGTCTAGTCAGAAGTTATTTTCAGACCCTGTAGTCACTGATTGGAGCTTTAGCAGCTCTAAATGGTGTCATTATTTTGACTGCAGGCTGTTTGACACCACTGAACATGCAAAAGTAAGATTCTGAAAGGTGTTTTTTTATACTAAAGAGGACATGACTCACAACTGCAGGGTCCCTCCACACTTGAAAAAATCTAATTGAAACTTTTGAACAAACAAAGGAGTGGCAAATGACCTTTTTAATAATAAGGTGTTAAAATGCTAATTTGTTTAGAGAGATCTATATTTGACTAGGATGTACCGAGCCATGGGGCTGAACATTCATCTAAAAACAGATTCTGCAGGATGGTCTTCGTCAACAGGCCATTTAAAAATAAAGGATCCTTCACTGGTAATGGTTTGACTTTCTGAGACTTTGACATCTGCAGGGAACTCCTGTGGAAGTTCCACCAGTCCGTGATAGCCAGCGTCCTCTTTTACTTGGCATCCAAGAAGGACGCATCCAGGCTGGAGAAACATTTTGGACGATGCCAGTCACCCTCTGCACACCACCATCAGCAACCAGAGGAGCTTGTTCAGCCCCAGACTGCTCCTTCAAGGTCAGGACCAACAGACTGAGAAACTCCTTTGACCCTCAGACCATCAGACTGTACAAGTCCTCACTGAGGGGGAGGAGTAACAGGAAGACTGAGGATGAGAAGGAGCAGTGGCCAGTAGCCACATTTTTATTTTTAGTTACTTATATTTATATCTGCAAATTGTTTTTACTTTTTCACTTTTCTGATACCTGGGAGCTTTTTTTTACCCTGTGTGCTGCTATGCTGCTGGAGTCTTAATTTCCTGAGGGAGTCGTTCAAAGGGATTATTAAAGTTACATCTAATCTAATCTTTTTAAGGCAATAAACCTGAAACCTTTAAGGATCTGCAGGTTAATATTTGGGATGTTGACAAACTATGTACTTGTACATGATTTGCTGTCATAATATCGTGTGGCTGTCAGAGAGGGTTTAACAAACAATGATTTCATTAAAACTGGAAAGCTTTGCTCAATAACAAGGTCATTAGAGGTCAAATTAGCTCCTGAACAAATACTGTAAAAACTGTGATTATGAGACTCGAGGATGAAAACTGTTCAGTTTCTGTTGAATTGCTTTTTGTAAAATCGAAACAAAACAACGAAAACGTGTGTGTAAAAACATTTGTGTAAACTTATAAAATCAAAAAAACGATTTGATTGAAAAATAGTCAAAATACCCTCTGTTTTTCATCCTTAACAGCATCATTTACAGACTGCAAAATGTCTTTTACTGCCCCAGGACATCAAGATCCACTTTAGATAAGCACATTAAAAGCAGAAATAACTTCTTATGCTCTACCATTGCTGTAGTCTTTGGAGTTTAGTTAAGGAATTTGCAAGAGATGTTTCTCTTAAACATAAATGAGTCACTAAAACAGCATTTTATTCACCCCCTGACTCTAAAAGGCCTGTTATAAACTTAAGCAGGTCTCACATAACACTTATTTCAGCCCTAAAAAGGAATATCCAGTTTATTTTTCACTTTTGATGATAACGACAAATGAGTTCATTTTACAGAATATGTAGATTTTTATTTCATAGGATGAATTCTGGTGTTTTTGATTATCTGGACGGGTCATTACCTGATTTTAGAAAGCCTGAAGGGCTTCTGATTGAGCTACAAAAACTAACAATGACGGGACAGGTAAAAACATCTGTGAGGGGCCTTCCTGGGTCGAAGTTCATGAAGTTCCTAAGCCCTATCTGAAACTGCTGAGTGAATAATGTGCCTGACTGTAAGCAAAAATGCTCGATTTGAAAAGCAGGGGTTGATTCACAGGCTTTAGACACGACAGTCTTTAAAGATATTCGCCAATTTTTTGTTTGTTTTCCTGTCTTGCCTCACTCCTGAGTCCATGACAAGCAGATAGACACCATTCTTTTGACTGTGCTGCAGTAACAAGGAAGAGACGGGCAGAGCTCTCCCACCGCAAGTTAGCTTAGCTCAAACACTGGGAGTCAATGGGAAGTGTTAGCCTGCCTCTGCCTACAGTCATCAGATAAACTCTTCAGCAACTCTTAACAGTCCTGTGTGCTTGTTGTGACTCGTTTTTTTTTACCGTGTTATATTACTGTATCTTCTACCATCATTGTATTATCTTCTTCTACTCGTAAACAGAGGCTTTGTTTTGGTGACCTACTTCTGTGGTGGTTTGCCCCAAGATGTGACATTTGTGAAGGAGTCATATGTTTTGAACATCTCTTTTAAGTGAACAATGAAAATGGATTCGTAGTTGTGAGTGAGCCATTCGTATGCCAGCCATTCTTAAATTTGCAGGCAATTTGCATTTGAGCTAAGCTAACTAGCGGAGGGAGAACTCTACCTGTCTCTTCCTTGTTGCTGCACGCACAGTCAAAAAAAATGGAGTCTATCTGCTTGTCATGGACTCCAGAGTGAGGCAAGTTATGAAAATAAAGAAAAATGTTGGCGTAACCCTTTAAATTGGGCTCAAACGAGTAAAAAAGTATTTAATCTTTCTGTAACATACCTCCCATGAGCTCTTGCACTGATGGGAGGGTTTAATTTTTGAAGTTTTGTGAAGTACACGGCATTAGCCATAGTGAAGATCAGCTCTGTACTTGTACAGAGAAGCAGCACAGAAGCTAGAGCCACACATTGCTGCAGACGGCACAGACACCAGTTAAATGATAAACTGTGGTAAAATTTCAGACAGTTAGTATTACTGTTTCCTATTTTAATTACTGTGAAAACCGTGTTTGATTACCTCACTTTGTCAATAAATCATGGTGATGCTGCTCACTGCCTGGAAAAGCCAGAACTACGTGTCTGTTCCTCGTCAAAGCTGCAGCGGTCCCTCAGATGCAAGGGTGCATGTGCAGTTTGCAATGTTTGGCCTCTGAAAGTGAAAGTATGGCGGTTGGTGCCCGCACAGAAATTGGACTAACGTCTGGTCGTATTTTGGATTTTACAAGGATGCCGAGGGGGAAACTAATTGAAGATGGTCAATCCTGTCTGCAGAAAATGCAGGAAAGTCTCCAGGAGGGAGGCAGGGAAGGAGCACAAAGCAGCAGCATCAGAGGGGAGAGGCCAAGTTGGACTGTTGAGAAAGACCTCAGTAAGAAACCAGAGAGGTGAAGAGGGTCAGGTTCTGACCACTGCAGGTCGTTCTTAAATTCTAGGGGTGTAAATCACCAGTTTCATGACGATACGACACTGATTCTTTGGACAACGATACGATATTTGCCGATGTCACAAAGTCTGCCACAATTCGATTTCAATTCAAATCGATTCGAATTGATTCAGGGGCCTTCGATCGATTTAAGATGATATTATGCACACATTTAACAAAATCAGCTACATTTCACCTAAAGCAAGAAAGAAACACAAAGAAATTTCTAAGTTTTGACAGTTTTATTACTGAAATGTGAAACGAAGTGCTAACCTTAGGGTATGATAGGTTATAGAGGATTATAACCATCTGTATCATCTAATCGTGTTTAAAATTAAAATTGGGTTAATTAGTAGTCAGGTGTTTTTAGACTTTGTTTCACTGTTTAATGGTAGGTGTGGAGGAAGAATAAGAATAAGCTCTCACTGTGTTCCTTTCATACAATAAGTAATTTTTATAATCAGTGCGCTACAAAATCAAATGATGAGATAACTTACTGTACTCCTGTGATTACTCCCGTCGTGTGTGTGCAGTATGCATCCTCTGCTGTCAGATCGACCGTATCTTACCCGGATACAGCAGTGCTATTTTCTGATTGGCTGACATGTCAAGCTCCCGTTTAGCTCTGTGATGCTCAGAGTGTGTTGCTACACATTAGCATATGGCGGTGTTACTCGGTGGGCGGCATTCAGTACATTTTAAAGCAGGAGAAATACAGGTGTAGTATGTGAGGGAGAGTGAAAAGGTGCGTGTCTAATACACTGAATGCGTGAGACTTGAGAGCCCTGTGAAGTTGAAACTTCAGAACGAGGCGCGATTGGGCGAAAGCGGTGAAACGGATATCCGATTAGAATTTTAAAATAAAAGCGTTGAAGATGACGATGTTGATCGATGTTTTGAATTTCCATCGATTTGATTGGATCATTGCTTAACCAATCGATGTATCGATCCAGATCAATGGATCATTACACCCCTATAAAATTCACATCATTTTCTAGCTAAATAAAACTTTGTTTAATGATTTCAGTGTGTGTTTAAGTACTCATTGAAAAATTTGAGCACGCTGCAGCAACACCGTGATAATAATGATAACCGTGATGACATTTTCATACTGTTACATCCCTAATACAAAGTAGTGCCAAAACAAAGAAGCTTAGAAAAGTAAGTTATTGTAAGCATGATCAAGGCCGCGTGCAGTTACTCGAGGCTGCTCTGTGGCTTGTTTTCATCTCAAACTCTGTACATCACTCAGAGTTGTGGGCCTCATCTGCAGCACTGACAGCTCTCACTTCTGTTCGGTGTATCTGTGTCCTTACCTTTGTGTGTGTGGTACAGGGCCGCAAAGGTGACAACAAAGAAAGAAGTGGAGTATTTCCCAGCGTTCACCAGGTGAGGGAAAGCCCGTTTGGTGTCACGGTAACGTCGCAGACACTGGACAAACCGGAACCAAGCCGGAAGACACTGGATCACCGCACGGACGCCGTAGGAATATGAGTTACAGACATCTTTACCTGCAGAGTGAAACATTCAGGGGGGTTAGCATGTGAAGTGTTGGTGGAGCATCAACAGTCCTCTGAAGGGGGTCTTTGATTTAGTCTTACCTGGGCTGCTGATGAGTCCATCATGTTTTTTCCAGTCCAGTTCAAAACTGTAGAAACAGATCATGTACTCCAGATCCATCAGAACCACCACCAGAGAGTTCAGCTGGTCCGCCAGCCAGAAGTCTGCAAAGCCGACTCGATGGAACGGAGCCGTCACCACCCGAAACTACAAGGGAACACAGTAAGGAGACAGTGTGGAGGGGAGGGTTTGACAGATAGATATATGGATGTAATTTATTGATCCCAAGCTGGAAACTGTGGTATTACAGCTGGTGTCAGGGGAAGGAAGTAAACAACACATACACACTAAAAGGAGACTAAGGATCTAAACTAAATATAATATACTTATATACAATAAGAAAGGCAATAGGAGTCCAATAGTGGTAAAAACAAGGCAGAGTGACCCAAGTATAAATAAATATAAACCTGAGTATAAGGTTACTGCTTTCTTAACAAAGATGGTTATTAATGTACAAATGCAGCTGTTTTAACAGAGTGCAGTATAAAGCCAGTAATAATTACAAATCAGTGTTAATTTTGTTAACTATTAATTTTTGTCATAGTTTTCGTCAACAACCCTTTTTCCCCTGATGAAAACTAGACAGTAACCAATAAGAACAAGTGCACATGGACAAAAACTCAAACTAAATGAACTGACATTTTCCTCAACAAATAAAAACTAGACTAAAATGTTTGACAGAGACTTAATCCAATCAGACCTAATTTGGTCATGTAGAAAGTAGGGACAAGTTAAGAATATATCCAATCACAGCTACTTTGGTTGTGTGGAAAGGTTGGATGAGTTCAGAGGGACATCCAATCACAGCTGCCTTAGCTTGGTGGTGGTGGGATAAGTTGTGGAGCGATCCAATCAGAGCTCCTCTCTTTATGAATTGATATATTCATGTAGAGCAGGTTCACTGTTTGTTGTCAGTTCTGGTATTGTAACTGAGATGCTCTGCCAGGTAGCCTAAATAAAGGTGACTGCATTTCACACAAAAGTTCAATTTGTTCCTGTTCATTTATACATTCAGACTTTACTAGCATTCAATAAAGGGTTATTAGATGGACTTGAGCTTATATAGAGCTTTTCTAGTCTTTGACTACTCAAAGCTGCTTTACACCACAGGTCACACTTACCCATTCACACCCATTCACTCTCACATTCACTTACTGATGGTTCAGAGTTTCTCTGTCAGTTATCCATCAGTATCAGCTAACACATTCACGCCCTTTCATGCCCATTTACACGCCACTGACGCAGCAGTGGGAGCAACTTGGGGTTAAGTGTCTTGCCCAAGGACACATCGCCATGTCGCCATCGCCATAGATGTTTGATTTTATCCAAGTGTAAAACATGACTTCAGAAATTCAAGGAAACATAAAAAATGCCTTACCCTTTACACTTCAGATTTTAGTCGACTAAATTTACAGTAGATTTCATCGACTAAAATGTGAAATTTCATCAACTAAAACTAGACTAAAATTAAAACAATTTAGATGACTAAATTATGACTAAAACTAAAAGATATTATTTTAAGTTCTAAAAGTATCTGAATCTGTATGTCGTGGACATGTTGACCAAAAAAAACAAAAAACACTGAAAGCATTTTTACATCAGAGTCAAATGTTTTATCTTGATAATGAAAGGACTTGTGAAAACACAGTGAGTTTATTTTACTGTTTTGTTTTGGAGTTACATTTCAGGTACTGTGGTAGAAAATGAAGAGCTCATTTCAACCACATCCTCGCACCACAATGTTTAACTCATTTTAAAGTTTATTAAAATGTTGGCCTGCTTTACATATACCGTCCCCTGTAACACTCATTTATCAACACTCCACAGTAGGGCATTTAGTCAGCTACGCAGAGCTATTGGCCCCATCTGCAGTAAGTATCACACTAATGCATTCACTATAAAAATCAACTCCACGCATGTCTACTTCAAAAATACTGAACTATCCCTTTAAGAATTTCCAAAGTGAGGGAGCTTAAGTATTTTGGCCTCCTGTGAAGAAGTAACAGTGATACTGAATCCTGGTAAGTCAGGGAGACTGGTCTGGCGCCAGCAGGACTTTTGAGGGCTGAAAAGATAGTCGGCTGGAGGCAGAGCTCATGATGACCTGTCATCTAAATTCTAAACCTTAACTACGGTCATAATCTCTGGTAATGACTGAAGAATGAGGTAGTGGATACAAACATTCGGCTTCAGTTTCCTCTAAAGACTGGTCTAGTGTCAGGACAACAACACTGAACTGCTGTATTCACACTTTGGGACTGAAGCTCCAGGTCCTCTCCTCAGTGAGAATTAATCAATCTTTATTTATTTATATAGCACCATATTTGTTGAATATAAATGTATTAAAGATAAGCCCCTTGAGATGTGGCATCTCATTGTAAAGAGGGTCCTCATGTCTACATGGTTGTAAAGATAGTTACCATGGATGTATAATCAGTACAACCATGGATAGAGAGATCAATCTATTATTAACATATATACCTAGAATGAAAATAATCTGGAGAGAAATGACGATTAATAGAGCAGCATCTAGCTGAACTGCCATTAAAATGGTTTAACTGGTCTAAAAGTATGACTTTATGTTAAATGATGTTTCTGTTGATGGTTGATGCAGGACAGAGCTCATGGAGTGGAGCAGGTCCACAGCAGCAGGTCACCCGTGATTGATTGTCAAGGTCATACTGATATATGTGTGCTGTCTGCAGGAACTACCATGGATTTAATTCAGTTGATCTCTCTGAAGTTAATATCAGGGACTGTAATGATAATGGAATGGGGCTAAAGGAATGGACACACATAATTGTAATTGCAGAGGGGTTGAAATGAACACCCTGCGTTCAGTGTTGCAGGAAGTTGCTTCTGCCTCCCTCCTAATTAAGACTGATAAATTACTTTAAAGAAAAAAAGTCCTAAATGTATTTTTATCTTTCCTGCATGACTCTCACAAGAATAAAAGTAGGATGTGGCAATACCAAGAGTTTCAGGAGCCAGAAGCGTGATTTGTAGTAGCAGGTCTTGAAGGGGTTGATGAAGAAGAGGAGGAAGACGCCGTAGAGAGCCAGAGGATTCGCCTGCATCGGTACCAGGATGCTGCCACTGAACAGACAGGACAGCAGGCTGACGCACCACAGCACCCCCAATAGGCCTGCAATCTGCACGCACACGCACACACACACACACACACACACATGCTATGTTACTGCAGTAATGACAAACTTAGAGACTTAAAATAAATAGTATGTACACAGTATATACCTCCATGCCAGGAGTATTAATACATTTGCTGGGTTTGCTTGTACCTCAAACAGATGCTGATGGGACAGGTTGTTTCTGGGGTTGAGCTCGAATATGAGGACATGGTTGACGCCGGCTTGTCTCCAGCCATAAGTGTTGATGCCTGAGATTCAAACAAAACATTTTTTTATCAACGAGAGCTCTTTAAAAGAACATTATGAGCACACATTTACATTAAAACATTTAGACGAAACACATTTTGGAGACAGTACTTCTCACTATACAAGCTGTTTAGTGTGAAGACCAATAATTCAACAACAATATTAAAAATGTACACATAGCTCAAAAATGACAACAAAATTGCATCAAAAACGTAAAAAAAATAAGGAATAAAGAAGATATATCCAGCCTTTAAAAACATACACGTTCAAAGAGCCTTTTTATTCCACATCACTTGTTTGATTTCTTTCTCTTGGTTCAAACTTTGCAATTTGAAGCATCTGAAGTGAAGGCGTAAAACCATTCATCTGTAAAATATTACAATTCAGTTCTCATGGGGCATTTGTTTTACCTTTATTTTTATTCATGCAGTTTTCAAGCCCCCTTGTACCCATATGATTTGGAAACACTAGAAATTCTCCGGCTCCTTCATTTCAACATAAAACGATGAATGAAATGTCTCAGAATAAAGTTACAAAGCTCTGTGGGGCTGCCATCTTGAATGTAATAGCAACCTTGTAAATACCCATCTTGCCTTGATTATATAAATTATATTTTTTTAATTATAGTTATAGTTTGTATGAGATGTTTGATGTTTGGCTCTGGTTTTGTATAAACCTGTAGATTAGACTTTTTTAGGCTTCAACACACGTGTGCTTTTTTTTCGCATTATGTGTATTGAAATTAGATTTCTGATTTAACCATAACTGTCATTATCTCAAATTACTGTCTGATGGATACCACTTATCTTGTTAATATTTTATGGTCCCTGTGTGCATGAAAGTCCCTGAGCCTTTGTACAAAGTTTAGCTGTGTCATCAGTTTCTCTGTGCTTCAATAAATATTTCTTACTAGACCGCATGTCTGTTTTATTCCTTGTTCTAGTGATTCCCACATTAAGGTCCTGAGTTTCTGACGATGAGGCTAAATAAAGTCAATGAAAGACAAAGTAAGACAGGTTTTGTTGGAAAGCTTCCAGGTGACTGAAACATTAAGAAAAATCTTCTTCGGGTGTCAGAGCTGCTAAAACGGCAGGAGGCCAATCCAGCACTTGGCTTTTCGTGCACGATGACAGCTAACAACCATCAGTATGACGGAGGAAACTGCAATGCCAAGACAACCATGTCTGTAACTCAGGAGAAACTGAACTCATTTATAAGCAGGAGGCCCCAAAGTGTTTGTGTTCTCTATTCAGAGACCGTGGTGAAGACCTCCTGCTGTGCCATCAGGAAAATCACCGTCTGTTCACTTCTTGGTTGTCTGGTGGTTTGTGAATGATTGTAGGTCAGGTTTTAACTGACTGTGCTGATATAAAATGACATTTAGTCGCTAAAGGCTTGACTGACAGTGTGTCAGTACATGTTTGCATGTGTTAGGAGGCCCTGGCAGAAAAGCCCAGGAACCAAAGCAATGTTTTCATTCATTCATTCATTCATTTTCTATACCGCTTACCCCTTTCGGAGTTGTGGGGGGGCTGGAGTCTATCCCAGCTGTCATTGGGTGAGAGGCGGGGTACACCCTGAACTGGTCGCCAGTCGATCACAGGGCCACATAGAGAGACAGACAACCATTCACGCTCATTCTCATACCTAAGGACAATTTAGAGTGACCAATCAAACTAATGAGCATGTTTTTGGTCTGTGGGAGGAAGCCCGAATGCCCGGAGAGAACCCATGCATGCACGGGAAGAACATGCAAACTTCACACAGAAAGGCCCTGCCGGACCCGGGGGATTGAACTGGCGACCTTCTTGCTGTGAGGCACGTGCACTACCTGCTGCGCCACCGTGCTGCCCCGTTCATTCATTTATTTCTTATTATTATATTATTTGTGTATGAGAACAACTAGAAAGGCCTGGGTTACATTTGAAACAAAGTCTTTCTGATTCTGATGTGAAAACTTCTCTAAACATTAACATCTGTGTGTGTGAGAGCGTGTTCACCTAAAAGGAAGAGAAACTCTATCAAAAGGAAGCCCCCTCTGTAGATCCTGACCATAGGCCACACGTCAGCACTTCGGATCACCACAGCTCCTGGTGACAAAAAGAAGAAAAAAGACGACGGCGGTCAGTAAAGAGCAACAAAAAACACACATAGTGCCTTAAGTCTGGGAAACACAATAACAGCAGATCACTGAGCATGATGTGTTAAACTAAACAGTGTTTGATTTATTTATTTTAAACAACACACCATACTTGATACTTGATACAACTTGATACTGAAGAGCACATTCTGAGATTTATTCAGTTTCAGTCTGTGCTTGGGTTAACTTGATTATTAGCTGTGCCATGTCATTGGACAGTTTGTTTGGCCTCTGTTACATATCTATAAAAATTAAAAAGAAGAGAGAATCAGTACACTGAAAATGACAGTTCTTCCATTCTACCCAGGTCTTACTACAACCCGACACATAAGAACATTGCATTGACAAATAAATAAATAGAAGGATACCATACCATACCATGTTTACCATATTTGTTGTTTGTTATTTATTGCCTTACACTTTTTTCCTGAATTTGTATTTATTATGACGTGCTGCTGACCTCTTGGCCAGGTCACCATTGTAAATGAGATCCTGATCTCAATGGGAAATGACCTGGTTAAATAAAGGTAGAATAAATGAATGAATGAATTAATTAATCAATGAATAATTCAAAAATAAATAACTCATTCATGAGTAAGGCTCAGCAGGTGACCCACACCTCTTTGAGTGTGCAGTCCCAGACCTGTTGGTAAATCTCGCATAGCTGAGCGCCACTTTGATAAGTTTGACGCTGACCATACAGGCAAGCGTGAAAAGTTAGCATGCCAGATGCTTACTAACTAGACAATTTGCTCCACCAATCAAGAACAGACACACACCACCGACAACAGTATCGAGGAAGAGCTGGCAATCTGTCAATCCTCTCTCCGTTTGGGACAGATAAAGTTTTGCTGTCAGAAGAAGTTACTTTACCAACTTTTACGTATTTAAACACAAATACAATTATAAATACTCCATCGAATAAGCTAAACCCCAAATTTAAGCCTGTTTCAGTTTTTTTTTTTTCAAATCACAGCATTTACTGGTTATTAAAGGGGACATATTATGCAGATATTCCTGTGCAATGTGCAGCCATGTTGTTTATATTCTTAGTGAGAGATCTGTGTTCAGCATGTCTAAGCTCAGAAGCTGTCCCTGCTCAGTTGTTGGCTGTAAACAGCCACATATATCTTCACATATAGGCTACCAGCCTCGGAGGACCAAAGGACCCAGTGGATTAATTTTATTTTTGAAGGGAATGAGCAGCTACAGTCGGCTAAAACCTGTATGTGTGTGCCAGTCACTTCACGTCTGACTGCTTCTTCAACTTCAGTCAGTTCAAAACAGGACTGGGAACTAGACTTTTCCTGAATCCAGGATCAGTACCAACAATCTGTCACCAAACCTGATGATGGAAACGTGAGTATTTTAATGCTGGGTAGTATTTATTTTGCTCATTGCTACGAGCTAATGCTAACAGCAGGTTGAAGTGAACTAGAGGTAACTGCACAACATGTTCGTCAATGTTCACGTTACTTGTTGAAAGTCTGAAGGACAAACTTCAATGTATGAGCATTCTTACATTAGTCAAGAGGAGTTTAACAGTTGGCTGAATATAATCAGTCCCACTGCGGTGACTAGGCTGAGGTTAGCATGCCGTGTGTTAGCCCGTGATGTCTGGAGGAAACAAGATTGTTGTTATCTGTTAAACAGCAGGAATTTGTGGTTTGTGTGTGTTCAGGAAGAGAAGTTTAACAGTTGGCTGAATATAATCAGTCCTTTACCCAACCCCAGGTCCCGCCATTTGTGCTAACGTTAGCCTGGAAGGTAGGCTAAGTTGCGGCTGTCCCACTGCAGTGACTAAGCCGAGGTTAGCATGTAGTGCGTTAGCCTGTGATGTTTGGGGGAAACAAGAACGCTGTTACCTGCTAAACGGCATGAATTGAGGGTTCATGTGTGTTCAGGACTGTAAGTGGCGCGTGACTGGAGCACTCGCTTTGCTCCATATGTACGCTGCTCTGCTCTGGCTCATTAGCATATGAAGGCGACCGCCCTCAAAACCAGCCGTTCTGAACAGAGGGGTTATGTCAGCATAGAATGCAGCTGTGCTTTATTCATAGGCTTTTTGGACCAAAGCGCGATACTAAAGTTTCATGAAGACATCAAGGAACCATGTTAAACTGCAAAAAAGGAGCAAAATATGGGACCTTTAAAGTATATTTTTGTTAGATTTTTGTTTCTATTTTGAAAAAATGCATGAAATCACAGCCAGTTAGAGCTCTGGTTTCTCATAAACACTGGTGTTTGTAATGCTGCCATGGGCAGATTTTGTTATGTTTTCTCCACAAACATGTCTTTGTTGATAAATAAAATATATGGTATCATTTGTCTACACATATATGATGTTTCTGATGTGTATAAACTGACTGGGGCCGCATTAAAGAAGAAGGGCCACATTTGGCCCCCGGTCTGCCTGCTGCCCACCCCTGATCTACAGCGTGTAGCATTGTTAAAAATATTTGCCGCTTATGAAATGCATGTTTGGAAACCTACATCATCTCTTGAACCCTGATGTTTGACTTTGTGATCGTCGTTGTTTTGTTTGGAGCCAAGACTGACCATGTTTGGAGCGAGGATGACGCTGCAGGGCCTCCATGACACACTTGGCTGATTAAACAGATGAAGATGCTTCATCCTAAAAGCAGCTATAACTGATTATTCAGCAAACGCTGTTCTTTTAACTCCTGAGATTTTCAAACACATGCTGCTTAAAATATGAGATATAGTATATCTCTGTAGCATTAGAGGGCTGATTCGTGATATTCCAGGACGTAAAAATGAGTCACACAGTGTGATTAAAGTATCAGGGCTCTTCATGCTGGAAAAATTATTACAGGCCCTATTTTAGATGCATGGGTGTGGGAGCGTGTGTGTGCACAGAGTTTGTGTTACCTGTAATAATCACTGTGACCATCAGGACAAGAAACACGCCACAGTACAGCCCCACTCTGAAGGTAGTCCAGGCAGGAGCAGGCTGAGAGCAAACAGAAGGTTAGACAGTCAATGTGATCCAAAACACTGGTCCTCAAGTCCACAACAGCAACAAAACACAGTCCACTCTTCAAATTACATTCCTCTTCTTCCCTGATGTCTCCAATCCTGCCATAATTATTTTTATTATTCATTATATCCTTATATTGATTTAGGCATTTATTTTTTATATATTTTTATTTACTTGCTTATTTATTTCATTTATTTATTAATTTTCACCTCAATCTACAACCAGAAAGCACTCAGAGAGCGCAAACCTCCGCCAAGGTAGGTTTTTTGTGGAGTTACAATTATGTTCATAATAATAGCAGTGTGTTTAAAAAGGTGAATAAACCTCAAAATTCTTCAGATAAATTTTATTTTAATGCACACAAATGCATTGGGGACACTGCACATTCTATTTCAAAGCAAGAAAATGGGAAAAAGTGACTGAATTTGATAATATTTTACAGAAAGTCAAGAAATATAATGTTCAAAAAAATAGCAGTGTTGACATCTTTATTTACAAACTAAAAAATGTAGTGTATAAACTAAGAATTGCTTGATGATTCAACTTTCCTGAGAATCATAAACTAATATTTAGTTGCATAACCACGGTTTCTGATAACTGCTTCACATCTGTGGTGCATGGAGCCTACCAACTTCTGGCACCGGTCAACAGGTATTGAAGCCCAGGACAATTGTACTACGCTCCACAATTGCTCTGCATTTCTTGGTTTTGCCTCATGAACAGCATTTTTTATGTCAGCCCACAAGTTTTCTATGGGATTAAGGTCCGGGGATTGTGTTGGCCACTCCATTACTTGAATTTTGTTTGTCTGGAACCATGATTTTGCTCACTTGCTGGTGTGTTTGGGGTCATTGTCTTGTTGAAACACCCATTTCAAGGGCATTTCCTCTTCAGCATATGGCAACATGACTTCTTCCAGTATTCTGATGTACTCAAACTGATCCATGATCCCTGGTATGCCATAAATAGGACCAACACCACAGTAGGAGAAACATCCCCATATCATGATGCCTGCACCACCATGCTTCACTGTCTTCACTGTGTACTGTGGCTTGAATTCAGTGTTTTCAGGTCGTCTGACTGTCTGTGGCCCTTAGACCCAAAAGAACAATCTTACTCTCATCAGTCCACAAAATATTGGGCCATTTCTTTTTAGGCCAGTCAATGTGTTCTTTGGCAGATTGTAACCACTTCAGCACATGTCTTTTTTT
This sequence comes from Cetoscarus ocellatus, assembly GCA_037902135.1. Taxonomy (NCBI): domain Eukaryota; kingdom Metazoa; phylum Chordata; class Actinopteri; order Labriformes; family Labridae; genus Cetoscarus; species Cetoscarus ocellatus. The sequence goes on from JBAMNC010001282.1 coordinate 683,512, forward strand.
TAACAATGGGACTTTGCGGGGGCTTCTTGCTGGTAGCTTGGCTTCACATAGACATGGTCTGATTGTTACAGTACTCACGGACAACCTTAGATCTTCTCTGATCCTCCTGGAGCTGATCACTGGCTGAGCCTTTGCCATTTTGGTTATTCTCTGATCCATTCGAATAGTCGTTTTTCTTTGTCTTCCTCGCCTTTCTGGTTTTGGCTGCCACTTTAAAGCATTTGATATCATTTTAGCTGAACAGCCTATCATTTTCTGAACTTCTTCATAGGTTTTCCCCTCTTTTATTAACTTCTTAATCAAAGAACGCTCTTCTTCTGAACAATGTCTTAAACGACCCATTTTACTCTGTTTTTCAAGGACAAATGCACAGCCAGCATATGCAGCGTCAGTTGTCTTGATCCTTAAATAAGGGCCACCTGTTTAACACCTGTTTTTTTCACACAGTCAATTACCTCACTAATTGAACTCAGCACTGCTATTTTTATGAACACGCCCCTTTCAGTTAATGATTCAGTTTCACTGAATCAGCAGCATGCACGTCATGCCTGTTGGGTCTGTTGGTTTTCTATACCTTTACTAAACCTTCTAGAAACTTACTTGCAGTGTAGAAGTTGAAATCCTAACAAAAAAAGTGATTTATCTTGCTCGTGATGTGGGACTGCTGTTATTTTGAACACAACTGTATATGCACAAATGCCGAAAATGGTCCTATCTCGCAATTTTAAAGAATCCGTTAAACAATTCCTGGATCCGGATGGTGATCCGGATCAGTCCCAAAATCTAATCATTTGTTCCTTATCCCATTCCGCACATTTCCTGTAAATTTCATCCAAATCCATCCATAACTTTTCAAGTTATCTTGAACACAGAAAGACAAACAGACAGACAAACCAACGCCGGCAAAAACATAACCTCCTTGGCGGAGGTAACCAGGTTCTCGGTTTGGAGGATGTTTACAATTATTAGTCAAATTGTTTACGGTCTATTTCACTTTTGTTTTCTAAAAAAGAAGAAGAGCACTATTTTACTGTCCACTTATTGTGTGTGAATGTACAATGCCTGAAACTGCTCTAATAAAAACTTTTAACAACTCTTCAAATCACATTCATACTCAATTATTAGATCCACAGTGGAGGACTTTCTGCTACGTGGAAATGCAAAACCATGCCTGTAAACAGATTACATGGGATATATGAGGAATGAGTGACAGCCAGTGCTGAGCCTTTGCACATTTTAATTCACTGACAAGCGTTGGCAGCATTAAAAAAACTGTGTTGTTTCTATCAATCTTTGGCGAACAGAAGATTTAGGAATAATAACTGTGGACCATTCAGTGCAAGGCTCATCCCGCCACGATGCACCACAGGAAGTCATTCCAGCCTGTGGCCATCAGACTGTACAACTCCTCCCTGTAATATCACTGCTCCGTCAGGTCCTGGAGAATAAACTTTTTTTTCCCACTGTCTTTACCTATGATATTTGTTATTCATATTGTAAATATTGTTAATGTTAAGAGTGTAAATTCATTGGCTTTGTTCACAGTCTCACTTTTACTTTTTTAAATTATTTTTTCCTTCATAAGGAAGTTGATATAGCTTAAAGACTCTGCATGTTGCAACTTACTTTCTTAATTTTTACTTTGTTTTTTTAAATACTTTTATCTTGTCCTGAATTTCCCCTCTGGGGATTAATAAAGGATTATCTTATCTTATCTTATCTATTTTGATGTTTTTGATATTCCTACTGCTATAATATGACAAGAGCAACTGAAACAACCGAATTTCCCGTTGGGGATTAACAAAGTATTTCTGATTCTGATTCTGATCCACTCAGACTGACAGTTCAAGGGGAAATACTTTAGCCCCTGTAACATCTCAACCACAATATGAATGTCACAGAGGCACGATAAAGGCCGAGCTGATGCCGCCTCTGTGCCGTCATCGCAGGATGACAGAGGCGTTGCATTTGATAGACAGGGTAGGCAGAGTCGGCAGGGGACAGCAACTTTCTGTGAGTGCAGCTCCAGTTTACAAAAACTACTTCTATGCTGCAATACAATGTGAAATAAAAGAGTCGCACTGATGCAGAATCAGCTTGAAAATAAAAAGATATTGAGTGAAAACTGTGTGTGTGAATATGAGGCCATACAAACGACAACAAAGTCACAACAATGTTTGTAGTTTTTCCCAGCAGTACTTGATCCATCCGGACAGAGGGGGAAATGAAAGCACAGCAGCTGCTGTGAATGGATTATCTCCTGATTTGGATGTAGTTCTCTGGTGATCAGCTCTTTGTTTTGTTTGATGGGTCCATCAGTCAGTGGAGGACAACAACCAGATCCAACAGGTTTAACCCGTAAGCCCTACTAAAGAAATCTGTGGCATCGTGAGGTGCATTTGATTGGATAATTTCAGCTGTGTTTGCTCCCTTGCCATGAAAATAGGTACGGATGGGTGTTTTTCAATTACCTTTAAAATTTCCAATTTTCAACCATATTCACTGTACTTTGACTGTGAGAGATGTTTTTGTTACTCTGGCACTTTTAATGACAAGATTTGTACCACAAACTTCAGTTATTGCCATGTTTTTAATGCCCCCTTTATATTAAAGTAAAAAAAGATCGTTCTCTCAACTTTCAGTTTATCTGCAGCAAACTCAATGCAGTTTTGTAAAATTAAAGAGAATTACAAAATTATGCAATTTTAGCCCCTGCCCCACTGATGTTTATGGTGACCCTTGACAACAAACAGGCATCCCTGTGTAATTACAGTAATTATCTTAGCAGTAGTGGTATATGATCAAAACTGGCATCTAAAGGGTTCATGTTTAATGAGATTAATTTAATCATGATCTAAAACATGTTTCATCTTTCATTATTTTATTGCAGTCCCAAGATGACATTTTCTTCAGTGGGGGCATCAGGGTTAAATGTTTCAATCACATCCAGTTCGAGGCATTCTTATCAGCCTTCAGTGTTTGCTGACAGGTTAAGTAAAACACCTCATGTTTGGAGGTGTAAACGTTCAGTGCTGTGCACCTCATAACAGTGCGTCTTACCTGTGCAGCTCCCAGGGGAGGTACCCTCAGCCTCTTCATGGCCCTCTGTCGATCACCACCTTCCAGCTCTGTTGTGACCAATGCCTGGAGGGCAGGGAGAAGGATAGAGAGGTTTGTTTTAGGCTGAAAAACCTTTCTTACCAGGGACTTCCTGCTGATTACTACCAATCTTCTAAAGCCATACTGCACTTAAATGAGAATTATGGTATTCTTTAGGCTGTGTTATTGAGGTAAAGTTCTTCCTTTAAGCAGAAACAGAGGTCATTTGTCCACTTACTTCACTCCATTTATATAAAGCCTTGGTGGAAGCTGTGGCCTCTGTATCTGTATTTTACAAAGCTTTACCTCTTGGATCCCAAAAGATGCATCAACACAAGCAAACTTATGTCAAACAACAACTCAAACAGCCTTTATGCAGCTGTGGGGAAGCAAATGCTATAATGTGTAAGAATGACTGCTCCTCTTGCTTCTGTCGAATGGTTTTCAAAGTAAAGGCACGTGTTGTAACTACTGATTCTCAAGACTAATTATCTAACCTTAACCTCTCATGATTCTTGTCATAATGTCATCATTCAATTAAAGCTAAACTTTAAGCACTGGGGCATTAACTCAGAGAAAGTGCAGCCAATACATAGCTGTATAATGTGAACCACAGCAGCTGAGTCAGAAGAAAAATGCAGAAATGATTTCAATAGCATTCACAGGCTAATGTGATTTTACATAATAGAGTGTGCACCTCTGTTTCAGAGATGAGCTGTGTGATCTTCTTGCATGTGTAAAATGGGGCCACTTCAACATGAGCAACCCTCCAGTCGGCCCCCCTCGATGTCTCCAAAATCTTATCATGCTTCTTCAAGATCTTCCTGAAGCCGGTGAAGTTCAGATTCTACACAAGACAATAGAGAGAAAGAGGGAGGGTGATAACAACATTTAAAAATCAACTCAATAGGGGAAAAAAGCTTTACACGTTTCTGCTGCCAGCTTGTGGTTGGAGGCCACGAAAAAAAACCAAAACAAAAATGTCCTGAATTTCTATAAATTATTAAATAATAAAATATCACAATATTGCACTTGTTGCACCACAAAATATGAAGATAAATTGATGTATTGATATTTTCTTACACACCCTAAATTATATTTGCACCACCTGCAACCGCTGTAAGCAAGATCCTTCTCTATGCTTGATCTTATTGAAATATACACAATATATACTGTATATTGCCAAAAGTCTTTGCTTGTCTACCTTCACACACATATGAACTTAAGAATCAGCCCATTCTTAATCCAGAGGGTTATGATTGTCCACCCTGTGCAGTTCTAACAGCTTCAACTCTCCTGGGAAGGCTGTCCACAAGGTTTAGGAGTGTTGATGGGAGTTTTTGACCATTCTTCCAGAAGCACATTTTGAGGTCAGACACTGATGTTGGATGAGAAGGCCTGGCTCACAGTCTCTCTATATTTCATCCCAAAGGTGATCGATGGGGTTGAAATCAGGACTCTGTGCAGGCCAGTTAAGTTCTTTCACACCAAACTCCCTCATCCTGGGGCCTCATTTATAAAACATTGCGTAGGATCCATACTAAAAGTGAAGTGAACACCTGAAAGCTTAAAATGGCGCGCGCCGAAAAAAATCTGATTTATAAAACCGTGCGTGCGCACACTTACAAGCACTTTTCCCTTTATAAATCACAGTCCACTTGGAAAGTTGCGCAGGTGGATTCACCTCATATCCCACCCTCTACACATCCACATTTTACCATGAATGGTCAATGCAATGTACCTCATGAATGTTTTTGCATCGTCTGCCTGCAGTCTTTTCCCGACACGGCTGTGCGTCAGAGGGGGCAGCGATACGCCTCGGATGCATATAGACTGACGAAACCAAAGAAGACGAAGAAGCTGTGCGTCAGGATGAATGAATCATGTGTTGACCCAGGCCACAGTGCCACTACATTTGTCAAAACCATGTTTGAGGAACAAATAATTTCTACACTGATCGTAGGCACATTTTTTTCATTTTCACTCGGAGCTCTTATAGCAACGCGAGTGTAGACTGTCATTTTCGCTGATAACAATTGGGAAAGCGGACATTGCTGCAGAGCCTTTTAATGTTGGCCTGTTCACCCACAGTGTAAGAACCTGATGTATTGACTGGTCATGTTTATAATGCCATCCAAAACAGCTGGCATTATTGTGCTGAGGGATGGCTGCAATATCCCAGACTGAAGATCAGAGTTTAACTGTATTATGTCATACCCAAAAGGGGCCTCAGACAGAAAATCTAACATTATATATTGTTCATCATATCAAACACATACCTGTCAACAAATTCCCGCTGGAGGGAGCCGTTTCCCAGAAACCCCTGAGTTTGTCAGCACCTATACGCACCGGGATGGTTCGGTTCCGGTGGGTGGTTTTGTCTAACACTGGGACCGGTTCAGCACAGATCCAAGAGCTGCTCTGTGGTATCTAAATCAGCTTATTAGCCAGTCATCATTATGGGCCAGGAAATCTTGGTGGTCCCTAAAAACTCTCTCCATCCTGATCCACAGTCTGTGTGATCTTCAGCAGTGCCAGAGCATCCACTGTGCAGAGTTTTGCACGAGTGTCAGTGCACTATTTGTATGCTTACTCAGCAATTAGACTGTCTCTTACAAACCTTGTCACAGCTAACACTAATCAATCAGTGCTATCCACCAAGCTGTATTATTTGAAGATGATATATGAACATTGCATACAGTAGTAAGTGAACACGTCTATAACACTGCAGACTCGGGTGTTTATGATGACGTGGGTCTATAATCTGATATGTGATTACATTACACGTATGAGATGAATCTGGCTTCACTTCACCCCCTCACCATCCGTGCAGCCAGTTTCCCACATCTCTAAAATGTTTGTACGCCAGCATCAAAGCTGACGTACCGGTGCGCACATTCTCCCACCAAGCTTGTTTTTATAAAACACAACCTTTGCGTGGGAAATGACTTACGCCACTTTCAATCCCCGTTTTGTGCGTAAGCAAGCTTTATAAAGAGGCCCCAGGTCTTCATGGACCTGCTTTGTGCACTGATGTGCAGTCATATTGGGACAGGAGGGGGCCGTCCCCAAACTGTTCCCACAAAGTTGGAGCATGAAATTGTCCAAAATGTCTTGGTGTGCTGAAGCATTAGGAGTTCCTTTGACTGGAACTAAGGGGCCAAGCCCAGCTCCTGAAAAACACCCCCACACCATAATCCCCCCTCCACCAAACTTTACACTTGGCACAGGGCGGTCAGACGAGTGCTGTTCTCCTGGAAACCATCAAACCCAGACTCGTCCATCCAACCGTCAGACAGAGAAGTGTGATTGGTCACTCCAGAGAACACGTGTCCTCTGCTCTAGAGTCCAGCAGTGTGATTTACTCCACTGCATCGACCCTTTGCATTGCACTTGGTGAAGTGATGCTTGGATGCAGCTGCTCGGCCATGGAAACCCATTCATGAAGCTCTCTACATTGTTCTTGAGCTAATCTGAAGGTCACATGAAGGAGGTCTGTAGCTGCTGCAGAACGTTGGTGACCTCTGTGACCTATGACCCTCAGCATCCGCTGACCCCACTCTGTGATTTTAAGTGGTCTACCACTTCATGGTTGAGTTGCTGTGGTTCCCAATCACTTTGTTATGACACCACTAACAGTTGACTGTGGAATATTTAGTAGTGAGGAAACTGGACTTATCGCTCAGGTGGAGTTCACTGAGCTCCTGAGAGCGACACTTTCTTTACTAATGTTTGTAGAAGCAGTCTGACTGCTGAGGTGATGACTTCATACACCTGTGGACATGGAAGAGACTGGAACACCTGAGTTCAATGATTTGGGCGGGTGAGTAAATACTTTTTGCAATATAGTGTACCTGGAACATGACAGGAGCGACCGATTGGCCTGATCGACTTAACTATGTAAAAAAACAACACGGGCTCTGAATTCAAGAGGTTAGTGTGACGTTGAGCTGTTTTCGCAGTACAGGTGTGTAACAATCTGAGTTCAGAGAACAGGGTAGGGGTTTCCAGACTTCTCAGACCTTACTTATGTTTTTATTTCCAGGGTCAATAAGGAGAACAAATTTCCTTCCTAAGTGCAAACATGTCAAAGGTTAAGTGTAAAGATGATGTTCTACTGTTGAGATAAACTTTTAGATGAGTTTGTAACCTGATAGTTCTGCAGCAGTATGAGGCTGAGGTAGAACTCAGAGAAGGCCAGCTGAAGGTCCTTTATGTTTCTGTGTTTGCATCGCTCCTGCTGCGATAAAGCAAACACCGTCTTCCTCCTCCTAAGGCCCCGTGCATTAGCCAAAGTCTCCCTTTGGGCATCGAGCGACGACTGCAGCTCATTCTGCAGTGTGGCGAATCGCCTCTGAGCCTCGGCAAGCTTTTCTGAAAGAGTAAACAGAAGAGACCTGAAGGATGAGGGCAGTGTGAGGATAAGAAAGCTGTGTAGGATATAACAATAATAATAATAATAATAATAACGTTAATACTATAGCACCTATAAAAAACCAGATGTTTACCAAGTGCTTTAACAGACTAAACAAAGGCAGAAAAAGGCAAGACTCTGGAGACAACAAATCAACAACCAGGTCAAACAGAGACCAGAAGAGTCAAACAAGTTAAAATAAAAGGACAAGAAGAAGCAAAATGGTAAACTGGAGACAACTGAAGTACATAGGAATAAACTACATTAGTACAGCTTAATATGTCAACTTGTACATATGAGTAATATTAGCAAAGAAGGAATTTCCTTTTAAACGTAATGATAAGGAGACGAGAAGACAAATAGATGAAAGATTTATAGATACACTGATAAACAGATGACAGTTGATAGTTGACAACATCACATCAGGAAGATGGAAAGAAGAGGGTTGAAGGAGGACGGAGAAGGATTAAAAAAAAGGATATGCAGTAATAGCAACACTACTGGAATGTCTAAATGACTTCACTCGGTAAACAGCATGAATCTCAATTGTGGTCATTACCCGAGTAGAATGTGTTGATCTTGGCGAGCTCTTTTTCACACGTCTGGAAGAATTTCTCCTCAAACTTGGCGTAGTACCTCTTGACCGTGTCCTCATCTGTGACTGCAAAGACAGGAGTAGGGAACTTCATTAACATTTAGACCAAGTGATTATCTCACAACACTTATGAAACACCTTACTGGACTTTAAAGTGTAAATGAAGAGGAGAGGACAGAGGAGAAACAACAGGACAGGTGACAGAGGATTGTGAAATGCTCTGTTCATGGAAAGTTCTTGAAGTGTCGGCTGTGAGCAGCAGGTGGAGCCGTGAGACCACAGCAGAGCATCCAGCTTCAGTAACTTAGTGAAGGTAAGATGTTCAAGGCTCAGTGTGGTTCTTCTGCTGTGTTTCTTGGGCTCACAGGTGTGATGCAGCTGCTATATTATAAGAAAAACCCTCAAATGTGATTTTTTTTTTCTTTCAAAGACTACATGAACACATGATTCAGTAGAAGTGTTTGACATAAAGTTCATTGGACAATATTTGTTATTTTAAACCATAAAGTAAAAAAGAAAATGCCAGCATGATTTGTCAAATTCCCAGACAAATTTTTAGGGCTGCAGCTATCGATTCTTTTAGTTATTGAGTAGTACTCTATCAATTACTCTGGTGATTAATCAAGTAATCAGATAACTGATACATTGCACACACTGCAGTTTTTTTACATTGAATCACTTTGGCTTCTATTGGAAAAAAGTAGTTTTTACATGAAACTGCTCACAACAAGGTCTGCAGATATTTTGAGCAACAAGGTCCTGATTTTTAGAATGAGACACTGGTTTTGAAGTTTTCAAATGTATTTTTGGTTCTTTGAGCATCACAGGACTTTTGACAATTAGTCCAGTTATACTAGACAGAAGTCAGACATCTCTACAGCTGACATGTTAGTGCCATATGAACCATCTCGGACTCTGAGGACCTCAGGGACCGGCCACCTGCTGGTGCCCAGAGTCAGGACTAAACATGGGGAATCAGGGTTCCAGTTTTATGCAGCTAAAATCTGGAACAGTCTTTCTGAAGATGTGAGACAGGCCTCTACTCTGACAATGTTCAAATCTAGGCTCAAACAGCTCTGTTTAACTGTGCATATGACTGAAAGGATCTTATCTGCACTCTTCTCTTTTAAAGTTCATTTTATCATGATTATTTTTGTTTTTATCTTGTATTGTGACTTTAATGCATTTTTCTTGTTCTGTAAAGCACTTTGAATTACCTTGTGTACGAATTGTGCTCTACAAATAAACTTGCCTTGCCTTGCCTTGCCTTACAGCTGATATCTTAAAAATGTACAACTCATACATACAGCAGATACCAAAATGGATAAACCGGCCCTTTAGTTATAATGATAACTGTCTCTGCAGTGAGCACTAAACCAGTTACAACTAATCAAACGATACTGATATTCATCCACGTGCAATGGTGTAAATATTTTTCAACTTTTAAACTTTTTTTAAGTTATATTTTATATTATAATTATATTGTTCTTGCAGTTTTATTTTTTCTCTTGTTCATATCTTGTTTTTTTGAGTACATTTTTTTTACTTTGGTTATTTTTATATTATTAGTTTTCATTCATGGTTATCTCTTTTTGTTATATTTTTGCCTTTACTGCTGTAACTATGCTAATTTCCATATTGAGGATCTAATTTCTCATATTTTATTACTAGGCCCAAATAATATCATACTTTGTAAGATAAGTCAACTAGCTAATGCACATTTATTTACTATATGAAAGGATGCCCTTCACCTGCTTCCTCTACTCACCTCAGTATTTTGTGTTCTACTCACTGCAATCAGATTAATTGGATGTGAAAAGTATGTCCACATAATACACAGGAATACAAGGCAAGTATCCACTGCATTGATTTACGTTCTGAACCAGCCTTTTACTCTTACTGTTGAGGTGCTGCAGCATTGACAACGTGCTATTATGCTAAGCTAACTCTGTCTGACAACAGACACACTGCACTGTGTTTTCTTTTCATTTCAACGTGTAGTGATCCCACACTTTCTGCCGTTTCCTCTGCAGACTCTTCTTCCTGCCCCTCTCTTTTCTCTTCTTGCATGGTTTTACAATCTGCGCCACACATCTATGTTACAGCAGCGCAGCAGCTCCACAGAAATGACCATCTGTGCCAAACTCTGTGCGCTGTATAGTGGTCCAGATTTAAATGAATCCTCGAGGCACATCATTTGCCTCGAGGATTTTTAGTAATTGAATTACCCAGAATATCTGAGGAATCATTTCGGTCCTAAAAAATTTACAATTCCTGTTGCATGTTATAATATGGTTCATAGGCAGCCGCACAATACTGGCAAAAACTGATATTAACATCTAATCTTTCTTTGATGTATTTTATAATGCAGTATAAAAAGCAGAAATAAACGATGTCCAAAGTGCAGATAATTCTGAACTCATCACTAATCCCAATATTTTTGTTTAGAGCGCAAAGCCTCCACTTTACTGAAACTGACCTGCTCCCTTTGTGGTCGATTTATGTTAGAGATTGATGTGCAATGTTTGACCACAAAACAGTACAAATTAATCTGAGGGTGGCTGACAGTCGCTGGGGCATCATCTGACTGCTTTAAAATGGTGTGAAAGAATGACCATACACACCATCAAGTATGCTGAGTGTACACATGCTGAGGATGCTGCAGTCGCTAAGCCGGTAAAGACTCAAGTCCCATTTGGGCTACAACTAGAATCAGCCTGTTAGCAGGAGAGGTGCAAGGCCACTTATGGCCCTTTTCCATCAGCACGTCTTTGCCCTACTCTACTCAGCTCGGCTTTCCCCGACTCTACCCGGCTCTACTCTACTCGCACTGTGCTGCTTTTCCACCAGCCTGGTTCCTTGCCCAGCAGGGGCGTGGTCGCCATAAAACAGCTGGGTGGGCGACACTGCGTTCATGTCATTTGGAGCGCGACACAACAATCGAAACAATGGAGGATTTGGAGGCAATAGTAGACTTGATCCTCTATCTGTGGCTTTTTGTCACAAACAGAATGAAAGAGGAAAGCAGGAGAAGGCCGCAGGCGGCGAGAAGAAATACCCTTGAGAAGTACAGGAGAGCTTTGGAAGCTATACAACAGTTTGAAGCCGAGGACAAGAGCAATCGGGCTGCAAAGAAAAGACGTATGAGGGTAAGCTAATGGTAGCTACCACTAGCATGCTAGCTAGCTCGCCGGGCTCATGACTCATTGGTGACGACATTCTCTGACCAATCAGTACCCGGCAGTCAGTTGACCTCACCTTTTAGTATCGACTCAGGTCGCTTAGAACCAGAGCAGAGTGGGTACTAAAAACTGGTTTGTTCTAGGAGGTACTGTGGAAACGCAACGCAAACCGGGTAGAGCCGAGTAGAGTAGAGTAGGGCTAAGGTGGCCTGGTGGAAAAGGGCTATAATTGGGGATTGCCAATGTGCTCTTAAGCAAGGCACTTATGGAGTTAGATTTGTGTCTTTATTATTTAATCAAAAAAATTTGTTCAATCCCAAAAAATATTTTCAATCAAAAGAACGTCACTTTAATAAAAAAAAAAAAACAACTTTTCAATCAAAAGAAAAAAGTGCTTGAATGCAAAAAAAAATTGAGACCCAAAAAATTGCATTTGGAAAGTTTTTTTCTTTGACTGAACATTATTTTTGATTGAAGTGAGGTACTATTTGACAGAAAAACATTTTTGATGAAGTCATTTATGTATTTGAGCCACATTATGGGTAGGACATTTGTTTCTTTATTATTCAATCCCAAAAAATATCACTGCAAACAAAAAAAATATTTTCAATCAAAGAAAAAAAAAGGCTTCAAATAAATTTCGTGGGGTTTCGACTTTGTTTTTGCATTTGAACACTTTTCTTTGTTTTTGAAGGGAAAAAAGTTTTGAAGTTGACGAGTCCCTCTCCAGACGAGTATGTACCTGTATGCAGTGAAAATCCATCTTCCATCTCCATCTTATCCACTTTACAAAGGACAGCATTTCTTTTCCAAGGACCTTAGTGATGCCTTTTCAAATCTACACTGAGGGCTTTGTTTACTTCAAGGATGTGGACATGTTTTGTCAAAGGAGTCCTAAATAAGTCGCGCACAGTGAAAGTGAGAGTCTCACTCAGCATGTTTACAGCAGGACCGGAGCAGGACCGTGGTGAAGTTAGCTTGAAGTTGGATACTCGACAGACTTTCTCTCTTCTGTAACCTGACAGGCCAGACGGACAGTTCCAGATATCCGCCACGGAAATATTTCAGACAATGAATCAGGCAGGCCCGTCTGCTCTGCAAAGCTAACCCTTCTGTACCACCCAGTCCCACTCCGAGCTTGCCGCTCCAACATTTAGAGTAAACTCACAGAGGGGCTACAGCGGTGTACCGACTTCCTGTTTTCAAAATAAAATGTGGGATATTTAAAGCACAGATACTGCATCTAAAAGCAATAAAAACAGACGTATCAATATGGTATAACACTGGTTTTGTTTTATTATATCACATGACCTAATATATATTCAGCTTAAATGCAAATGTCTTCATAAAAAAATTATGACTCATTTGAAAATGTTAAAACAAGATGCGTAGGCCTATCTCATGCAGCCAGTGGAGTACTATGATCCCACGCTGATTTTGACTCAATTGATCACAGGACCTGGAAGCTAATGAGCTAAAATGCTAATATATATATATAAAAAAAAATTGAAAATATGAAAAGATCTACAATGTACATGTCCTGCTCCAGTCCTGCTGTAAACATGCTGAGTGAGACTCTCACTTTCACTGTGCACGACTTATTTATGACTCCTTTGACAAAACATGTCCACATCCTTGAAGTAAACAAAGGCCTCAGTGTAGATTTGAAAAGGCATCACATTTGGTCCTTGGAAAAGAAATGCTGTCCTTTGTAAAATGGATAAGATGGAGATGGAAGATGGATTTTCACTGCATACAGGTACATAGGAAATGGGGACTTCCTTCGTCTGGAGAGGGACTCGTCATTGGTGTAGACCTGTGTCACTCAAACATGCCTGACCAATGGGGAAGCGTCTGCCCACTGCGGGATGTTTGTGTCAAAATGATTCAATCAAAAAAAAGATGACTTCAAAACTTTTTCCCCTTCAAAAAAAAAAAAAAGAAAAGAAAAGTGTTCAAATGCAAAAACAAAGTCGAAACCCAACGAAATTTATTTGAAGCCTTTTTTTCTTTGATTGAAAATATTTTTTTTGATTGAAGTGATTTTTTTGGGATTGAATAATAAAGAAACAAATGTCCTACTCATAATATGGCTCAAATACAAAAAAGGTGTCTTCAATCAAAAATGTATTTTCAGTCAAATAATAACTCACTTCAATACAAAAGAAACATGTTAAGTCAAAGAAAAAACTTTTCAAATGCAATTTTTTGGGTCTCAATTTTTTTTGCATTCAAGCACTTTTTCTTTTGATTGAAAAGGTTTTTTTTTAATTAAAGTGAAGTTCTTTTTGATTGAAAATAGGCAACTTTTTTTTAATTAAATAACAAAGACACAAATCTAACTCCATAGGCACTGAGCCCCCAACTCCTCATGCTATTCTTGTGAGTGCATGTGTAACCAGAAAGGTATTTCACCAAAGTGGAATTAAGACATCCAGGATAACTGAAGCCAGGCTTGACCAAGTCCCCTCTAAGCACGCTGTCTTAATGTGTTTCACGAAGGTCAATCCAGGCTGAGAACGAGCAGCCCGGTCAAACCAGATGGAAATAATTCCGATAATTACAAAAGACCGTGAGGTAGATCACTGATATACTGATCAGAACAGGGAAGACACATGCGCATACTTCACTCCAAATGAAAAACAGCTTCAGATGGAAGTTTATGAGGAAGTCAAACATACAATTTCCATAAAAAAAGAAACACAGCCACAGCAAATAAAGGAGCGAGAAAGGGTGGCAGATAATGGTGGACCACCTGAACGTGTGAACAGCCTAAAATATACATCCACTAACCAGTCAAAGTGTATTTACAGAGCAATTTCATACATCTTTACCTTTAAAAAACCAAGGAGAGCTTAAGGAACATAAAATAAGATTACAAATCATTACAGCCTATACTGAGAGAATGAACAGAAGCATCCTAATTATTACATGTTAGAAGTTTCATGACGTTCGTAAACACATACACATAAGCTTATAATCATTATCATAGCTGTAAGAAACATGCTGGTTTCAGATGAGAGAACTGCTGACTGAACAGCAGGATTCATTAAGCCTGGCATTTCAGAATCAGAGTCATTTTTTATTGCCAAGTATGTAACACATACAAGGAATTTGACTCCGGCAGTTGTTTTCTCTAGTACAAAGGAAGTAAGAATAAAAATAAAAATAAATTTAATTGAAATAAAAATGAAAATAACTCTTTTATTAAAGCAGTGTATACAAAATGTCCACCAGGAACATTTACACACTGCTTTGTTAAGAGAATTTTTCATTTTTTTTCTTTTTTAATGGTCCTGGTCTAGAGCAGGCTGCCTGCACAGAATAAATCTCCATGGTAAATTCTGTGCCTCCACTTAATTCATCCAGGATAACTAGAAATCCCAGCTTAATCCTCTATCTAAGTTTATTGAAATACCCTCTGGTCAATGTGTGTTCATTTGTTCACTGACAGATCATGAAAAATCTCCCATAAAAGGATCAACACAGTAATCATGAACATTAAAGATATTCGCTAAATAAAAAGTACTTTGTTTTTGTCTCCTCTTCATGTTGATAGAGGCTCGGAGGAACGACTAGTTGGTGCAGACGTGGCCTGATAACACACTGGCAGCAGCGCCCTGTGTCACCAAAAACAAGCCTCCTCCTTAAGTGGCCCATTGACGTTTGTGAAAACACAATCATGCAAGTTTAGCTTTTTCGCAACTCAAACACCCACCGCAGATAAAGAAAGTCAACAGAGTAAACATGATGATGCAGGGAGGAAACTTAAGGGCTGAGCTGTGGTGTGTATGAGAGAGAGAGGTGATGCAGGGACAGTGAACCTACATGTGTCTATACAGAAAATATTAGAGCTGTTTTTGTTAACAAGGAGAGCTTTTGCTGTCAAACAGAATAAAAAATGCAGAAATAAAACTGAGCAGACTGATCAATGATTGATTTCAAAAGTATCCACAAAAAGTCTGATTTAAGTTTTATAGCCTGGATGAGGTGGTAAAATGATAAATATTAATAAAATTAATCTAAAACCCAAAGAAGGAAAAGTTAATGATTCTTTTTTGCACCATGCAGGGTCATTACTTTTCTGATTTCAGACTCAACGGCTTTGTTTATCAGTCTCCCACTTTTATCACTTATCATCCTTTCTAGGGGTTGGCATGGGTATCTGAGAACTCCAGCACTGATTTGTGACATCCTTGCTAAAATAACGTTTCATATTTAGACTGTAGATTCATTGTTGTTTTAGGTCACTCATTTTATAAAGCGCTTCATGTATAAACACTATGGTTACAAAGAGATGATAATTTACAAAGCTGGAAACTTTCAACAGGTTTATGGAAATGTTGGGGAATAAACAGGTTAAAAGTGGAATTACAAATTTGAAGGTTGGCCCCCAGCAGGGACTTTAAATATAGTTGGGGAATATGTAAAAGTTTCAGAGTTTAGAAAAAAGAGGATCAAATAATAAAACTACTTCTTTTCAGAAAGCTTCCAAACAAACTAAAAACAGGGTCCTTACAAAAAATACTGAAGAATACGAGGAGGATTTTCCAGAGAGAAAACATGCAGGACAAACTGACACTGAGCAACAGACACACAGACACTTTCTACACAACAGGGGTGATCGAGCACAGGAGACACTGAAGAGAGAGACAGGTGAGACAGTGAGACAGGTGGACAAATCAGGGTAAGCAGGCAGCAGACAGAGGACCAGGGAGGGAATGAAGTGAGACACCAGGAACATAAGAAACAGGGCTAAAACATATTAAATAAAACAAAACTGCTGGAAGAGGATACTTTGGCATAATCTAGACTCAACTGACCAGATTTCACGCTGGTAAACTTCAGAATATCTCTGCTGCTCCTCAGTCACATTCACACTGCACAGGTGATTTCTAGAACCCTGGACTATTGAGGCCCCACATGCACTTTAACTGAAGTTGAAACTGATGGTAATTAAAACTTGATAAAGTTCTACTTACAAATAAATCTGTACAAATGTCTCTTCATTATACTATTTTGCATGGATGTCAGTTTATGACAAAACAAAAAGCTCATCTTTATATTTAGATATGATACAGTTCATTTGAATTACCCCAAATTTCCAATTTATTCCCATAAATTCCCATGGAAACATTCTATTTTGGAATATTTCCAGAATTTCCCAGCTTAACTTCCCATGGAAATTTTCTGGAAAGGTACCACAAAACTTCTGCCCCTTTGCAACCCCATAAACCACAGTTCAGGAATCACCTAATTAATTATATTTAATTAAAAATGAAATGATAATAGACACTGGAAAGCATCCCATTTAGTGAATGGCTGGCAGAAATAACCAATATAGCTAGTTGCAAGCTGTTAATTTTCAAACTGAACAATAGACAAAAGGTTATCTGGAAAAAAATAAATAAAAATATATATATTATAAAATATATATATACACAAATTTATATATATTTCTACATATATATGTATATGTATATATATGTATATATGTATGTGTGTGTGTATATATATATATACACACATATATAATGTACATATACACACATAAATACATACATATATATATATATATATATATATATATATATACATACATACATAAAAAGCTAACAAGAGAGTATCCATGAGTCTAATTTAGAGTGTAATCTAAACTGAAAACCTCTCAAAAGAAAAAGTCCTGTTGAGATCATTTTATTACCTTCATTAAAATAATCTGATTCAAAACTTTTGAACATCTGTCATGAACAAGTGGTGCAAATAAGGCTGGAAAAAATGGTCTAAAAACAAAATCTAGATCAAGATATTTTTCACAAAAATGACATGAATCAAGTTCTGTCTTTATGTTGTCAAAATATATTCCCAAACCAAACAGAGTTTCCCTCTTAAAATTAAAGTGTGTTTCATGAATTGTTGATTCAAACGTATGCAGCTTTGTCTACATACCTGAAGGCTCAGGTATTCTCACAGTAAATAAACATGAAACTCTCTGATCAAATATTAATCTCATTTAAAAAAAACAACAAGCCATTGAAAGTGCTTGTGCAGAACCTGACAGGGCCGACCATCATGAAAAACTGTACATTTTCAGTATTTATAATTTCAAACATTGGAACAACTTACAAATGGAGTAAGTCAAGAAAAAAAATCATTATTTTTAATTTTTAAATCTTCTGCAGAAAATAATTTGAATTCATTGATTTAATACATTTCGATGTAGACACATTGCCCTGCCATGGGTGCAAATCTTGTCCTCAAACAGCTGTGGTTGAATGTCTTCTCCCCTCACCGCAGCATGTCTTTATTTTAGTTTCACAGCCCATAATCCTGTCATTTCCATCATCTTCGATGTCAAATGTTGGATCTGAAGCTTCAACTGATTTACTGTAAACTGTAATTAAGCAGTGGACACTCGTACTCGCTGTCACGTCAATAACAACCAAACAACAGGCAGGGCGGGTGGATTGGAGTCACACTTGGCAGACTCAGTGATTCACCGTGTTTCAGACTGACTGCTTTTAAACAAGACACCCAATTAAGTCAATTGGAGAGCCGGGACCACTCCCTACCTCCCTCTTTCTCTGCATTTCCCACACCAGTGCACAAACACACAAACAGGCACCGCAGTCAGACTCCAGTAATCTCCTTATCCCGTTTTGGACTTATTCTACTCTTTTCTCATCGTGTCTCGGCTCACTTCATCATGATTATTATCATTATGACCATTATGACATGTCTGTCCCTCGGTAATAGGCTATACTTTTCATTTCACAATTGATGTTTTTTAGCTCTATTTTTCCATCAACATCGCATTACTCGCTCACATTCACAGTAAGCCTCCAGTGCAGAGGTGTGCTCAAGGCCATCAGCGTGTACACTGTCAGCTGTTAAAGGCTGAAGACATACGGACATGAGCTTCCACAAAGATATCTGCCCAAAACAACAGACTGAAGAACCTGAGATGACTACAAATAAAGCATCATTAGGGATGGGAACTGATGATATCTTATTCATATTTATGCCATTATCAATTCTGCTTAGTGATCTGATTCTTCAGATCCATTCCTGTGGAATTTTTGGTGTGGTAAAAATAGACCTACACAGGTTTTTAGTGGCAACAACATTACATACCCAGCACACATCTTTAATGCCACGCTCAAAGACAAATGCTTCTGCAAGACTCCGGATATTTGGCCTCAATTCAGACCACTTTTGAGCCATTATGTCAATATTAGGGCTGCACATTAAAGGGTTTCAATGCTGTGAAGCAGCTTCTTCCCTAAGGCGGTGAGATTGTTCAGCGCACCACCTGCATTGTCCAACCTGTTGCACGATGACAAATAAACTCAATTGTACCTTTGTAGTTGCAATGTGTGGATGTGTAATAGTCATATTCCAGGCAGGCAATGTTAAGGCTCAGTTATGCTTTCTGCAGATGGACACATGGCCACAAACTGCTGCGGCATCATGGTGTGAGAAAGGTCCTGAGTATTTATGCCCCATTGCTGTTGACAACAATCTGTGCATTTCCGGTCTTGGTTTTGTAAAGTAATAACTGGGTTTGCACATTTGTTAAAATTTTGGGGATGTTCCCAGCCAGCCGAAACCAGTTTGATGGTAGGACATCAAACTGGTAGGTAAATCAGAGGGACCAGGGGAACGAGATGTTGGAGGCAGCTGCTAGCACGGTGTTAAGGAAGACAGGGAGAGGTTTTCATGCTGTTGTCTTTTTGTCTTGCTCATAGAAGTGCTGTATCACACAGAGAAAACATGTGAAACATATCTATTCTGATCCTGAACAGGAGGCTTATGTCCTCTTGATATAAAACTGACCTCAGCACTAGAATGCTTGATGATGCAAAGTAGGGCTGAATGATTTATCGTTTTCAGATCGAAATCGCAATTTCAGACAAGGCAATTTTGTGATCGCCAAAGCTGCAATTTTTTGCAGCCCTCTTGACTGACCCAGGATCTGTTGTGTCAACTGTTTTACACATACTATTTTACACATTTGCAGGTAATTTGCATTTACTGAGGTGCTGGTAAGCAGGTCAACAATACAAAGACTCTGTTTAGGAGTACAAGTAATAGTAATAATAATAATAATAATAATAATACTTTTTATTTAAGGGCGCCTTTCATGACACTCAAGGTCACCTTGCAAAAAGTGCAAAAAGTGCATAAAACAGGTATAAAAGCAAACAATATAACACAAAGACAGTGCAAAAGATCAGAGGAAGTGGAAGAGTTTGAACAGATGAGTATCCCTTAAATAATGATAACAGATTATTCATCATTAATATTAGACGATGAATAGTGTGTTATATGCTTTTGATCATTGATTTCCTTACTGTTGTCTATACTGTACATAGTGAACATTGCACTGAAGCTTGATTTGAAGAAAATCGTGATTCGAATTGAAATCGCAATATCTGCCAGAAAAATCGCAATTAGATCTTTTCCTGAAATCGTTCAGCCCTAATGCAAAGGTAATT
Organism: Cetoscarus ocellatus; assembly: GCA_037902135.1. NCBI lineage: Eukaryota > Metazoa > Chordata > Actinopteri > Labriformes > Labridae > Cetoscarus > Cetoscarus ocellatus. The sequence goes on from JBAMNC010001282.1 coordinate 703,300, forward strand.
TTTTACTACAAGACAGGACATCTTCAGGACTTCACTGAAAGAAGGACAGTCAGTAAGAGACGGTTGTCCAGTGCATATGAGGTCTTTAAAGAGCACCACCGAAGACAGTCAGATCGTAAATCATTCTCTACACTGTTGATTTTTACCTCCAAGTTAGACCAGACCCAAACTTTTAAAATAAACCGAACAATAAAAACAGAGCACGGTGACTGAAAATGTGGGAAAAAAACAGCATGTGGATGGGTTCATTAGTCAGGGGACAGTTTTGGACATAAGGTTTGTCACACCATCAGACACTGACTGGACCTCTTTAAATAACCGAAAAAAGATCAAGAGAATTAAAAAAATAAAACAAAGGCTGCAGAAAACTCAACATATGAGGCTTGAAAAAAGCTGAAGTATTAAAAGACAATAGCAGTGCTCCTTAGTCAGAGTAAAAAAATTAAATTAAAACTACTCATTAAACACAATACTCAAAATAGATTATTTTGTGGAAAATAAGGATGTTATAGTCAGTAGCTTTACTATACACTGCCTTTTTACTGGGCATCAGAGCTGGAAGAGAGAGAATCAAAATCAACACATTTTTATTCAATTTAACGACACTTTCTTTTCATAAATTTATTTTTAAAACATATCTCTACACCTCAAAGTGAACACTTTTTACAATCCTAATTCCAACTGTAAATAATGTCAGTCTAACCATTGAAGACAATAAGCACTGGTGAGGCTGTCAGTGGCAATAATTGAATAGAATGGAATAGAACAGAATGCCCTTTACTGTCATCATACAAAATGTGCAGTGGGATTGGAGAGTTTCTCCCTTTTCAGTGCAAACAAATAATTTAGTAAATAAACAGAAGTTAATATAAAAGAGTTCTCAGAAAGTTATAGGTACCAAATATATACAAGATAATATCCTACAGGACAGGGCAATTGAATCTCTATGCACAAATATAAGATAGGATAAAAAAAGGATAAATATTAAGAATAAAAATATATAAATATATATGTATATATGGAAATGTAATGCACAGGATAGTTGAATATTTACTCAATACTTACAGTGCACATGGTAAAGTGCAAATAATAAATCTCAGAGCAGAGTTTACCCTCCAGAGATCAAAAAATGATTATCAACCAAGAACTCTTAAAACAAAAGGAGGCAGAAATGTTTCTGAAACGCAGGACAGCCTTACAGAAACGCTTTAATTACAAGTAAATGAGAGAATGGTCTCTTCTGTGGACAAATCAAATATTTTGTCTTAACGTGGTTTGCCTTGGCTTTTTCGATTTTTGTCTAGCTGACTGGCCGACAGAATCAGTGAAGCTACACAGTCAAACACTTTCTGGGTGATTAAAAACAACCACAGAGCGCCGGTTCGAGGAACGACACTTACAGAGTGTCCCTGTGACAACCAGAGTTGTAAAAGTGGTCATATTTCAGATTCATGCTCTCCACTTTGACGACAGCTGAAGCATTTTCACCATCACTACAGTCACTAGAGTCTCACTCTGTTTATGACGCTCTTCCTCACGTGGGCCCAGTCTGTCCTGACAGATGGACCGGTCCACTCTGCTGTAATGGGTCAGTCAGCAGCTCTGTACTGGGCTTACAACTCCTCGCCAGTGGGCTCTGAACTGCTGATAAGCTGTTTCAGCAATCCTAGCACTGCTCACAGAGGAAGTTCAGATAACCACTGTTGTGTATAGGGAGAACTGACAGAGAGAACACGTGGTCCAGGTCTGAGCCTATAAAAGCTGATTAAACAAACAACAGTTTCTTAAATGTCACAGGGCATGATAACAGAGGGGAATGAGGTGCTGATGATATATATATATACACACATATATATATACACACAAACACACACACATATTTATATATATATACACACATATATATGTATGTATATATATATATACAGTGCTCAGCATAAATGTGTACACCCCTTCAGATTCGTCAGAAAACTTTTAGTTTCCTTTCAAAATCAACATTTTCTATGGCATACCATACCACAAAATACTCCCCCAAATGTGGGCCATTGATTGCAAACAAGATTTTTTAAGATTCACACAAAAAGGTTTTTTTTTTTTCTATTTAAAGCAGCACTGCAGATCTTTTGAGCCTTCAAACTTTCTCTCCAAAGTCTGTTCAGTGGAGCTTGGCGCTGTAACAGAGAGAATGGCCCCCCTCCCTTGGAAAATTGCAAGACAGACGCCGTGCTTGCAAAGTTACGGCTGGAGAGGTAAGTTATGTTTTCGTCGGGTTTTCCCCCGTTCAACACTTGGTTTCAGTCGGTGGTTGCTCCGTAGCATTGCATGCTTTGTGTAACTTGGCGGACGTTGTTTTGTCACTAAATGCTACCAGCGGTTATTTGCCGGCGAGTTTCTCAGATTGCTGGAGATATTCATGGCGCCGTGACGCTCAGTCATTCACTATTTCACTATTTCTTCTATGTCTTCGGACATCCCGTCGATTCGCTTCTCCCCGCTCTGTATGTCAACAAATGCACGTTGCTGTGAGGCGCTGTGTTACGACAGTGCAATTACACCCAACGACCAGAGAGGCCCCTTGAGAGCAGACAAACCTGAATCTTACATAGTGGGGCTTTAAGATCAGGAGGCAAAAATAAGTACACACAATCAAAGCTGTGGGAGCAAAGCTAAATTTTAGTTATCATGTAACTCTTATTTTCATCTTATGGCAAAAAAATGCTATGGTAAACTCAGTTTGGTCAAAACTTTGAAATTTGTACTTCTGTTCATCTAGATATTGAGTGAGACATTACTTGTAATAGGCTGTGCACTAATTTATGCGGGGCACTGTATACACACACACATATATATATATATACATATATACATATATGTATATATATACATATATACATATATGTGTGTATGTGTATATATATATATGTATATATATATATATACACATATATATACATATATATGTATATATATATATATTTTTATATATATATATATATATATATATATATATATATATATATATATATATATATATATATATATATATATATATATATATATATATATATTTAAAGTGAACACATATATATGCTCTATTGTTAAGTGCCTTCAGATAACACTTGTTATGAACCGGACCTAAACAAATAAAGATTGATTGATGTGGTGGAGCTCCCACTTGCCAAGCTTGCATTCAACTGCAACCCTGTAGAGCACTAACAAACAGAGACATGATACCATCACAAAACCAAGACGAATGTCTAAAGGCCATCCACAAGCAGACAAATCCAGGCGTATCCGCACAAGTTTTTGGTCGTATAGTTGTTTCGTCCTCTTGGGTAGGTGCCTGAAAATGCACATCTTTGAAAACAGGTCCTAGAATGGATGAATCTGAAAATGTCGGTAGATAACTTATACGGACAGTTTCAGAAACAATGACGATGTAGGTCCCCCTCTCCCTTACACCACATGTATGAACCCTGACAACAACAGAAACAATGGTGGAATACATATGTGCTGCAGGAGCTCCTGAGCTTGTTTTGGCTTTAAGAGTAAAATTTCTGCTCCTCAAGACCACCATGACCAACAAGAGGACACAGAGAGCAGCAGACACTTCATGTGTGCCTCATGTCTTCTTCTCTGGTTTTAGTGTCTGTCTGCAGCAGCGTTACAGCACCACTTACAGGCCTGGCATATATACTACAGTGTTTTCAGTGTTTTCATGTGGACGGACTCATTAGCTGAAATGATGCCGTCTATACAGAGAACATTTTCAATACAAAAAACATTTTCGTCTCCATGTGGACAGAGTCTAAAGGTGTAATAACAGCGCCTCGTCGTTTCAATGCTGCTTCAAGGTACTACTAAACATTTAATTCTGAAGGGATGTCATTTCAGGACACAGTATACAGAATGCTGGAAAACTCCAGAGGAGTTACATCTCTCTATGTGATTTTGCTGAAAATAGTCACTTAAAAAAATAAATCTATATTTTGTGTGAGCAAGTTGAGAAGAGGGACATCAGAAAAGACAAAGTGTCAGTCCTAGTGTTTGTATTGCTTAAAGAGAGTGCAGTGCAAGGGCAAACAGAGGCCTGTAATTATATGATTAAAAATAAGACCTTTAATGACTATTTTAAAGATGTTTGAAGACTCTTAGGGGCCCCAAATTTTGGTCATACTGTGGCTATTGTAGGTGCATTATACAAGACATATAATTAAGCAATAATGTAAGACAGGCAGCCACATTTAGAAAAAAAGAAATAACTGGAAAGTAAGGCATTGCATATCCATCTTGCTGCGTTGTTGTGTCTTACAAAACCATCATTTGAAGAAAAATATGCCATGTCATGCCATTTCTTAAACTTTGGTAAGATTTGATCAAAAGATGCCTGCAACCAGCGAGCAACCACTGTTTTAACTTTTGTTTATTTACTGAAGAACTTATATTTTAGAAAAATGGAGGTTGACAAACCATTAATTGTCTTCGTGTGGATCAAAACATCAGCTAACATGCTAAAGCTCTGCCTCTGAACAGATCTGTTTAAAACAGCTTTTCTAGCTGCATAAACTTTAACTTAACATCAATGAGGTTTACTCAGCTGATTCTTTACTCACTGATAACCACAGGAAATAAAAGCCTGATTTTTATGCAGCCTGCATTCAAAAATTGGACAAGTTTTAATACAGTGCTCTCCTGTTAATATACATTATACAGTGAAATTTCACGACAGTACTGAAACAATACAAAGACTGAGAAATAATTTAAACACTATCAAAAGTTAGGGATGTCCAAAGGTTAGCCACGTCACAGCTTGAATGGTGAGCCTGTGAGTTTGATGTGAACTGGGATTTTTGAGGGTGAGTCAATTAATTTTAAATTACAATTTCAGTTGTTAATTTGAATTCAATAATGTATACCTCCACAGACAGATTTTCATGTAGTTCACATATGTATATAAGTATGAAGGAGTTAATATTTTGGTCAGAGAGTGCTGATGATCTAAACGTGGTTCACACATGGAAAGGTCTCTGCTTATGTTCTTCTCATATCAACATTATTTCAAATCAGAGGTGCCACAGGGCCATCAGCTAACAGATATGGGGGGGCATATTGTTGTTCATGGGTCTGTTTGTGTGTATTTGTGTGCATGTATGTGTGTGAGTGAGTTTATCCAATACCTTCAATGGATGGTGCCTGGTCCTGAGCAGCATACAGCATCTCTTTGAAAGCCTGCAGAAACAAAAAAAGGGAAAGATGAATCATCTTCATGCTTAAATTCATTTTAAGTTTCATCTCCATGTGGATCTGAAGTCTGACAAATAACACCACACCAATTTTTCCCTGGACTCTAAAAACAGCTCTCTGTCGACAGATCAAACTTGTTAATGATGATGATTCTTTTTTCTGAAGCCTGAGAAGAACTGAAAACTGTTCATGTGCCTAATCCAAACAGTTTATTACCCATAAACTACGATAATTATTATTCAAGCTTTAATCATGAAGCATCTGGAATAAATATCCCTTGATATTAATCTCAAGTCCCACCTTTAGAAATGACATTTGTTAAAATTAGAATAATTGATCATGTCGTCCATGTGAGTACAGACAGAACTGCTTTAGGTTGTTTCACAACTAGAATATTTATCACTACATCATATTTCTCACAAATCGTATCTATCATATCATCAACTCAGAACATCTGACGAAGACAGAAGCTGAGCTGAAGTTGGATAATAAGTTTTACTTTGTTTATAACAAAACTTTTTAAAGCTTTCTGCAGAAACAAGAGTAAAAGCCTTCACAAAATGTTTCATATTTATGTCACTTTTATTCAGCAATCTCACAGTGGGTATTTAATAATATAGAGTTTGTATAAACAGAAAAATGTGAATACACGGGACATGTTAAAAAGCAACACCAGTGTTACTTTTGTGAAACATTTTGAGGAGCTGCTGATGAAGAACCTGGGCTTGTTTGACTAGAAATGCAGCTTCTGTTTAATAGCAGTTACACCTAGAATTAAAAGAGAAATAGGTAGACAAGAACTCATTATTAGAAGCTAAGTCTGCAGATTTGATAAACATGGCCTAAAAAATGAAACTCCTGGTACAATGCAGCTCCGATCTTATGTTGATGTTTTTGTTTTTGTTTTTTTACCCAGAATCCATCAGGAACAGAAAAGACTTCCGGGGTCCGTTTGGTCTTGTTTGTGTTTTCAGTCTTATGTTTCTTTAGCTGAGTTTTTTTTCGTGGTTGTGTGCAGGACAAACAGGCTGTGTAATCATAATATGTGTTGTGATAAATGGGTGATGACAGGATATATCACAATATCCTGCAATATTTCACACTGGTCAGTGAATTTTTCACTAAAATTTTTTTTTTTTTTTTATTAAGAGCCAACAACACTGTATGCATTAAAAATCCAGTTATTACCTCTGCCAAGGAGGTTATGTTTTCACGTCTGAGTCTGTCTGTTTGTTTGTTTGTTTGTCTATTAGCAAGATTAGGCAAAAACTACTGGATGGATTTACATGAAAAATCTTTACCAGAGGTGTGGTTTGGTCCAAGGAAGAAGCCATTACATTTTGGTGCTTATCCGAACCAGATTGAAGTCACAAAAAAACATTGAAGTTTATAAAGGCAAATTCCATTCATTTACGGCATTATGGGAATTGTAGTTTATCTGCAAACTGAAGTCTAATTTTTCAAGCCTATGTCACTACATTTCCCAGCTTCCCTTGCAATGCCAGGGGAGGAGTTCTCCACGCCACTCCCTCTACAACTCACAACCACGAGTAACATTACCGTGAGCCCATTAACGCTATAGAAACATACGTGGCAGCTCTGCTCACTCTCAGTCCCTCCAGACATGCCTGTTGCACTTGAAACAAGGCTGCTGATAACATCCATACAGAAATAGTCCGTCATAGCAGAAGTCTGTGTGTGTGTGAGTGTACAAGCCTAACCCCCAAACTCCACATAGAACAAACACGCGGCACACCGAAGCGCCGTGATTTTGCTCCAACTGACAGGCTGGTGACATCGCCCACTGGAAGCACAACACCAACATCTGTACAAGCAGCAGCAAAGTGGTTCAGTCAACAAGTTACAGGACCCACTACCAACCAGGTCAGTCTATTGGATGATATCTATGTCAGTTCTTGCAGATTGATATTTTTCATTCCACATTTGTCCACAATGTGGACAGGTTGAACTAAAATGAAAATTTTGTTGCTCTGTACTTGTGACATGTGCAATGACAATAAAGAAACTCTGAACACTGAACTGTGCGCATGAAATAAATATAGGACTATAATGTTGGGTGGAAATCTCAATTTATGGGTGGAACTGAGCTGCTTGGCGGAGGTCTGCGCTCTCTGAGTACTTTTCTAGTTTATATAAAGCATGGTCCCTGCAATATGGCTAAACTTTACTGTTTGTTCCAGTGACAGAAATAATGCAATAAGTGTAACAGACAGACAAAGTAAAATGGATGACCTCTTGCTGCCAACCAACAGCTGAAGGCTGCATTCAAACATAAAACTAATATTAAATAATAAAATATCACAATATTGCACTAAATGTGCAATACAGTATTGGGCAACAAAATATTATAACACGTTGGTGTACTGATATTTTCTTTAATTAATTTTTTCATTCGTAAAGGGACCAAATACAATATTTAACATAAATGTTTCCATTTGACACTTTGTATCACAGTTAGCTTAAAGCTAATGTACTTCTGCAGTACCTGTGCAGGTTACAATTAAACCAAAACCATCACAAAAACCACCAGAGTTTAAAACATAAAACATGACAGCACAAAGTATTAAAGCTGAAAAACTTCTCAATAAGATTTTGAACCATTAAGGCTTCTACTGTCTTAAAAAGAGCTGAATTTTGGCAGTTTTGTTTTGTGGTATGACCAGCTTACATTAATTTTATTCCTCTAAGAACTGGCTTTGCCTTTTTTTGTGGCGTTGAGTCAAACACCACGGGCCTCATGTACAAAGGGTGCGTACGCACAAAAACATGGCGTACGCTCTTTTCACAGCAAAGTTCAGATGTATCAGGAGTGATATCACTGTGGAAATGTGCGGTGCCTCATGACAACTTCATGGTTGGCGTACGCACGTTTCTACAGCATTTGTTCTTTTGGCGACACTTAGAGGTGATGCTGGGAAACTGTTAGAATAAATAAATGTGAAAACACTTAGTCCTCAGACTGAGCGATGTGCACATCAGAGACAAAACAGTTAACACTGATGAGTAATTAACACACCCACGTGTCTGCAATTACATGAAAGTATATAAAAGCGAGAGGTGCAAAAATACCATTAAACACAATGGCTGCTTTAGCAGTATTAGAAGACATTGTAAATGGTGCAATATGAAGAGAGCGTGTGTTCAGAGACAGAAAAGATTTACTGGCACATGATGATGACTGGATCATCAGCCACTTTAAGTTCCCGAGGGCGATCCTCCTGAACCTGTGCACAGAGCCGCGGCCGGCATTCAACATTAAAGCACAAGTTTTCCTAACGTGATCAGAGCTATGGACTGCACACACACTGCTAAAAAAGCACCATCACATGATAAATTTGTGTTTGTCAATCAATATATCAATATATCAATATACAGATCATATGTGATGCTCAAACATAATTAACCAACATTGTGGCGAGGTGGCCTGGTTCAACGCACGATTCATACATTTGAGTAACAGCGTGAGGGGGAACAGACTACAATCTGGCACTGTGCATGATAGGGGCTTCTTGGTCAGTAAATTTATTTGTGCAATTGTCCTAAAATAATCCCCGTGATGCGCACTGAGCATGTGCACCCCCAATTCCATCCTGTCTTCACAGCATCATTAATAATCAGTGGTTGAAGTCAGTGAGTTGCTCTTTTTTCCTGATTAAACTACAGCTTAAGATCTTTTTAACAAGCCCCTGATTGTCTCTGTGTGTGGTGTAGTCATCTTAATAACCCCGTGCGTAAAAGTGTGAAATATCTTAATCAGCCTGTTCCCTGGAGCACTTCTGTGCTGATTTGTAACAACAGTGTTTAATCCATGTTAGCAGTGTATAAAACTAACGAATGGGAACTGTAAGTCAAGTTTACTTGTGATATCCTCTTTGATATGCTGGCATGCTAAAATTTTAATTCAGAAGATTTCAAACCAAATAAAACCACACATACAGCATTTACACATGAACCTCTATCCAGGGGGTTGGGAATTAAGTTTGGCCTCGGGCCAAATTTATCAGTCACTTTATGTCGGACCAGAACATAATCAGAGGTTAATATATAGAGATGATTATCGTTAATTAATGCATAAACGGGAGAATGACGAGAGAAAGTGAGAGATCGACTGGACTCTCCATTACGCACAGAATAAGAGACAAAAAACATGAATCATCCGTCTTTACGCTGTTTGTATTATAATATCTGATAAATTTTGTTTATTGACACTGCACCAACATCTTTAATGGGGTTTATCAGGAGGAAATAACAGTTTTCAGGACAAGGAAAGTCAAGTTATTAAGCAGCTTTTAATGACTCTCCATAAAAGTCAGACAAATAATTCACAGGCAGCATTCATACAGACGTGTTCCTGAGCTTTGATAATGAACAGATCATTGATGAGCCACTGCTGGACATTTCAGCTCTACATTATGTTTCTGAGACAGCGTAAGTCAGTGAACAGTCTGCTCCTGTCTGATCTGCTCTCAGATAAACTAACAAACATCAGAACAGATGATTAAAGTTTTTGTCTTTTTTCACCTGCTCTATGGCTCACTCCGCTCGTTATGGCTCTGTGACGTCTTATTTCTCTTCTGCAGCATCTCTCATTGGGAAATGAGATGTACAAAGGAATTGTGCTGGGATTCATGCGTGCGCACAGATTCGTACATCTGGATATTTTTGTGCATACGATGTTTTCTGGATTTGATCGTACGCCATGTTTTAGTAGGAAATCCACGCAAGTCTTTGTACATGAGGCCCCAGGATGTGGAATCCCTTTCGGTTCATAGGAAATAAATAGCCCGGGGGGCCATATGGCTGTGAGCAGCTACTGTATGAACACATTTGTTGTGAGTTACACAAATACACAAGTATTTACCTCGGGGTTAATCAGATTCAGCCACATGTGCTCCCACCCCTGAGAGAGGAGTGTCTACCATCCACTCCGCATCCAATGCCGCTACTGAGGAGGGAATGTGGCGGCTTTTCAGAGCTGAATCAGGTTTAACCGGGAGCCAGCGACGCACATCTACTTAGCTTGGAGCAAACACGAGCGTCAGTATGACACCTCCACCACCTCCGCTCAGCGTCTACGTGCTCCTCCGTGCAACAAGTTTTGGGCACATCACTTAATATTTGGATTTTATATGGATTATTGAATGTTGTCGATGGGATTTCCCATTATAAAGTTCAATGTTTTTTTCTGACGTCAGTCTGGATCAGATCCAGATGAAATTTACCTTGACTACAGAGACATGGACCCCATATCATCCTGTAAAACTGGAAGCAAATCTGTTTTAAAAAACGGTGGAGATCTGATTTTTCAAAAATCTGTCCAATGTTAACTTATGGGATTTTTTTGAAATTTCCAGAAATTTCTGCATCCAGACAAATAAATGTATTACCACCAAAATCTAATCATTTTTAAGTTGGGCCATAATCAACATTTCCTGAAAATTTCAGCAAAATCCGTCCAGAATTTTTTGTGGAATCTTGCTAACAAATAAAATAAACAAAAATACAGCTGCAAAAACATAATCCCCTTGGCGGAGGTAAAAACTGTTACAATGAACATTTAATTGTTTTTCTGGTTATACCAAACCGGTTAAACAACTGTAAGCAGCAAACAGACTGTTGCGCAAAGCATTAATGATGATACATTGTGGTATATCTCACAAGGTTGTTCCTCGGTGAATGAGAATCCTGCAGCACTTGTTTCCTTTGCACTGATTGATTTGTGTGATTTTTGGCCCTGACAGCGGCTGATCCGTGCTTTGACTATGCAGTGCTGGAAATGCAGCAGGACAGTCTCTCTTCCTCTGTCAGTAAATCTGCAGATTGTTCTGCAGTGTGCCTCTGCTCTGGAGAGGACAAATTGTCGACAGTCATTCAGTCTCAGTGAGTAGCTGCAGGACAGTCACCCTCTTTATCCGCACATGCTCAAGGGTGAGATAGTGGAGCGGTCAGTGTTTGAAAATGCCAGACCAGCTCGAGACCACAATGGCCTCAGTGTCAGCCTGCCTGCCAGCCAGGCCAAAAGCAGCAGAACAGTGTGCTGCAGAAAACAGCAGAACAAGTCAAGGTCATGTTTCAGGCCGAGCAGCCCGCCTGTAACCACTGATGAAACTGTCACAACAAAACAAAAACACAAACAACACAGCACAGCTCAGATGTAAAGAGGAATCAATAAGACGACTCCCACGCTCTCGTGTCCCGATTAAGATTTACATTTAGAGTCTTTCTGCTTCAGTTTGTGTCTCAGACATGAAAACCTTTTTACTGGGTTAGAGCCCTTTTTACTGGGCTCAGAGAGAGAAATCTTCAGCAAACCTGTATGACAGGATGGCTGCATAGAGTTTATGCTGTTACCGTGCAGCTGGACCAAGATTTACAAGTTGGTAAAACTCATTCTTCATCTTTCTTAGCATTGAGGGGCTCACAGCACGAAGCTGAACATGATCTCTAAACTGTGGTCTTTAACTACTGCTCCTGATGGTCACTGGCTTGTTGCCTACATGTCCTCCAATCTGGACATAAACAAAGGACAATGAATGAATGCTTTGGAAAAGAAAAATTGGCATTGTGGGCTGCTAGAATATCTTTGAATTTTAGCCAGTATGTTCAAAAAATGTTCCATTTGAGCTTTGGGAAAAGTGACAGCACGAGCAACCAGTCCAGGGACCCTGCCTCTCTCTCCCCACGTGTGAATGGGACAAGCTTTACAATAGATGAGCAAAGTATGGACTTTAGGCACAGACAGCTCTCAGAAAGTAATAAAATACCTTCAACTATTTGTCAGGGAGAGGGTCTGTTACAATTAAACCAGCAAAGATAGCATGAAAGATAGCATTCGACTTCTGTTAGTCGAAAATAGATCCTAAGACAGCTGATTAATTCATTCATTCATATTACTCCTTTTTCTGTGATCATGCTGCTGAAACAAACAAACAATACAAGTTGTCTAATTGTCACATCATTAACAGGCACCTTTATCTCAGTCTGACTGTCCATATTCACCTTCCCTCTGTTTGTCCCCATTATTCACCGCTATAGGAGCTTTTGATCGGCCCGCTCATTTGTCCGCATTTTCATTCATATTGTGCTTCACATGCGGCTGATGAGGCTGATCCAGGTGCACACATCTACACGAGCATTGGGGCACATAAAGGAAGGAACATTATCATCAGCCACAATATTCATACCACCTTGCAAGCATTTATCTTGCCCATGGATTTGTTTTTGGCTGAAGTTTGGGAGGGGCTTTCAATGTCTATAAGCCTTTTTTTTTCTCATACAGAAAAAAAACAAACCAGCAGACTCTTTTTAAACATGATGACAACTGTTTGGTCACCAGCCTGTTGTCTTGCTATCATCAGCATTAACAGAGATATTCTGAAGGTTAATGCAAAATGTCACGCTTTCCCACACTTCTCCTAAATCCCACAGTGAGCGTGTGCAATTGTGCAAAACCATGCGTCTGTTTGTGTTGCCAGATAGCTGGCTCAGCATGTGCTAAGGTGCAAGTTTCCAAAACAAAACACACACAGATCGAGAGAGGAAGGAAGGGAGCTCTGCTTATCCTCACAGATTACCCTACCTCGCTTTTCTCCTCCAGCCTTAGGCCCTGCTATTTGAAGATTATCGGATTATTTCTTCCCCAATATTGTTTTTAGTGGCTTTCTTTTGAATCTCTCTGGTACAAGTGTGACTATTCTGTCACAAGAGACTGCTGTGTTTGTCATTTTTAGATTTACATTTTGATGAAACCCTTGAACTCCTCTTTTGTTGGTGGACTTATTGATCACAGGGTTGCATCCTGTCCCACAAATGAATTTCTGATTACATTTAAGCCTAAACAAGGGGAATTCCTGATACTGGTATCAGTATTGACACCTCCAAAAACAAACTAGGTATGGTAACATGATCAATCTGTCCAGAGACAATAGAAACTGATTAAACCGAACGCTCAATCACAAACAGCCGGTCAGTCTGGAGGTTTTTTAAGCTGCTTGTCAGGGAAGATGCCGAACAGGTTCAAAAACGTTTGCCCTTTAGGATTCAAGACTTTGGTTATCATGTAGGATATGATCGGAGTTGCCAGGTCTGCCTATTCTAAGCGACTTACTGCTTCTTTTTTGAAAAGTTGCTTGTAAATATTGGCAGTTGCAGGTCGCGGTTTTTTGGCCTTGTTCCTAAAGTGCAGTTTCTCATTTGGGCTTGTTGTGCCCCCAAACTCTGGAGGGATCTGATGCTCACTCTACTACCAATATAAACTCAATTCAGAAGTTACACAAACTACTTTGTTCCACTCCAAACACAAATGTAAATGTTACTGTAAAATGAGGCAAAAGTGACGTTTCCTCCAAAAAGAAATCCTTATAGCCAGAATTAAATGTATTTCTAATGTAGCTGTTACTGTTTTCACCATAATAAAGCTGTAGAGGATCAACACAAAACTTAGATAAAAGCCTGACAATGTCTGTTTGGTTACAAAAATCAAGGTTAGACAGACTGTTCAGTGATAACAGAGTTATAAATAACAGCAGACCCTCCATTCACTCCCGTATAAAGAAAAGGACGTTCCAGCTCCAAACAAAAGGATGTTGCAGAAGTAAATTAAAAGACAAAGAAGAAAAAATGTCACTGTGAGATTGAAATGTAACTTTAATGAAAATCAAAACATGCTTTAAGTAGATTTCTCTTTAAAAAAACAACAACAATATATTACATTAGAAAAAAAATATCTGGAGGTTGCCTGTTTTGGGCTTGTTTTTTATTGACCTGGTTGCTTATTTCGGCAGAAAAAATCTGGCAATGCTGGAGATGATTTAAAGTCCCTGAAGACAGGATGAACAGACCACAGAGGGATCCTCCTCACCTGGAGCCAAACCAGCAGACGACATGTAACCCCGAATATTCATTAGACCCATTTATGCTTCTGTTTTGAGCTGTAATATTTGCAGAGGCGTAATGGGGGAAATGTGTTGACCCCTATTTGCTTGGTCTCCAGAGGCAGTACTAAAGGTGTGGTGTTGAAGAGAGGGGGGCATGTGGACGCAGTGACTGCATTGTGTGGATCCAGGCCTCATCACACGGTGAATGGACATAGATAATAAAAATATAATAATATCTTCAATTTATATAGCGCCTTTCAAAAAACCCAAGGATGCTAGATGTTACATGGATGGAATTAATGTGAATGTCCTGAGGTATAATGATGTTAGTGCTTTTGTATAAAGGCAGTGAAAAGGGCTACTGACTGGGGATGTTGGTGACGATATCTGGTACTAGGAGTGGTTACTGTTGGTACAAAGAAGGTTTCAGGTTCGAGTCCAGCTCCAGCTGTCACATGGCGATGTGTCTTTGGGCATCACACTTGACCCCAAGCCCCCTGTGTCAGTGGCGTGTAAATGGGTATGAAAGGGTGTGAATGTGTTAGCTGATACTGATGGACAACTGACATAGAGACTCCAGCCATCAGTGAGCAAATGAGAGTGAATGGGTGGATGTGACCTGCAGTGTGAAGCTGCGTACTGAGGTCAAAAGCCTGATTCATACTGCCGTTTAAGGCGTGATATTTACCCCTCTGTGACATTTCTCATCCACTGTGAACGTCATGGAGGTAGAATGGGAGAAACAAGCTGACCCCCATTTGTTCCGTCTCCAGAGGCAGTAACAGAGGCGTGATATTTTATAGAGAGGAAGGCAGGAGGACTCGGCAGGAGACAGGAGCGCTGCAAGTGAGCATCTCTGCCTTCATGTGTGTTTTTTTTATAGCCCACCCTGTGTCATGTACATCTAAGCCATTTACTGTGGGAGCACCAAATAAACTTTGACTCTAAGACTCTCCATCCTTCCTGCAGACTCAGGGACTATGGTTTACAAATTGATAACATAATTTACTCTGTCTGCAGAGAGGACCAATAAGCATCAGAGAATTGTCATACCACCTGCTTCATATATCCACTGTGCTGATCAAGTCCAGAGTCAAAACACCTTCCATAAGGGGAAAGAGCACTTCACACTGCTTTGTGGAGATGCTGATTCCCTTTTCCAGCAGGACTTGGCACCTGCCCACAGTGCCAAAATAATAATCAAATACTTGCTAACCAAGGTAGTGGCTGATTTAAAAGCCATCTTGGCTGATCTATGGTTTTGTCAAGAAAAAGAGGAGAGACAGCAGAGCAATACAAACGAGCTAAAGGCCTCAATCAAAGGAAACTTGGCCTTCATTACAGCACAATGATGCCACACTACACTGATGCCTTAATCGGAGCAAAGACGGACATGAAACATACATTGTTTCAGGAAATATTACTCATGACATTCTACCCTCCCCTCTGCTGTACACAGTATAGCATCTATTTCATTTTTAAAGAAGGAAAGTGGATAATTAGATAGTAATACTACCCAATCCATCAGGATTGTACCTCAAATCAAACTGGTAGCAAACAATCATCTGATAATATCAGGGTTGCACGTGTGACAAGGCCTTTAGTCAGCACTTCCTCTGCTTTACTCTTTATTATCCACCAGGTTTGTTTGATTTGTTCATGAGGGTGAGCTGGTAAGAACTTTACCTGGTAAACTTCCCTTCCATGACATGTCTGACAAAAAGACAAACTGGACTTATCACATGACTGACATGGACAACTGGTTGTTGTCTACATTACCAGACAGCATCAGCACATTTCTAGTATAATATGACGATGAGTAGGTGATCGCTCTGTCCATCACATTCATTACAGGCCAATCAAATGATGCAGCAGGTGGGTGTTACTGCAGTGGTGTAAAGGACAGAATGTGAGCCACTTAGTAAAACAAACTCCTGGCAAAACATGTTGGAAGTGGAGCAAAAATCTCCTTATTATGGAGAAGTTTGTAGTGTTCTTATTTGTTTTTCATGTAATAAAGAAATGTGGTCACTATCTAATAAGACTGCTACTGAAGCTGTTAGCATCTATGCTAATCCCTGTCAGAGCAGGCACTTCCTGCTGTTGTCTTGCTCGAAGCTCCACCGTTATGTTCTTAGTGCTACACATGCAGACAAAAGGCAGTTTTATCCAGTCAATGAGTCACAGAGAGGAACAGTGCTATAAATGAATACTGGGCATTTTTATCTTCTAGTTCCTGTCTGAACATCACACGCAGAATAATTCTAAATAAAGCTGTTTCTCAGAATGTTATTGTTAACAAAATGCAGCCAGTCTGTCACTTGGAGAAGTCTGAGTAATTTTCCAGGCAGATTTATTATTAAAACATCATATTCGGACAAGTTCTGCGTCACTATCATAATCCAAACCTTAATAAAACACTACCATTCTTGTTTGTTCTAATGAATAACATGTCGTTCTATAAGCACCTTAAAATCAACAATGTCCTTATTGTCAAATTAACCTGCAAACAGTGCTGTTACAGAAGATGTCCCTGGAGTCATACAAATATTTATCGCAGTAAAAGGCTCAGCTAATGAGATTTCCTGCTGAATTATATGGACCCCTCCTAAATTTTCTATCATACCATAAAATATTTGTTTGCTAAAGGCTGTGCTGTGTTTGTGTTATGTAATGTTATTTCCCTGTTGATTTCCTCATGTGGGGGAATGCACAACATTACCGGCATAGTTGCCAGGTCCACTCATTATAAGCGACTTTTGGCACCTTTTTTTTTGAAAAGTTGCTTGTAAATATTGGCAGTTGCAGGTCGCGGTTTTTTGGCCTTGTTCCTAAAGTGCAGTTTCTCATTTGGGCTTGTTGTGCCCCCAAACTCTGGAGGGATCTGATGCTCACTCTACTACCAATATAAACTCAATTCAGAAGTTACACAAACTATTTTGTTCCACTCCAAACACAAATGTAAATGTTACTGTAAAAAGAGGCAAAAGTGATGTTTCCACAAAAAAGAAATACTTATAGCCAGAATTAAATGTATTTCTAATGTAGCTGTTACTGTTTTCACCATAATAAAGCTGTAGAGGATCAACACAAAACTTGAATAAGTTTTATTAAGATTACTGAAGAAGTAAATTGAGAGCCAAATAAGAAAACATGTCACTGTGAGATTGAAATGCAATGTAGATGAAAATAAAAACACACTTTAGGTAAATTTCTCTAGTAAGTAATGTATCGCATTAGAAAACAAATATCTGGAGGTGGCTTGTTTTGGGCTTGTTTGTTGCTTATTTCAGTTGAAAAATCTGGAAACATTGACAGCCAGCAGTAGATGGAATAAAATCGAATCAAAGCCACCAGCAGATATTTGTCTGTTTGACAAAACTGACCAAACACAATCCCCCCTTCAAACACCCACTGTTTACTGCTTCACTGTTGGCTTACTACCTGTAAATAAATGTTAATAAGGATTATGCTGTAAACTTAAACATAATATGTAAAAGGTTACTCCAGAGAAGCTCTGGACTCTGTGTTTATCATAACCTAAGATTTTTCTTAATTCTTTAGTACAGTGTTCACATGGGATGCAACGTCCATGATTCAATACAGCCTTGAGAACTGGTCTATATTCATTTTTTTAATAACAAACAGCTTTAATTCATTGTGTTCCTTCTTCCCCGTATTTGCTCTGCTGCGTTTGTGCCTGTGAATCAGTGCACAGGGGTGCGACAGAGGGTCATTTTATTATAAGACTAGTGCACAAACATCAGATACATCACTTCTTGCAGGAGGGTTCATAAATTCCAGAAATGGGGATCAATGGAACATTAAATGCCGTACCTTTCCACCATGGTCTTGGATGAATAACATTTTTATAGGGATGCACGATATTGGATTTCTGCCAATTTTTCTGAACTCATTATCTCCGATACCGATATTTTTTGTCAATTCTTACAAGTCTTTCTTTTGTGAGAATTGACTTGTTGCTTTTAATGTGATGATCTATTTTTGTGAGGAATGGATGTAAAACAAGAAACTCTTGATTAAACTCTTGATTTTTTTATGTACCCATGCAGTGATGATAAGGTAAAGCATTATGGTACTTTAGTTTATTTTGACAATATTACTGCCGAATATCAGCTGTATATATCTGCAAAAAATTAAATATTGGCCAATATGGATATTTAACTTTTGGGACAATATCTGCTGATAACAATGTCATACCGACAATGTCAGTATGTCTGCTAAGTCATTTCTTTGACAGCGGGTAAGTCAACATCATGATAGGGATTAAAATTCAATAAACTGTACAAATCTTATATGAGGAGCCTTTTAATCTACCCCCATATCAGCAGAGACAGCTCAGCATTCACCTGTTTATTTACCCGTAATGCTAACTGTCTGAACCAAACACAGCAGCCATGTGAAAACATGACATGCATGCTGTAACCCTACACAGCTTTCCCTCACAAACCCCACAGTCCTTTGTTCCAGAATGTCCTGGGACTAAAACTAACTGAGGCGGAGGTCAGATTTACAGCTGTGTGGAACAACAAGCTTCATCTGGTTTTTATCCAACACTGTTAGAGCTGAAAGAAACCAGTCCATGTACAGCTGCTGTGGAGATGAGCAACAGAAAACAGGAGAGGATCTAAATCTAATTTTGAATGGCTGCTCTCGTCCCTGTGCAGCCATCGTTTAGTAACCAGGGGGCAGCTGGCATGGTCTCGATTTTATTTTATTGCACTTCTTAATATTTGATGATATGCTGATTGACATTGACATTACAAGATATATATTCTGATTTATAAACTTTTCTGAACTGCATTTACAACCAAAAACAAAAAAAAATCTCAACAATAAGAAACATTTCTCAATAAATTCTTCATGTCACTTTAGTTTTACAAAAAACAGGAGCAAAACTAACTGATTGATGTTCACTGGGAGCACTACCCCCTCTGCTTTGTAAAACCTCCCTTTAACTGTAGAGCCTCAGCTTCAGTGCTGCTGTGTTTTAGCTTCACTGCTCTGTAGAGCTTCAGTGCGGCTGTGTTTTAGCTTCACTGCTCTGTAGAGCTTCAGTGTTGCTGTGTTTTAGCTTCAGTGCTCCGTAGAGCTTCAGTGCTGCTGTGTTTTAGCTTCAGTGCTCTGTAGAGCTTCAGTGCTGCTGTGTTTTAGCTTCAGTGCTCTGTAGAGCTTCAGTGCTGCTGTGTTTTAGCTTCAGTGCTCTATAGAGCTTCACTGCTCTGTAGAGCTTCACTGTTGCTGTGTTTAAGCTTCACTGCTCCGTAGAGCTTCACTGCTCTGTAGAGCTTCAGTGCTGCTGTGTTTTAGCTTCACTGCTCCGAAGAGCTTCAGTGCTGCTGTAGAGCTTCACTGCTGCTGTGTTTTAGCTTCACTGCTCTGTAGAGCTTCAGTGCTCTGTAGAGCTTCACTGCTGCTGTGTTTTAGCTTCACTGCTCTGTAGAGCTTCACTGCTGCTGTGTTTTAGCTTCAGTGCTCTGTAGAGCTTCAGTGCTCCGTAGAGCTTCAGTGCTGCTGTGTTTTAGCTTCAGTGCTCCGTAGAGCTTCAGTGCTGCTGTGTTTTAGCTTCAGTGCTCCGTAGAGCTTCAGTGCTGCTGTGTTTTAGCTTCAGTGCTCCGTAGAGCTTCAGTGCTGCTGTGTTTTAGCTTCACTGCTCCGTAGAGCTTCATTGCTCCGTAGAGCTTCAGTGCTGCTGTGTTTTAGCTTCAGAGCGGCTGTGTTTTAGCTTCAGTGCTCTGTAGAGCTTCAGTGCTGCTGTGTTTTAGCTTCAGTGCTCCGTAGAGCTTCAGTGCTGCTGTGTTTTAGCTTCAGTGCGGCTGTGTTTTAGCTTCAGTGCGGCTGTGTTTTAGCTTCAGTGCTCTGTAGAGCTTCAGTGCTGCTGTGTTTTAGCTTCACTGCTCCGTAGAGCTTCATTGCTCCGTAGAGCTTCAGTGCTGCTGTGTTTTAGCTTCAGAGCGGCTGTGTTTTAGCTTCAGTGCTCTGTAGAGCTTCACTGCTCTGAAGAGCTTCACTGCTCTGTAGAGCTTCACTGCTCCATAGAGCTTCACTGCTCTGTAGAGCTTCACTGCTCTGTAGAGCTTCACTGCTGCTGTGTTTTAGCTTCACTGCTCCATAGAGCTTCACTGCTCTGTAGAGCTTCAGTGCTCCGTAGAGCTTCAGTGCTGCTGTGTTTTAGCTTCACTGCTCCGTAGAGCTTTACTGCTCCGTAGAGCTTCAGTGCTGCTGTGTTTTAGCTTCAGTGCTCTGTAGAGCTTCAGTGCTGCTGTGTTTTAGCTTCAGTGCTCCGTAGAGCTCCAGTGCTCTGTAGAGCTTCACTGCTGCTGTGTTTTAGCTTCAGTGCTCCGTAGAGCTTCAGTGCTCTGTAGAGCTTCAGTGCTGCTGTGTTTTAGCTTAACTGCTCCGTAGAGCTTCACTGCTCTGAAGAGCTTCACTGCTCTGTAGAGCTTCACTGCTCCGTAGAGCTTCACTGCTCTGTAGAGCTTCACTGCTCTGTAGAGCTTCACTGCTGCTGTGTTTTAGCTTCACTGCTCCATAGAGCTTCACTGCTCTGTAGAGCTTCAGTGCTCCGTAGAGCTTCAGTGCTGCTGTGTTTTAGCTTCACTGCTCCGTAGAGCTTTACTGCTCCGTAGAGCTTCAGTGCTGCTGTGTTTTAGCTTCAGTGCTCTGTAGAGCTTCACTGCTGCTGTGTTTTAGCTTCAGTGCTCCGTAGAGCTCCAGTGCTCTGTAGAGCTTCACTGCTGCTGTGTTTTAGCTTCAGTGCTCCGTAGAGCTTCAGTGCTCTGTAGAGCTTCAGTGCTGCTGTGTTTTAGCTTAACTGCTCTGTAGAGCTTCAGTGCTGCTGTGTTTTAGCTTCAGTGCCCTGTAGAGCTTCACTGCTGCTGTGTTTTAGCTTCAATGCTCCGTAGAGCTTCAGTGCTCTGTAGAGCTTCACTGCTGCTGTGTTTTAGCTTCAGTGCTCCGTAGAGCTTCAGTGCTCTGTAGAGCTTCACTGCTGCTGTGTTTAAGCTTCACTGCTCCGTAGAGCTTCACTGCTCTGTAGAGCTTCACTGCTGCTGTGTTTTAGCTTCACTGCTCCGTAGAGCTTCACTGCTCTGAAGAGCTTCACTGCTCTGTAGAGCTTCACTGCTGCTGTGTTTTAGCTTCACTGCTCCATAGAGCTTCACTGCTCTGTAGAGCTTCACTGCTGCTGTGTTTTAGCTTCACTGCTCCGTAGAGCTTTACTGCTCCGTAGAGCTTCAGTGCTGCTGTGTTTTAGCTTCAGTGCTCTGTAGAGCTTCACTGCTGCTGTGTTTTAGCTTCAGTGCTCCGTAGAGCTCCAGTGCTCTGTAGAGCTTCACTGCTGCTGTGTTTTAGCTTCAGTGCTCCGTAGAGCTTCAGTGCTGCTGTAGAGCTTCACTGCTGCTGTGTTTAAGCTTCACTGCTCCGTAGAGCTTCACGGCTCTGTAGAGCTTCACTGCTCTGTAGAGCTTCACTGCTGCTGTGTTTTAGCTTCACTGCTCCATAGAGCTTCACTGCTCTGTAGAGCTTCAGTGCTCCGTAGAGCTTCAGTGCTGCTGTGTTTTAGCTTCAGTGCTCTGTAGAGCTTCACTGCTGCTGTGTTTTAGCTTCACTGCTCCATAGAGCTTCACTGCTCTGTAGAGTTTCAGTGCTCCGTGGAGCTTCAGTGCTGCTGTGTTTCAGTTTCAGTGCTCTGTAGAGCATCACTGCTGCTGTGTTTAGCTTCAGTGCTCCATAGAGCATCAGTGCTGCTGTGTTTTAGCTTCAGTGCTCCATAGAGCATCAGTGCTGCTGTGTTTAGCTTCAGTACCCCATAGAGCATCACTGCTGCTGTGTTTTAGCTTCAGTGCTCCATAGAGCATCAGTGCTGCTGTGTTTAGCTTCAGTACCCCATATAGCATCACTGCTGCTGTGTTTTAGCTTCAGTGCTCCATAGAGCATCAGTGCTGCTGTGTTTAGCTTCAGTACCCCATAGAGCATCACTGCTGCTGTGTTTTAGCTTCAGTGCTCCATAGAGCATCAGTGCTGCTGTGTTTTAGCTTCAGTGCTCCATAGAGCATCAGTGCTGCTGTGTTTTAGCTTCAGTACCCCATAGAGCATCAGTGCTGCTGTGTTTTAGCTTCAGTGCTCCATAGAGCATCAGTGCTGCTGTGTTTTAGCTTCAGTGCTCCATAGAGCATCACTGCTGCTGTGTTTTAGCTTCAGTGCTCCATAGAGCATCAGTGCTGCTGTGTTTAGCTTCAGTACCCCATAGAGCATCACTGCTGCTGTGTTTTAGCTTCAGTGCTCCATAGAGCATCAGTGCTGCTGTGTTTTAGCTTCAGTGCTCCATAGAGCATCAGTGCTGCTGTGTTTTAGCTTCAGTGCTCCGTAGAGCTTCAGTGCTGCTGTGTTTTAGCTTCAGTGCTCTGTAGAGCTTCAGTGCTGCTGTGTTTTAGCTTCAGTGCTCTGTAGAGCTTCAGTGCTGCTGTGTTTTAGCTTCAGTGCTCTATAGAGCTTCACTGCTCTGTAGAGCTTCACTGTTGCTGTGTTTAAGCTTCACTGCTCCGTAGAGCTTCACTGCTCTGTAGAGCTTCAGTGCTGCTGTGTTTTAGCTTCACTGCTCCGTAGAGCTTCAGTGCTGCTGTAGAGCTTCACTGCTGCTGTGTTTTAGCTTCACTGCTCTGTAGAGCTTCAGTGCTCTGTAGAGCTTCACTGCTGCTGTGTTTTAGCTTCACTGCTCTGTAGAGCTTCACTGCTGCTGTGTTTTAGCTTCAGTGCTCTGTAGAGCTTCAGTGCTCTGTAGAGCTTCACTGCTGCTGTGTTTTAGCTTCACTGCTCCGTAGAGCTTCAGTGCTGCTGTGTTTTAGCTTCAGTGCTCCGTAGAGCTTCAGTGCTGCTGTGTTTTAGCTTCAGTGCTCCGTAGAGCTTCAGTGCTGCTGTGTTTTAGCTTCACTGCTCCGTAGAGCTTCACTGCTCCGTAGAGCTTCAGTGCTGCTGTGTTTTAGCTTCAGAGCGGCTGTGTTTTAGCTTCAGTGCTCTGTAGAGCTTCAGTGCTGCTGTGTTTTAGCTTCAGTGCTCCGTAGAGCTTCAGTGCTGCTGTGTTTTAGCTTCAGTGCGGCTGTGTTTTAGCTTCAGTGCAGCTGTGTTTTAGCTTCAGTGCTCTGTAGAGCTTCAGTGCTGCTGTGTTTTAGCTTCACTGCTCCGTAGAGCTTCATTGCTCCGTAGAGCTTCAGTGCTGCTGTGTTTTAGCTTCAGAGCGGCTGTGTTTTAGCTTCAGTGCTCTGTAGAGCTTCAGTGCTGCTGTGTTTTAGCTTCACTGCTCCGTAGAGCTTCACTGCTCCGTAGAGCTTCAGTGCTGCTGTGTTTTAGCTTCAGTGCTCTGTAGAGCTTCAGTGCTGCTGTGTTTTAGCTTCAGTGCCCTGTAGAGCTTCACTGCTGCTGTGTTTTAGCTTCAGTGCTCCGTAGAGCTTCAGTGCTCTGTAGAGCTTCACTGCTGCTGTGTTTAAGCTTCACTGCTCCGTAGAGCTTTTAAAACATCACTTATTCTGAAGTGGAAGGTCTTTATGAGAATAAATCACAGACATATCCAAGTCACTTAACAATCTCATATTCTGGACCTGAATATTTGATGCAAGTTTGAAATATGGGCTGATATCAGCGCTCTTATAACTTCTTATTTTTTCACATCTCTCTGCATTACTCAGCTAAATCACTCAGTAATTTCAACTCAAGGTCATGAGTGTTATGATAAATTATGCATTTCTTCAGTAAAAGTTCAGCTCCAAATACCTGACCAAACTTCACAGCCTGATTAGATTTTGTCTCTGTTAGAAGAAAGTTACCTGCACTTAAATGTTCAGAACTGAGCATCGATTACTGCAAATCAAAGCACTCTCCTCTCT
This sequence comes from Cetoscarus ocellatus, assembly GCA_037902135.1. NCBI lineage: Eukaryota > Metazoa > Chordata > Actinopteri > Labriformes > Labridae > Cetoscarus > Cetoscarus ocellatus. The sequence goes on from JBAMNC010001282.1 coordinate 727,343, forward strand.
TTTAAACTCATTTTCTCCAGACTTAAATAACGTAAGCTCCACTCTGGTGCACTGATAGGGGAGCTGCTCTTCCTGAGATTTCTCAAATAAAAGGCAACGACATAGTAACCTGATATCACCAGTCCTCTGCTCAGCTCTGTGAATGTGATGAAGATCCGGGTCAATGTGAGTTTAAGGAGCATAAAAGGGAGCTCTGGAGTAGAAAGACAAACTAATTAATATCAAACTATATCCACAGTATGATTGTTAATTTATGAATTTAATCCATGTTTGAGAGGTTTGAACCAGAGCCTGTGAGGAGAGAGGAGATCTCAGGATTTAAGTTAACAGGCTGTGTCAATTTAAGCCAGAGAATAATGAACAAAAACTGAATTCTGGGTGATGAAGGTGTGGGTAAATCATTCAAGTTTTACCTTTATGTTATCAAAATATATTCTCAAACCAAACAGAATTTCCCTCTTAAAGTCCAAGTGTGTGTCATAAAATGTTGATTATTTAGTTTGTCTATCTAAACACTTAAACCTGAGCTACTTTCACAGTAAATTAACATGAAACTCACTGATCAACAACAAACAAATATTAGCCTAAACACGTGCTTGTTCAAAACCTGACAGGGCCTTCATCACAAAAACTACATTTTCAGTATTTATATTTTCAAACATTGAAACATCCCACAATTGGAGTAAGTCGAGAAAAAATCTCGATTTGTAATTTTGAATACTTCTGCAGAGAACTATTTGAATTAATCGATTTAATCGTTATATTGCCCAGCCCTAATATGGATCCTACAGAACGATACGGCCTCAGCTGCTGTCAGTACAGTTTGGGTAATGTTGTCGATGGCACAGTTCAGGGTCGAAGCCAAACTACATGATATATATTTTAACTTGTGTGTAAGATCATTGAGGACCTAAATTTAAGTGTCTTGAGTTGTAGAATAATTTAAACCTCATCCTTGTTCTTTGTCTTCTTGTAATTAAAAAAACAAAAGTTGTTGTGATTTCTGCTAAAGGCACAGTCAATGTCCACAAAAGAGGCATATCAGGATGTTGTCATATCGTGAGGTTACTGGAAATAGCCAGCCCTCCTGCTGTTCAGACACTGATGTGATGGACCAGCTAATAACAGTGAAACTTTGGGATGTACCTTTCACACTACAATGTTTACTATGGACCGACAAACCGAGTAATGAGGGTTAATGGTGGTGGAACTTGTCCAGCATAAAAGCAAGCTGTGATTGGAACAGTAAAACATAATACTGAAAAACAAAACAGCACTGGATTGTCCTACTGTGATGAATATTTCAGTTCAAACTGCACAAACAATCCAGAAACAAAAATGTAAACGTATCAGTATCAGCAGATAACAGCTGATTATCTCCATTAACCTTGCACACCAGCTGGATCAGCCTGATTCAGTGTCTGTACTGAGGCTGCTCCATCTTGCCAAACTCTACGCTACAACGACTGTTAGTGGCCCAAAGCAGCACTGAGAAAATCAGACCCTGTAGAGCAGGACGAGGGGGGAGATATAAGCAGGACGACAGCAGGAAGTGGCTGCTGTACAGAGATTAGCATAGATGCGTCAGTAGCACTTTAATCAGATCTGGACTTCTCTATGATAAGGATATTTTTACTCCACTCCTGACATGTTTTGTTGTTTTGAGTTTGTTTCACGTTCAGTAGAGCCCACCTACAACATGATCTGATCGGCCTGTAACGAATGTGATTGACAGACAGCTCATCCAATCACCTGCTGGATATGCTTCTTGAAGCTCCTACCCTCCCCAAACACTTTCTATGGGCTCTTTCCCCGATGGACTGGTGAAACATATTGAACAGTTCATCTTCTGTGCCAGGTTAGATCTCCATATTTCATCAGATATTTACAGCCATGCATCCTCCATACAGCTATATTTATCATTTGTATCTGCCATATTATCAGCAGAATGTTAAAATGTATCAAAATATCAAACTATTGTTGACTCTTGGTGTTTATTAGCTATTTTAGGACACATGATCATAACTGCCATCCAACTGGTGTTTGGTAACATGATTAAATAACAGCATAAAAATGACTGATAAAATAATATTCTATAGTGAGATGTTTTTCTGTTTCTTCTTATTAACAATATAGTTCTTCTCCTCACAATTTCACTCAGCCAGAGGTGTCCCAATGATGGCTGGCACCCTTAGCTTTTGCTTGTACTGACCATAGGACTGGCTTTGCCGCAGATCTCTGACACAAATAAATGAAAAACAATGAAAAACAAATGTTAGCTGAGTCTGTTGGTTCTTCCAAAACTTAACTGCTCCCAAAGGTGAAGAACTTTGGTACACATACAGCATATTAGTAGATTTTTCTAGATCTGCTAATATCAGTAATTAACATTAATCCACTGATGCTGGTACCAAGCTGTTAACATATTTATTACTGTGAAGGAGGTTTTCTTTATGCCAGCATTTGTCTGTCTGAGTGAAAGATTACCATGCTCAAAAGGCTATCCACAGATTTTGATTAAATGATCTGGCACTGTTGATCATAATACTAGGAAGAAGTAAGTAGATTTTGGTGGTGATCCAAACGTGAATCCAGGAATTTCTTAAAGGATTCTTCAACATTACAAGGACAGTTTTAAACATTTTTGCTAAGAAGTTGGCTAATGATGTCAGTTATGCTTTGAAAAGAAACATGCAGGACCTCCATTCTGGACCTCAGTCTGGATCAGCAGGGCAGCCACACGCCGTAAAAGACTGTTAACACTCAGTAAATTCTGTTACAACTCCATTATATTCTTTATCTGCAGATGTTAACGTAGTAAATTCTGTAATGAGTCTGTTGTATCTATATTTGCACTGTTTATCGTTGTCTTTTTTTTAAAATTCCACTGTCAGTCTGATCATAATTATCTATCAACACACACTTTACATTTTTGCACACTTTGTTTTATAAGATGTACAAATCTTATTCATGCACATCTGGAAAATTCTGTTGCAATCCAGGGATTGAAATCTGCGTGTACACAACCATTTTTTTTGTTTGTCTTAGTATCAGTGTCTTGAGCCGGTTGTTCACTGTGCACTGCAGGAAGCATCACCTGTACTTATGCAGGGGTCAGTGTTCAACCATGACATAAACTGTTTGCAGTTTCTCAACAAAATGAAAGAATCTGCATATTTTAGTCTGATGGATATGTTATTGTTATCTCATTATTTTCATTCAAAAGTGAGATCAGTTCCTGTCACTTACAGTATCCTGCTGCCAGCCACATTAAGGTGCCATCCACACGGAGTTGAATTCAGGCGTTTTGGGACAAGTTTCCATGTGGACGTGGAATACTTACAGCTTCAGAAAACCTGACGTCATAGGCCAACCTCTCCCTTAAACCACATGCCTGACCCCCAACAACAGAAACAATGCTGGAATACAATTACAATTCATCTGCGCCTCTACGACCAACGCGGGAAGCAAGAAGAGACGGAGAACAGCAGAGAAGTTTGTTTGCATCATTATGATGTATGCTCACACATGTCTGAATGATTAAATCTATATTCAGCAGAGACAAATGTGATGAGGACAGATTTATGATCTGGGTGTCCATGGGTTTGTCTCTATCATAAATTCTTATTTTTAGTCCCTTTGTCTCTGCCTGGATGGATCCACCTCTGGATGTATGTATATGTATATATACAGGTATTCTAATTATTTGTGTATTTCTACTTCTTACTGAATCGATACTGAATCGAATCGCTACCTAAAGAATCGAAATCGAATTAAATCGTGAGGTTCTTAACAATGCCCAGCCCTAATACAAATATATTTATTATATGTATTTGTATATATATATATGTGTGTATCTATAAATGAAGAGTTTGTTTCAGCCTGCTCAATTGTAAATGCATTAAGATAACACTTGTTATGAATTGGCACCATACAAATAAAGACTGATTGATTGATTGATTGATTGCCTGATTGATGTCTTCTTCTCTGGTTTTGGTGTATGTCTGCAGCATTGTTACAGTGCCACTGATAGGCCTGGCATGTGTACTACAGTGTTTTCAGTGTTTTTATGTGGACATTTACTGAGATGATGCCTACTTTGCAGAGAGCATTTTAAAATTATACAGGAACAATAGTATGTTTGAATATTTAATGATAAATCTGTCCTCATGACATTTGTCTCTGCTGAATACAGACTCAATCAATCAATCTTTATCTTTAATATAAATTCATTAAAGGTAAGCCTCTTGAGATGTGGCATCTTATTTTCAAGAGGACCTCATGTCTATGTGGTTGTAAAGATAGTTACTATGGATGTACAATCAATACAACCATGGATAGAGAGATCAATTTAACATCAACATTAATTTTTTTAATGATCATAATCTGTAGAGGAATGATGTTGATTAACTGAACTGCCATTAAAATGGGTTTAATCGGTCTAAAAGTATAAATTTATGTTAAATGATGTCAACAACAATTATTTGATGGATATGTACAAATGTGTAGTGAACATATGCTTATTATTTTGTTTTGACCTTTTTTTCAAAGTTTAAGATAAACAGAATCAATCAAATCAGGGATGCATGGTATTATCAGTTTGGTATCGGCTGCTATTGAAACTTTTGCAGACATTCACAGACGTGTTGGCTGGAATATTGGTAAATTACACAAATGTACAATATTAATGCAGCTTCTCATCACTGCATGGGTACATTTAAAAATCAAGGGTTTCATTTTTGCGAGAGCTAAATGCTGTTTTCATGTTTTACATCTGTTCCTCACAAAAATGTACTGTAACACTAAAAGAAACAGGTCCATTTTTGTTAAGTACATAGCTTGTGCTCTTGACCAGGAGTATCAGTATTGATATCTGCAATAATGAATTAAAACATATCAGCATATTGGACATCAGCAAAAATCCAACACTGTGAATCCCTAAATCAAATCAAATCAAATCAAATATAGCACTAAAACTATCACAGGATTCCACTTGACAACCTAACATGGTTAATTCATGATAAATCACATCAGATTCAGGACTTCTTTGACAGATATGGATTTAATAACTGAATGAATAAGCTCAAAACCTCATTGCTTTCTGGTTTCTCAAGTTTTCTGATGATCTGAGGGGAGCTTAAGTTGATTATTCCTGGTTTGTTGTCCGAAATACAATCTGAATATTGAAAAAATCCACAAATATATCATGAGATTAGATCAGATTAGATAGAACTTTATTAACTCTTTGACTTCCAAATGAAGAAATACATTTGCAAAAAATTATTTGTTGGTAAAATTGTGTTCCTGCCTTTTCATTTAGCAACATTTCAGGTTTTAATTTTTCAGATTACCCAACTGGGAAGCAGATATGTTGGTCAATGTGTTGGTTGGCTGGCCTGTTAAGGGTTATCCTGGGCATGAATGGATTTCCTTCATTTCTGCAACAAAATTTTTGTTTTTTGAATGAAAACAACCCAGAGAGCAAAATTTTAATATTTAGCACTTGACGCAGTTTGCTAAGGAATCATAGATACATGTTTTATGTTCAAATTTATTCCCTTTAACTAAATTATGATTGTTACAGGATCTAGAAATAGGTCAAAAGATTTTTCTTACTCCGATGGTTGCTCTTACTGTGTGAGATACCTGAGGATATATGCAGCAGCGATTCACATTTGACTGTTTTATAGTTTTCAACCAATTATATTCATGTACAGCAGTGCCACCCAGTCAAAACATATTGGTGCTACAAAGCTACTCAGAGAGGTGGATAAAAAAAAAAATACAGACAGAGATGAGCTTTCAGAGCTTTAAATACAGTGGTATGGCAGCAAAAAGTCAACCGCATGGTTACAACGCCAGTCAAAGGATTAAGCCCTTGGAAAGACTCCCTCTGGAAATTATGATTCCAGCAGCTCTGCAAGCACACAGGGTAAAAAAGCAAACAGGTATCAGAAAAGTAAATAATCTGCAAATATAGTCCTCAGTGCCCCTCACACAGAGGTGATCTTAGTCTTCAGTGTGAGGGGCACTGAGGTGATCTTAGTCCTCAGTGTGAGGGGCACTGAGGTGATCTTAGTCCTCAGTGCCCCTAACACTGAGGTGACTGTAGTCCTCAGTGTGAGGGGCACTGAGGTGATCTTAGTCCTCAGTGTGAGGGGCTCTGAGGTGATCTTAGTTCTCAGTGTGAGGGGCTCTGAGGTGACTGTAGTCCTCAGTGTGAGGGGCTCTGAGGTGACTGTAGTCCTCAGTGTGAGGGGGACTGAGGTGATCTTAGTCCTCAGTGTGAGGGGCACTGAGGTGATCTTAGTCCTCAGTGTGAGGGGCTCTGAGGTGATCTTAGTCCTCAATGTGAGGGCCTCTGAGGTGATCTTAGTCCTCAGTGTGAGGGCCTCTGAGGTGATCTTAGTCCTCAGTGTGAGGGGCACTGAGGTAATCTTAGTCCTCAGTGTGAGGGGCACTGAGGTGATCTTAGTCCTCAGCGCCCCTAACACTGAGGTGACTGTAGTCCTCAGTGTGAGGGGCTCTGAGGTGACTGTAGTCCTCAGTGTGAGGGGCTCTGAGGTGACTGTAGTCCTCAGTGTGAGGGGCTCTGAGGTGATCTTAGTCCTCAGTGTGAGGGGCTCTGAGGTGACTGTAGTCCTCAGTGTGAGGGGCTCTGAGGTGACTGTAGTCCTCAGTGTGAGGGGCTCTGAGGTGATCTTAGTCCTCAGTGTGAGGGGCTCTGAGGTGACTGTAGTCCTCAGTGTGAGGGGCACTGAGGTGACTGTAGTCCTCAGTGTGAGGGGCTCTGAGGTGACTGTAGTCCTCAGTGTGAGGGGCTCTGAGGTGATCTTAGTCCTCAGTGTGAGGGGCTCTGAGGTGACTGTAGTCCTCAGTGTGAGGGGCACACTGAGGACTGTAGTCCTCAGTGTGAGGGGCTCTGAGGTGATCTTAGTCCTCAGTGTGATCTTAGTCCTCAGTGTGAGGGGCACTGAGGTAATCTTAGTCCTCAGTGTGAGGGGCACTGAGGTGATCTTAGTCCTCAGTGTGAGGGGCTCTGAGGTGATCTTAGTCCTCAGTGTGATCTTAGTCCTCAGTGTGAGGGGCTCTGAGGTGATCTTAGTCCTCAGTGTGATCTTAGTCCTCAGTTTGAGGGGCTCTGAGGTGATCTTAGTCCTCAGTGTGAGGGGCTCTGAGGTGATCTTAGTCCTCAGTGTGAGGGGCACTGAGGTGACTGTAGTCCTCAGTGTGAGGGGGACTGAGGTGACTGTAGTCCTCAGTGTGAGGGGGACTGAGGTGATCTTAGTCCTCAGTGTGAGGGGCTCTGAGGTGATCTTAGTCCTCAGTGTGATCTTAGTCCTCAGTGTGAGGGGCTCTGAGGTGATCTTAGTCCTCAGTGTCATCTTAGTCCTCAGTGTGAGGGGCACTGAGGTGATCTTAGTCCTCAGTGTGAGGGGCTCTGAGGTGATCTTAGTCCTCAGTGTGATCTTAGTCCTCAGTGTGAGGGGCTCTGAGGTGATCTTAGTCCTCAGTGTCATCTTAGTCCTCAGTGTGAGGGGCACTGAGGTGATCTTAGTCCTCAGTGTGATCTTAGTCCTCAGTGTGAGGGGCACTGAGGTGATCTTAGTCCTCAGTGTGAGGGGCATTGAGGTGACTGTAGTCCTCAGTGTGAGGGGCTCTGAGGTGATCTTAGTCCTCAGTGTGAGGGGCACTGAGGTGATCTTAGTCCTCAGTGTGAGGGGCACTGAGGTGATCTTAGTCCTCAGTGTGAGGGGCACTGAGGTAATCTTAGTCCTCAGTGTGAGGGGCACTGAGGTTATCTTAGTCCTCAGTGTGGGGGGCACTGAGGTAACCTTAGTCCTCAGTGTGAGGGGTTCTGAGGTGATCTTAGTCCTCAGTGTGAGGGGCTCTAGGGTGATCTTAGTCCTCAATGTGAGGGCCTCTGAGGTGATCTTAGTCCTCAGTGTGAGGGGCACTCAGGTTATCTTAGTCCTCAGTGTGGGGGGCACTGAGGTAACCTTAGTCCTCAGTGTGAGGGGCTCTGAGGTGATCTTAGTCCTCAGTGTGAGGGGCACTGAGGTGACTGTAGTCCTCAGTGTGAGGGGCTCTGAGGTGATCTTAGTCCTCAATGTGAGGGCCTCTGAGGTGATCTTAGTCCTCAGTGTGAGGGGTTCTGAGGTGATCTTAGTCCTCAGTGTGAGGGGCACTGAGGTGATCTTAGTCCTCAGTGTGAGGGGATCTGAGGTGATCTTAGTCCTCAGTGTGAGGGGATCTGAGGTGATCTTAGTCCTCAGTGTGAGGGGCTCTGAGGTGATCTTAGTACTCAGTGTGAGGGGATCTGAGGTGATCTTAGTCCTCAGTGTGAGGGGCTCTGAGGTGATCTTAGTCCTCAGTGTGAGGGGCTCTGAGGTGACTGTAGTCCTCAGTGTGAGGGGCTCTGAGGTGATCTTAGTCCTCAGTGTGAGGGGCACTGAGGTGACTGTGGTCCTCAGTGTGAGGGGCTCTGAGGTGATCTTAGTCCTCACTGTGAGGTGATCTGAGGTGACTTTAGTCCTCAGTGTGAGGGGCACTGAGGTGATCTTAGTCCTCAGTGTGAGGGGCTATGAGGTGATCTTAGTCCTCAGTGTGAGGGGTACTGAGGTGATCTTAGTCCTCAGTGTGAGGGGCTCTGAGGTGATCTTAGTCCTCAGTGTGAGGGGATCTGAGGTGACTTTAGTCCTCAGTGTGAGGGGCATTGAGGTGATCTTAGTCCTCAGTGTGAGGGGCTCTGAGGTGATCTTAGTCCTCAGTGTGAGGGGCTCTGAGGTGATCTTAGTCCTCAGTGTGAGGGGTTCTGAGGTGACTGTAGTCCTCAATGTGAGGGGTTCTGAGGGGACTGTAGTCCTCAGTGTGAGGGGTTCTGAGGTGACTGTAGTCCTCAGTGTGAGGGGCTCTGAGGTGACTGTAGTCCTCAGTGTGAGGGGTTCTGAGGTGATTATAGTCCTCAGTGCGAGGGGTTCTGAGGTGACTGTAGTCCTCAGTGTGAGGGGTTCTGAGGTGATTATAGTCCTCAGTGCGAGGGGTTCTGAGGTGACTGTAGTCCTCAGTGTGAGGGGTTCTGAGGTAACTGTAGTCCTCAATGTGAGGGGCACTGAGGTAATCTTAGTCCTCAGTGTGAGGGGTTCTGAGGTGACTTTAGTCCTCACTGTGAGGGGCACTGAGGTAATCTTAGTCCTCAGTGTGAGGGGTTCTGAGGTGACTTTAGTCCTCACTGTGAGGGGCACTGAGGTGACTGTAGTCCTCAGTGTGAGGGGCACTGTGGTGATCTTAGTCCTCAGTGTGAGGGGTTCTGAGGTGACTTTAGTCCTCACTGTGAGGGGCACTGAGGTAATCTTAGTCCTCAGTGTGAGGGGTTCTGAGGAGACTGTAGTCCTCAATGTGAGGGGTTCTGAGGTGATTATATTCCTCAGTGCGAGGGGTTCTGAGGTGACTGTAGTCCTCAGTGTGAGGGGTTCTGAGGTGATTATAGTCCTCAGTGCGAGGGGTTCTGAGGTGACTGTAGTCCTCAGTGTGAGGGGTTCTGAGGTAACTGTAGTCCTCAATGTGAGGGGCACTGAGGTAATCTTAGTCCTCAGTGTGAGGGGTTCTGAGGTGACTTTAGTCCTCACTGTGAGGGGCACTGAGGTAATCTTAGTCCTCAGTGTGAGGGGTTCTGAGGTGACTTTAGTCCTCACTGTGAGGGGCACTGAGGTGACTGTAGTCCTCAGTGTGGGGGGCACTGTGGTGATCTTAGTCCTCAGTGTGAGGGGCTCTGAGGTGACTGTAGTCCTCAATGTGAGGGGCACTGAGGTAATCTTAGTCCTCAGTGTGAGGGGTTCTGAGGTGATCTTAGTCCTCAGTGTGAGGGGCACTGAGGTGATCTTAGTCCTCAGTGTGAGGGGCAGTGAGGTGATCTTAGTCCTCACTGTGAGGGGCACTGTCATCTTAGTCCTCAGTGTGAGGGGCTCTGTGGTGATCTTAGTCCTCAGTGTGAGGGGCTCTGTGGTGATCTTAGTCCTCAGTGTGAGGGGCTCTGTGGTGATCTTAGTCCTCAGTGTGATCTTAGTCCTCAGTGTGAGGGGCTCTGTGGTGATCTTAGTCCTCAGTGTGATCTTAGTCCTCAGTGTGAGGGGCACTGAGGTGATCTTAGTCCTCAGTGTGAGGGGCTCTGAGGTGATCTTAGTCCTCAGTGTGATCTTAGTCCTCAGTGTGAGGGGCTCTGAGGTGATCTTAGTCCTCAGTGTGAGGGGCACTGAGGTGATCTTAGTCCTCGGTGTGAGGGGCTCTGAGGTGATCTTAGTCCTCAATGTGAGGGGCACTGAGGTAATCTTAGTCCTCAGTGTGAGGGGTTCTGAGGTGACTTTAGTCCTCACTGTGAGGGGCACTGAGGTAATCTTAGTCCTCAGTGTGAGGGGTTCTGAGGTGACTTTAGTCCTCACTGTGAGGGGCACTGAGGTGACTGTAGTCCTCAGTGTGGGGGGCACTGTGGTGATCTTAGTCCTCAGTGTGAGGGGCTCTGAGGTGACTGTAGTCCTCAATGTGAGGGGCACTGAGGTAATCTTAGTCCTCAGTGTGAGGGGTTCTGAGGTGATCTTAGTCCTCAGTGTGAGGGGCACTGAGGTGATCTTAGTCCTCAGTGTGAGGGGCACTGAGGTGATCTTAGTCCTCAGTGTGAGGGGCACTGTCATCTTAGTCCTCAGTGTGAGGGGCTCTGTGGTGATCTTAGTCCTCAGTGTGAGGGGCTCTGTGGTGATCTTAGTCCTCAGTGTGAGGGGCTCTGTGGTGATCTTAGTCCTCAGTGTGATCTTAGTCCTCAGTGTGAGGGGCTCTGTGGTGATCTTAGTCCTCAGTGTGATCTTAGTCCTCAGTGTGAGGGGCACTGAGGTGATCTTAGTCCTCAGTGTGAGGGGCTCTGAGGTGATCTTAGTCCTCAGTGTGATCTTAGTCCTCAGTGTGAGGGGCTCTGAGGTGATCTTAGTCCTCAGTGTGAGGGGCACTGAGGTGATCTTAGTCCTCGGTGTGAGGGGCTCTGAGGTGATCTTAGTCCTCAGTGTGAGCGGCACTGAGGTGATCTTAGTCCTCGGTGTGAGGGGCTCTGAGGTGATCTTAGTCCTCAGTGTGATCTTAGTCCTCAGTGTGAGGGGCACTGTGGTGATCTTAGTCCTCAGTGTGATCTTAGTCCTCAGTGTGAGGGGCACTGAGGTGATCTTAGTCCTCGGTGTGAGGGGTTCTGAGGTGACTTTAGTCCTCACTGTGAGGGGCACTGAGGTGACTGTAGTCCTCAGTGTGAGGGGCACTGTGGTGATCTTAGTCCTCAGTGTGAGGGGCTCTGAGGTGACTGTAGTCCTCAATGTGAGGGGCACTGAGGTAATCTTAGTCCTCAGTGTGAGGGGTTCTGAGGTGATCTTAGTCCTCAGTGTGAGGGGCACTGAGGTGATCTTAGTCCTCAGTGTGAGGGGCACTGAGGTGATCTTAGTCCTCAGTGTGATCTTAGTCCTCAGTGTGAGGGGCTGTCACAGGCACCTCAGTCCCCCCTGATGTCCCACAGCAGCAGCATGAGCTGACTCAGCACATTGGAGAGGACAGAATAACAGGGTGACAAAGATTATCAGGCTAAATAAGTGATGACTCAGGACAATGTCCCTCAGCTGATTGTCTACAGCAGAGGGATGTGAGGCGCTGCGGACCTACAGGCTAATCAGCAAACCTACTAGCTTTTCTAGTTGGCTAGCTGCTGTCACTAGTCTGCTGCTGTGTGATTTACGGGCCTGTGAGAGAGCTTCCTGTTGTGTAACGACAGACAGACAGGCAGACAGACTGACAGACAGGGACGCCGTCTCTGAGCGAGCAGACTAAGTTTAATAGAAGTGGACGGACAAAGCAGGTCTGCCCTGTTAGTCGGTTAGCAGGAGGCTAACAGAGAAGCTAACTCACCTCATACTGGATGTACTGTTTTCTCCACTCCGGCGTGATGTGCGCGGACAGATGCTCCGTGAACTTCATCGTGCCCTTCCGCCTGGTTTGAGCCCCCCTCCTGTACTGACGGTGTCCCGGCCCGGGGGCTCGGTTCGGAGGTTTTAGTCCGACAAACGCTCACACGGGAGCCCTCACCCGAGGATCAGGATCGGTCAAAAACAGAGATGCCCTTTTGTCTGCGCTGACGTCACAGCACGGGGCTCTCCCATAGCGGGGCCGCGCGAGCACAGGTCACAGATAAGGCCAGGTAACGCGTTTCACCTGTGTCGTATATGCGGCAGAAACGTCCTGGAATAGCGCCGAGCTGCTGGTAAACAGGCTGACTGTTAGCTGGCTCTTGCTGCCTTCCTCCACCCTCCCTCCTCTCGGTGTTCAGCCTCCACCTCCTGCCTCCCGCTGCGTTCAGGTGAAATTGGAAATATCAGAACAGAGCACTCTCGGCATTTTTAACGCTTTGGTGGTGGGTGGAACAAGTCATAAACAACAACCAACCAGGACTGATAATTTTAATATAAAGGGGAGGAGGGAGTTTTTTCAGCAGAGCACAATAAATGTTCACAGAAGCAGGTGCAGCTTCGATTTCCCCTCCCAGCCAAAAGTCAGCCAAGCTCATCCAGTTACCAGCCAACTTCCAGCCACCGAGAGTCTAAACAAGTTTTGGGTTTTTTTGGTTTGTTTTTGTACTATATTTCATCATAGTGGCATTTTCCATGTTCATTTATACATCCTATAAAATATGGTGGGTAAGGGTTACATGTTTACAACATAACACAAGAACAGGTCACAGAGCTTTTCTGTGGGAACCATCTGATGCATGACGACCCTCAGCGGACGCACATCCTGGTTTTTATGTTACTTCTATTTCCCATTGGGACATATAAAACGTGCTTTTATTCATATTTAATAATCTACATTCTTACTTTGAAATAAAACAGTTTTTATGCTGTGTTTTTGCACTATTATGTTATAATTTCAAGAGATCTCAAGAAAAAAAGATCAAAATTCGGTTCATCACAGCAAATGTATGCATACAGAGGCAGCAGCTTCAGTTTCCCCTCCCAGCCAAATACCAGCCGAGCTCCATCCAGTTACCAGCCAACTCCAACTTCCAGCCACTGGGAGTCTAAACAAAGTTTTTTTTCCCTAAATTTCTTCATAGTGGCATTTTCCATGCTATGAAAGTGTTCATTTATACACACATGGACAAAATTGTTGGTACCCTTCCATTAAAGAAAGAAAACCGCTGGTCACTGAAATAACTTGAAACTGACAAAAGTAAACATGCAGTCTGGAGAAGACACCCTTCAAACCTGAGACAGCTGGAGCAGTTTGCTCATGAGGAGTGGGCCAAAATACCTGTGGACAGGTGCAGAAGTCTCACTGAGAGTTACAGAAATCACCTGATTGCAGTGATTGTCTCAAAAGGTTGTACAACAAAATATGAAGTTAAGGGTACCATCATTTTTGTCCAGGCCAGTTTCATTATTTTGAAAATGATTTTGTTGAACCACAATTCAAAAGCAATGTCTGATTTTCTTTAGTTAATTTTCTGTTTTTTTTTATTTATTGTAACTTTTGTCAGTGTCAAGTTATTTCAGTGACCATTGTGGGTTTTTCTTTCTTTAATGGAAGAGTACCAACATTATTTTCCATGTGTATATCCAATAAAATATAAGTATTAAGGGTTACATGTTTACATGGATGCATGCATGGTATCTAATTATCAGGGTGGGCAGGTATGAGCACTTTCCTGTCATGGACCAGCCAAGACTGGCTCTAACTGGTTCCATCTGTGGCCCTGTCCCAAACCAGCTGTGCAGTTTCTTAAACCAAACATCTGAAAAACATCTGTGATACATATATATTCTTAATAGACCACTTAATTATCACAGCCAATTTATTCTGTTTAAAGACACAAATAAGCTTCAAACTGAGCAAGAAACACTTCAGCTTAAATGATAGAATAAATTAAACTTAAGAGAATGTGCAATAACATGCTGTGTTTATTTCAGTTATGTTAGTTTTATGTTATGTTAGTTTTGCTCTTTCTTTGGATTTTATTTTGATAAATGTGTCTTTTAGCTCTTCCCTCTGAGGAAAAATTTATTCAGGGACAACAGGTGGAAATAATATCTGTTTTGTTCAATTTTTCCTGTAGGGTAATGTACATAAATATGCACTGTCCCCTTTGAAATTAATTAAATGAAACTTTTCAGTAGTTTCTTGCATTTGGACAGCTTTAAGATTTTATTTACTTTTTAAATTTTAATGTTTTTCTTGAATAATAAGTCCTTCTGAATCTCTGGTATTTCAATCCTTGTGATTCAGAACTTGTGCAGAGTATACATTTGTCTGACCTTTTTATCTTTTTTCTTCTAAAGACCCAAATATTTTAACATGCTATTTGGTACAAAAAGAAACAACTCAAATAATGTTCAAAAAGGCCCCTTTGTACAAACAATCTCAAACATCGCCAACATGATGAAGAGGTGAGTCATAACAGAGCACTATTTTTTGTTAATATGACTGAAAATCATCAGTTTTTGAAGAATTCAACAAAAGGCTGAAACTATCTAACTTGCACACTACAGCTGTTTTTAGCCAGATTTAAATAAACTTTAAGATCTCAAGTATGTTGTTACTGTATGATTAATGTGTTTATTCTCTGCCCACACATTGACCATATAGGCTTTAAAGAGCGATTTTCTACTCTTATTTTGATGAATTTGTTCCTTCAGAGATATTAACAGTATGAGGAATCACAATAGCATAGTACACTGGGAGTGTACCTGTGTGTATTCAGAGTTTATCTTAATTTAACAGGTAATTTAGAAAGTACACAGATGCTCCAGAGTACACTTAACCCTTAAACTCCCAGCTCAACCTCATATGTTATCTTACTGAAAAATGTGTCAAACTTGTAAAAACCTAACAAGACCCTCTCTTCCACTCGTCTATTCTGAGTGAAAAATACAAGTTTTCACTTCAACCAGGAAATCAGGACACAGTGAGACATTGTAAGAGTGTTTACATGTGAGTTTGGCCCTGTTTCACCTTCAGTGGTGAGATGACATATTTAACATTCTGTATGTAACCCAGGCCTAACTCAACATGATTATGTAACTTAAAACAATTAACACTTGTGTTACAGGAGTTAAATAAATCTGTCAAATGTTCTCTCCTCCAGACAGCTGAGTTGGGAGTTTATGTGGTTAAACTGTGAAGCTGATGTTGTTCAAATGAAAATCAATAAACTGTTCGTCCTGTCACTGAACATCCGAGTAAGTTCAGAGAAAATCATCAGAGCAATAAACTCTTGATCACCCAATGTGGTGCCCTAGGCAAGATTTTATATGGCGTCCCCCTCCATCTGCAATTTACATACGCTTACAAAAAAAGAAATCAAATAGCATTGTTTTTACATTTGTCTTTATTTATAAGACAACATGTCACCAGTTTACATGCTTAACAAATTACAAATAATACAAAACAAATCTGAAATACACTATAAATACCCTTACCAGTAAATAAAAATCCTGTAAGTAAGTGAAAAAGTAATAACAGTAGTAATAAATTATAAATACAACAATCAATGAACAATTTAATTAACCACACTGTTTGCACGCAATAACTCTTTACATAAGGTAAACTTATTTGGTTTTAATATTTGTTGTTATATTAATCAGGCATTGCTTTACAGTTGAATCAATGTGAGCTTTTCCATTTCATGAATTAATAGTAATAACTAGTTTTATTAATATTATCATTTCAGGGTGATTTTTTTCCTGATTTTGTGGCACCCCCAAAGCCACGGCACCTTTGACATTTGCCTGTATTGCCTAATGGACCAGTGGGCTCTGCTCTCGATGAAGCGAATAACTTGTCCGTGTGGTAAATTTAGCTAACATGACACACCAGACGGACTGTTTCACATTTCCATGGATATATTTCAGGTGTATCAGGGAGACAAACCATAAGTGAATGGAAAGGGCAGAATCTTTGAGAAAAACTGGAAATGTTCTGTAACATCACGTCAGTCCTGACTTTCAGTTTCCACGACTAACCAACAGCCACTTCCTCTTTGTACTTTAAAGGACCCCGACATGTCTGCTCAGTTTCAAACTGGATGTGGTCTGGGGAATCCGGCTGCTTTTCAAGGTTTAAGTGTTGCTGCACTGAGATTTGAAGAAGTTTGGAAGTTTGATAAAAAGGCTGAAGCAGAACTATAGAAAGAAAGTTTTCTTCAGATTCTGGTATCCCTGATAAATTTACCTTTCTATGCCATCCATGAGATATTTGCTATTTTATATTCTATTTGTGATCAAGACCTCCAAAACACTAAATTACATCATTCTCTTTCTCCCTCTGTGTATTTGTGTATATTAGACAACTTTCTTTTTATTTAAAAATAAGCCATAAAACGTCAAAATATGTGAAATTTAACAAAACTGGATATTCCAAGAAAACCTGTGAAGAGTGTGAATCCTGATGTTACTGTGATAGATGTTTATGATATGTTTGATACTTATAATTCCACCGTTAAAATATTAAAACATACTGCATAAAAACATGCTCTGTCTGAACAGACATCTGATGTGATGATAATTCTGATGAATAACTTTAGTGAAAACTTCCACCATCAGTGTGCGGATGTGAGAGTGAGTGGGCGTAAAAGTAGAGGTGTGACCTTTGGTGCCACTTGAGTCAAAGTTGCCCTTTTTAGCTCAATAAAATACAACAACAAGCAACAATAACTTATAACAGAACTCTTGTACTGATCATTTAGGACTGAAGTGCATCCTGTGTCATGATTTTGTTTAATTTCAGAGCTTTCTTCTGTTCACTAACTTCTGTGTATTCACTTTAGTGTGTTTATATTCAGTTAACTGTGCATCCTGTTATTGCTTCAGCAGGGTGGTCAGAGGGGAGGAACAGTTTTAATGTGGGACAGGAGCTGTAACTAACTAATAAAAATGTTTCATTGACACTGGAGTTTCTTCTTTAACCTCTTAACTTTAGTGCTTTCCTGATCAGTTTATTTCAGCAGAATTTTACACACTTTCACGCTTTTATTGTGACTCTGCAGGAGTCACAGTAAAAGCTCTCAGCAATAATCTCCACCCTTTATGTCCTTTAATTAAATTTCCTTTATCCCGTCCCAGACAGGTGGATCAGGATAAAGGGTGGCATGGACCCCCACAGAAATCTGATTGACTTCTCCAGCTGCCACCATATTCCTTGATGATTGTCTTTTTCCCACATCGGAGGCTGAATTTTAATTTTGATCAGTGATGTAACAATGAAAAATAAATAAATAAATGAATAAAGTTATAAATAATGTCCACATTCATGACCTACAACAGTTGAGGAGAAAAGTGACAGGTCCATGCAAACTTTCCACAGACATTTCCAAGCTGACAAATTGTTTCATTTCCAGCAGGGATGGGCAAAATGTGGCTACGGGGCCACATGTGGCCTTCCCTCTCATTCATCTTGGCCCTCAGGATCATTACAAGGATCAATAAATTGTAAACATGAAGGAGGAAAATGAGGAAATCTGTCATGGAAATTTGAAAAACAAAATTATATCTACAATCGTCTTCGAGTGGAAGACACATTCAGAAATCAGAGGTGTCAGTGGCATGTTTTTGGATCTTGTATATGCATCAAGTAATTTATATGTGTAGATTAAAGAGACCTGTTAATATATTATATGTCAGAAAAAATTGTAAATATTGTTATTTTGTACTGAAAAAGTTGTTTCAATTGGCTTCAGTTCCACGTTTAGCTCATTAAATTAGGTCTGACTGTTTGTATTTTAATTTAAAATCTGGTTAAATTTATGTTAGTGTAGTTTTTTTTTAAAATAAGGGCTAAATTTTTTCTTCAGCTCTATAATTAAGTTAATATAAATGTTAAATTATGAGGATCTTGTTGTTTGTGCCTTGGCCCATGTGGTCTTCTCAGTCACCAAATTCGCTGATCCCTGATTTACAGGTTCTGGACCCTTTTTTGGTGAAAACTTAAAGAAAAAATTAAATAAAACCCCTCCACACAGATTTTTAAATCCATCCATTCATCCATTAATTATCTATTCCGCTTATCTCTTTGGAGGTTGCAGGGGGGTTGGAGCCTATCTCAGCTGACATTGGACGACAGAACTGATCACCAAATGATCACAGGGCTACATAGAGAGACAGACAACCACTTATGCTCACACTCACGCTAAAGGGCCATCAACCTACTGAGGAAGCTGGAGTGCTCGAGGAGAACCCACACATGCACAGGGAGAAGATGTGAACTTTACACAGAAAGGCCCTGACTGACAGGAGATCGAACCAGCAACCTTCTTGCTGTGAGGCACGCACACTACCTGCTGCACATCGTGCCATCCTCACAAAATAAAATAACATAAAATAAAATAAAATAAAAGTTAAAATGTGTTGAAAGAGATTTGTCACTGAGAAGAACAGAGAATAGAGGCCCCATCAAACTGACCTTAACATGGCAAAACTAAGAATGAATGAGTTAAAAATCACATTTCAATTATATTTATATCTGTGTATTAGCCTTTAACATCAGAGTATAACATCTATAAGTACTTATTTACCCTTTATGAGGCTCACCTTATAGATTAAGAGGCCACTGTAAGTCTGTCTCTCCTGATAGTCCAAATAAACACCTGATCATCCTCTGCAGACGCTCGTGCAGACAGGTGAAGTTTGGTATCACAGTGAATGTTGTTTCACTGCCATCTTGTGGCTGTTTTGAGGTACGACCGCGTAAAACAGAGAAGAGCTCTGCTGAGTGAACAGTCACTTAAACAGGAGCCCCTTTGTGTCTGCATCCCACAAAGTCTGAAAACAAATTCACATATTAACGTCTTTCATAAAAGCAAACAAATCAAGTCTCAAACAAATAAAACTCTGACTTACTCAGACACATTTCTTGAGACCTTCCCTCCTGTTTTCTAATCAATAAACACAAATCTCAGTTTTAAGCTGAATTGGCTAAACCTCCAACTCGTGAGGAAAAATCAAACTCTGCTCATGGCACACTCTCTGCAGTCAGAAAGTAAAACACTGCTGATCAGGAAATGATCCTACGACTCAAAGAGAGAACAAACGTGTCAGAGACCGCTGAAAACAGTAAGAGTAAGAAACAGTCTGTAAGTTCAGTTCATCACAATATGAAAAGTTCACTGTAAAAACACATCTAGTTACATTTTCTAAAGAAATGATTAAAAGCTTTTGACCACAAAAGAAACCGACACACAGACTTTAGGCGCACAGTTGTCTGCACTGACAGAGATGCCAACATCTATTTTTAACTGAAATAAAGATTCATAACCACAGTTACAGAGGTTTGAAGTTTGTCATGGCAGCTTCTGTAACTTGAAGCTTTAACTCTGAATTGGTTCCTGTGTCAGTTATTTATGTACTTATCTAAACAAAGGTGTAGAAACACTTGAAAACATATTTAATAAACCGTGTGTGGGAGACGTAGAGGCCTGCAAAAGCTTTATTTACACCAAACCGAAGAGACAATTGAAAGATCAGTACTGAGCCATCACAAGTAAGTATTAAATATAAAGTACAAGAATTTCATTAAAAGAAACAAACAAACAAAAAACCCTAACTTTTAAGTAATAGAGGCAGTACAGTGGGGCAGCAGGTAGTGCATGTGTTTCACAGCAAGAAGGCTGCTGGTTCAAATCCTGTGGAGTTTGCATTAAGAATGACACTTTTGAGGATGAGGTAAATCTTTTTGGTTATACATTCTGCCAATATTACAGCCTATATAGAGGATATGTATGACCAATAACGGAGGTCAAAATATCAGATGTTAATATTGGCAAAATGTTTGACTGATAAATAAATTTTTATGAATTATTTGCCAATACTGATATTGTTCCAATAATATCCTACATCCCTAATTTTGACTGATGTAAACCACATTATCTTAAAACACAACATGGGGGAGACTCTGCTGTGCTCGACATTGTTATGCAGTGGCTGAGTGCCCTTCAGCTGGAGGGTCAGAGGTTTGATCCCAGCTCCTGCAGTCACATGATATGTCCTCAGGCACGACACTGGACCCTAATGTCTCCCAAAGTGTAGCAAAGTGATTAAAAATTTGTGGAATTACCACAACTATTTCACTAAATGGCCAAAAGTACTGTCCCGAGTGTGAACTTGTGAAATTACAACAACAACTGTAAAACTGGAAACATGAAATATGAACTGAAATGATAGGAAATGGAAGATGGAGTATGATGGGATAGCATTTAGTCGTTCATCAGCAGAAATTCTGCTCAAAGTCGAGACACATCTTACGTTCCTGACATGTCTGGATTAAGATTTAATTTGAAGATGTAAAAACTAAAAATAAATCCTGAGTTGCTTGTAATAAGCAGAATAATCTGCCAATGAGACGAGACAAATTTAACTTGAAGATTGTCTTAAAATGAAATCTTCTATCCAGACCAGATATTAAACCTGAATTTAAGAGCCTCAATGAGCCAAACTTTCCTAGTTTCATTTTCAGAGATTTTCCTACAAACATTCAATGCATTATTTTTGCCTTCCATTCCTTAAAGTAAGATATTATCTCGACTTGTTAAGTGAATGTGGGTTAGAATACGGTGTCAAATATATTTCTGACTTAAAAATAGACAAGCACACTGTGAGGATTCATCCCTGCTGTCAGTTTCTCTCCCCCTCCCTTCCTGCTCCTCTGCCAGCTGTGGGCATGGTTACCTCTCTCTCCTCGGCTCTCCTACCACGCAGCTGCTGAAGATCGCCTCATCACAATCACTATATAAGCTGCCAGGAGTCACCTTCTCCTCACCGGTGGATTTCCTCACTTTGAGTGGTTTGTTGGCTGTATCTTCTCTCAGTGCTTTGGCTCTCAGCCTTTGGTCCTCCTTTAAGGAGTTAATCTTTTTGTCTGAAGAGTGTTCTTTTTCATGGACTGTGCTTTTGGTTGATCAGCTGGACACTTACCTCTGTTTTCTGCTCCCTCTCTCCGCAGTGTTCTCCTGGAGCTCTCACCCTGCCACCTTTGTAAATACTCACCTTAATCACTGTACACCTCCACGTGCACTGGACTCCCTTCCCCCTTGTTGTTTGGAGCTGTGTGAATAAATATACTCAAACTGTTTTCTTGTCTCTGGCTTCAGCTTTGGGTCCAACAATTATTCTTTATGGGACTGTTCCTTGACACACACTTGCTTAGGTCTGGGTTGTTGCAGTGTGTGTTTGTATCATGACCACTTTTCTGAAGTAAACTGAGACTTTGGTGCCACCACTTAATGCAGTGTTTCCCAAATAGTGGGGCTGTGACTTGTCTGGGTAGGGGCATGTCCGTATGGAGGTATGGGTCCTCTTCGAATTTCACCGTTTGGTCTGTGTATATCCCAAATTCTGCCCTGTGACTGGTTGCTTGGATTTATATAAAAATCAGGGTGGGCTGGGTAACTTCAGGCTTCTGTTAGCTGTTTTAAAACAGGGGTTTCAGACTCAACTTACCTGGGGGCTGCTGGAGTCTGGGAGAGACTGGCCACATCAAGTATTCCTTGAAAAACTAAAACTGATCCAATCTTCTCAGTCTTTATCATTCTTCAACATGAGCTATCCTTCTGAACATGAATGGTGCTGCTGTCTTCATTTTAAGGTTCATATGTGTTCTGCAGCTCCAGACAGATTTTTTTGGTGGGGGCAAAAATGACTCTTTTGATTGGAAAAGTTAGCAGACCCCTGCCATAAATGGTAATAAATAAATAAATAAATATAAAAGCCCAACACCTCAGGAAAAAGGTGTGCTTGAGAAAAACGTATGGGCCGCACTAACACCAAACTTTGATGTCAAGTAGGGACCACAAAATATCATCTCGTGGACCTCAATTGGCCCACGAGCTGCAAGTTTGTGGTAAATTACGAAAATTCAATTAGTCTTTAAATTGTGTGTGGACAAACTTTTTCACCTGAGACATGAAGCAAAGATATCAGTCAACATTTAGTCGCTTATATCTTTTAAAGATAAAATGGAAAGAAATGGTTTAGATTTAACGTTAAACTGTGTTGAAGCAAATAATTCATGTTAGGGCAACACGGTGGTGCAGCAGGTAGTGCACGTGGCTCACAGTGAGGAGGTTGCTGGTGAATCCGAGTAGGTCTGGGCCTTTCTGTGTGAAATTTGCATGTTCTTCAGGCTCTCTGGCTTCCTCCCACAGACCAAAAACATGCTCATTAGGTTGTTTGGTGACTTCAAATTGCCCTCAGGTGTGAGCATAAATGTTTGTTTGTCTCTCTATGTGGCCCTGCGATTGTCCAGTGTCAGCTGGGATAAGCTCCAGCCCCTCATGACCCTGAAAGGTATAAGAAGTGTAGATAATAGATGGATGGAAATAATTCACATTTATTTCTGTTTGCACAGTAATACCTGATGGAAAATGAAATGAGTTCTCACATATTGTGTTCAATCCAAATAAAATCCAATACAACTGTAACTGTAATTTTTCTGGGGCCCAGGTTGAGGAAAATTTTCCATCCTAAAATTCAAGCAGCAATTATCACATTTTACTTTTGACCAAGTTGTTTACTAACCTGACCAGTATGGCAGCTCCATATATCCTCCACAGAAATATTCCACTAGTCCATCTGGAGAAGAGTCCATAGAAAATGTTTTCAGAGGCAGAACCTTCAAAAACAACTGCAGCTGGTGATTGGACGATCGGTCTGTCAGTCACACTCATCACAGACCAATCATATCAAGACACAGTATGACGTAGCAGCTAGACCCTGTTGTTAGCCGTTAGCTTAAACTATGTTTCAGTCCTTAGACCAGGGGTCGGCAACCCGCGGCTCCGGACCCTGCAAACAATGTGTGTTTTTTTTTCATTAAATGATTATTTCATGTTTTTTTACATCGTCAACTTTGCGTCATGTGTGACCTCTGTGTGACCTCGTGTTACCTCTGTGTGACCTGCAGCAGCTCGGAGTGAGAGCAGGACGTTGCTGCATCTTTAGCTGCTAGCTCAGTCCTGATGCTGTATTGAACTTATCATGCAGACGTTTTGATGAACTCTCTTACTGTTAAAACTCGGCTGCTGCTGTGAAGGGATTCAGACTTTTCAAATGGAGTCGTGTGGGTGATAAAGCTCCGTAAAAGACGAGAAACGGGGGAACGATAAATTCAGCGCAACCATGACCTGGTTTTTTAAGAGGGGGATTTTTACACTAAGATATCAGGAGGATGTTTTTTATTGCATTGTCTGCTGTGTGTGATAGCTGTCAGTCTCTCTCTCTGTCACTTCCTCTCTCATTCAGTAACTACAAACTCAGGTGTGTGAGTTACTGTGTTATATGTTCATCTGACATTTTTTTTTAATACATCAAGATTGACATGAAACTAAAAATGTATTAATTATGTGGGATAAGCTTCTAAAACTCGGATAAGATTTCAAAAAGCACCTCAAGATCACAAGACTACCTCATGATTACTATAAAATTGTGCAAAAAAATGATCAGAATGCAGGAAAGAAATGATTTAAGTTTAAAAATGTCAGGGGAAGACCCTCTGACCCCCATCTCACCTGATGATGTCAAATAAATATTTATGATTTCTCCACTGCAAATAAAACCTGATCCTGTGGAAAAAAAACTGAGTGACAATAATAGCAAAAAATAATGACAGTGATAACACAGGCTATTATTAATTGATTGTTATTTTAGTTGACAAGTCTGATAATCAAAGTAAACATGCCATTGTTGTCATTTTAGCTCTTAATTTAAAATTGTAATATAATACGGTATAACAATAATGTCAAGTTAAAGCAACAAAAGTACATGACCCATTATAGAGCAGTCATGTTGAGTGATAAAGCAGTTTGCTTATAGATCTGATGTCATTATAATGGTGGAGAGTCAAAAGATGATGCTGTCGTCATTTTAAGGTTCAAATGTGTTTTGTGGCTCCAGGCAGAATTTTTTTGGTGGGCGTGGCGGGGAAAATGGCTCTTTTGATTGGAAAGGTTGCAGACCCCTGCCTTAGACTATCATCTTACATTAAATTATACCACACAGATGTACCATTCACCACTTATACGTATGTGACATGAACCTCGTCATCAACAATCCTCACTGAGTCACCACGACTACCACAGTCACTGCACTGCATCATCCGCAGTGGTGGACAATTACTTAACTCTATTACCTGAGTGAAAGTATAGATACTCCTGGTCAAATATTACTCTAATACAAGTGAAAGTTGTTCAGTTATTTTTTTTCTCAAGATTAAGTACTGGAGTATCTGCTTTTGAAAATACTTAGTATCAAAAGTACATTTTTGTTTAAATGTCAACACATCATTATATTGTTTCGACAATGAATGGACAAAACCTAATGACTGAAACAACCTACTGAATGTGCTGGCCTGCTTATAGAACCTGTAGAATAAGCAGCTTGCAAAATATACAAAGTCTAGAGACGCCTATTAAAACATGATTGAATGGGACTCAGATATGGCCATGGGTGCTCTGGTGTGGAGTCGTCATCTGTATCTGCCGTAACGCTGATTGGGCTGTCTGAATTTTGGCCGATGAAGGCGTTGGAGGTTGAAGCTTGGCAAGATGGACCTGCATGAATTCAGACAATGAATCAGACAGGTCCATCTGCACTGCAAGGTTAATTGTTTTGTATTAAAGGGACAAATATATATATTCATCAGTGGGGGGATTTGACATCATTTAGAGGCTGGGACATTTATTTAGGCAGGCCTGGTGCTGAGAAAAAAATGGGGTGCTTTAGGACAGCTAAAGGGTCTTAATTCTTCGCCACATAGTCCATTTTCAGGAGGCTGAACTGTTCTTATAGATTTGGTCTTTACAAACAGTTTTCTTCTACTCCATCAGGATTTTTCAGAGACGACTGACTCACATCTCACATTTTAAAGGTGGATCCCATCAGTTAAGGCTGCAGTTCAAGACAGATGAATAAAAGAAGATCATAATTAGATTAGCAAAGAGACAAAGACTTTCAGATACTTTCAGATCACATCATCTGTGTGACTGAACTGGGATGTGCTGATGAGTCTGAGTGTGGCAAAATGATTTCTTTGTCTAAACAGGACACAGGCTGTAACTTGTCAGAGACCCTGACCTGTTCTGGAGAGCTGCTTATGTCTGACAGATTATTGCAGGTGGAAACATCCAGAGTCTGACAGAGGACCAAAATGTAGAGCCATCATTACGAAGGATTAGCAGGCACACAGGGTCAGATTAGACTGACGAGCTGCTCATAACGAGATGATCACCAGCAGACCAGGCAGCTGCTCAAACTGCTCTCCTGTCACACTGTTGGAGAAAAGAGACTGCATTTCTGGTTATGGTCTCACTTCTGGATTTTAACTCAACTAACGAGAATCAAACATTTCAATACCCCTTTGATGAAACAAGCTTTTTACTCCAAAGTCTGGACCAGACTTGACCTTTGACCCAAACTTCTGAAAACATTTCACCACAGAGCTAAATGATAAAAGTTTGAGCCTGAGATGGGACTAAACATTTGACTGAACAAAGAGACAAACATGCTGATGCAGACAGGAAGGTGTTCGAACCTGCCCACCCTGGAGGTTGTTATTGGATCCCACACAATCATTAGACAAACACATAACCCTTAACATTTATATTTTATTGGATATAAATGAACACTTTTCTCAGCATGTAAATGCCACTGTGAAGAAATTTAGAACAAAAGCAAACAATAAAAAAACCTTGTTTAGACTCCCAGTGGCTGGAAGTTGGCTGGAACTAGACTGGTATTTGGCTGGAAGGGGAAAATTAAAGCAGCTGCCTCTGTAAGTATAAATTTCCTGTGATGAAATGAATTTTGATCTTATTTTTCTGGAGATCTCATGAAATTATAACATAATAGTGCAAAAACACAGCATAAAAAAGTTTTATTTCAAAATAAGACTGTAGATTATTAAATATGAATAAAAACATACGTTTTATTTGTCACAATGTTAAATAAAAGCCAGGATGTGCGTCCACTGAGGGCCTTCATGCATCAGATGGTTCAGGAGTTATTTCTATATTTTTTGCTGATTTGTTTCAAAATGATAATTTTATGTCATCTAATTAAACTCATTCTGAACACAGACTTCCACGCAGTCACGTCTTTGGTTTTCTTTAAAACCACAGTGAAGATCAACTGGAAGTATTCTACTCCATTTTTTATTTTAACACTTTTAATAACAGATTACGATATATTCTTACGTATCCTCTTAGTTGAATCCAACACTGTCAGTTGCTTTATCTTTCTTTCTTGTGGATTTAACCAGTTAATTCCTCAAACTTGCTCTGTCTTTGGTAAAAGAGATTTTAAACTTTTTGGTCCATCATTTTGATCTGACCTTAAACTGGGGTGTAGTATTAGTTTGGGAGACTTTAAAACCAAAATTATGGATCATTTGACTGTTGTTTTTTTTTTTTTTTGCATTTTTTTTAATGGTGCTGATTTGTTAAAATACTTTTTGGTCAGTCTTGTTTTTTCTTATTTTTGTGAAACTTCTTCTGCTGCTGTGTTGGCCAAGACTCCCTTGTACAATAGATTTTCTGTTTCTCAGTGAGGATGCTCCTGTTTAAACAAAGGTTAAATGAATAAAATAAAGATAAAGAATATGAAGTTTTATATCTTCTTTGATAGTGATTTATATCCTTTTAAATGTGTTAATGTTCGCAAAGCAAAGGAATCATGGGAAAAGGTCTTGAGGTTAAACCCTAAATGAACAAACTGATTCATGGTCAAAAGCTGTTGACGAAAACAATGTTTTCGTACAGTAGCGTTAGAGTTACCATAGAGTAAGTGATATTAGGGACATTATCATGTTCAGATACTGAAGGAATGTCTCCATGGAGTCTGGCTCAGTTCTTGACTAAAGTGTTAATGTGGAGCAGCACTGATCTGTTATTTCCCTACACATCAGGTCTTGATGTCAGCTGTACAGAGGGTATTCATGACTCTTGTTATGTGATGGTCATTTTCTCACTTTAAGATGTGATTAATGTAAACAATGTTGTTTCTCTTGACATCCATAAATATGTTTTCTTCACCCTTGTGGATTTTCCTCTCTCCCTGTAAGCTGATGAAATCTGTGCTGTTTGTGATTGTTCCTTTTAAAGTTATTAAAAAAAAAAAAAAAAAAAAAAGCTCCTCTCCTCTTAAAGCTCCTCTTTTTCAGCAGTTATGATCCCAAATTTAACTCTTTCATCAAAGTTATTTATGATTTCTTCAAACACTGTAAAGGAAATTTGGTGGATTAAACTTTAAAAGGTGTCTGAGCTGCTTGGTTTCTAAGGGCCCATTTACACAACAACGTGACCAGAAACAGACAGGTTGTTCCTTTGTGTTGTCAAAGAGCTCCATGTTCACACGGAGACGGTGTGAAACGATGTGCGTTCACATGGATCCTCGAGAACGACTGAAGGCATGGTAGCAGTAGTTGGCGTTGTAAGTTTGTAGTGTCCTTGGTGAATTTAACAAATGTGTCTCTGCTGGTCAGAGCATTGACACAGTAAATCCACATTATTTTGGAGGAGCGATAACAAACTGAACACAGTTAGCAGCACACATGCTGCTCTGTAGTCGGCCATAGCTGTTGTTGTTGTTGTTCCTGTGTGTGTGTTTGATACCTTTATCTGGAAGAGTACTGCACATGCGCCACATGTCCCTGACAACGCTGATTCTTATTTACATGGAGACGACAACAAAAATGTTTTCAAAACTTTTCACTCTGGACCCTGGTTTCAAAGGTTTGAGGATTCAGGCACTCCGGGCACTGTTCTCGCGTAAAAGGAAGGTGCCAATGCAACAAAACTCTCTGTTTTCCTCCGTTTTCCTCCGTTTTTGTTGTTGCGCCATTTGTTACCTAAGTTTCTAGATAACAAATACATCTAAAGATGCTTTCCCTTGATTCACCTTTAGCGAATGTAGCCTTGGGTCAGCATGGTGGCCAAGTCACTACCCATGTCCTCCTCCTGGCCTCCAGGTCACCTCCTCTCTCCTGCTGCAGAGGCTCTTTCTGCAGCCTCCCCCATCCTGTGAGCAGCCATCTTCCTCTCCTTCCCGGTCATTCCAGTGGCTGTGAGCAGTCTCCACACTGACTGTGCCGGGGATCCTCTACAGCCGATCTTGACCCAGGAAGAGCCACGCCTGCCACCCTTTCCCCCTGCAGTCATGCAGAGGGTCTTGGTATTTTGCGCTCTTCCTTCCAAAGGCCTGTTCACACCCCTCTGAGACTGTCAGTTCTATGAGGATGATCTTTCTAGTCTCTTCAGACCACAGAACCACATCCGGCCTCAGGGTTGTCTGGACCATCTGGGGGAACTGCAGCCATCCTCGCAGGTCAGCCTTCATCTCCCATGATTGGGCCTTTTGTTGCAGACTGGTTATCGTTGCTGAGGCTGGTGGCTTTTCCCTCTCCCTTACAAACTGGATTGATTGTATTTTCTGAATTGGTTGGCATTTCCATCCTCTCTCCTGCTCTAAGGTGTTGGCGAATATCATGAGCATCTTGTCATGGCACCACATGTACCAAGATGCAAGTTTAGATTTATCTTCTTTCATATATAACCAAATTAAACCTTACATGTCAAATTCAACATGTTTCTGAGGTCTTTGGTTGACTTAAATTCACATTTTATTAATGCTGAGTCCAGATTTAAATCAGTGAACGATGAGTTACCACAGCCGTTGATGTCCTCAGCAGGAGAGGCCATCTTTTCAACATATTAATATTTATGTTACCTTTTTTGGTTTTATTTACTCATTAAGGTAAAAATAAACCAAGGAGTTTTCTGCACAACCTGTTTGTAGTAGAGTTTTTTAGTTTGTACGTGCAGATGGTTTTAACTTTTTAGTATAAAAAACTGCCTTTATTTTGAAATGAAGGATCACGGGGTAAATCAAAAGCAACAACATGTACCAGTGGAAGAAGCCTGCTACAGTTGAAGAAGTACATGAACATATCTGAAAAGAAGAGTGTGAAAGAAAAATGACATCATAAGGTGCAGATGTCTAGAATTGTTCTCTCAATGGGATTCTGGGATCTGATTTTTAGGGGGACGCAGCTCAATCAAGAAATTATGACCTAAAGTGCCCAGTCCTCTAACCATCATTTACAACAATCACAGTAACATGCAATCAATAAGTTCTGCACCAAACATAATGTGTGGATCTTTTTCTCTGAAGTAATAAATTAGTGGCGATTTACAGTCTTGATTTTGTACCAATATTTCCAGACTTATATTGTCTGGTATGAGCAGACCTTTATGAGAGGAATACTGAGTCCTCTTACTGTGATGGACTTTTAGTGTTACAAACTGATGTGAATCAAGAAAAACAGTGTGTAGTTCTATAATAAATGATATTTGATAGTTAAATGTAATCATTCAGTGATAAAAGCGGAAGTTTGTGGTGCATTTGTACACTCTGAAGATATTATGGCTGATGTGTTTATAACTGACGTGTGGCTGATATATTTTTGATATTTTATATCTGGAGATATTACCTTTAAAAGCATTTTCCTGCCCATAATAGCATCCATCCCATCCTCTCAGCTGGAACAGTGTCTTCATGACTATGTTATTAATCCATTATTTTGTAAATGGTAAATGAACTTTAGCTAATGAGTCCTTTCTAGTCTCTGAAGACTCAAAGCAACTTCACACCGCAGGTCACATCTACACATTCATGATGGTTGGAGTTTCCATGTCAGTAATCCATCAGTATGATCGTGGTCTCAGAGCACTTATTTCTGTCACTGGGATGGACACTGACCACAAACTGTATTTTAAAGAATACAATATTGGAGGTTCTTCAAAGAATTTAACAAAAAAATAATGAGTGAAAAGTCTTGAAGTATTGCTCTGTTATAGCATCACATAATCCTGCTGTATTTTGTAAGGTCACTGAAGTATCACCAGATTCTTGGTGATCAGTGGGCGACTGGTCAACGTCAGTGGATCCTAACATTTCCTGTTGCTTCAGGTTTTTACTGTAACTGTAATATAATCCACCTGCTGAGGGGCGGCTCTGTGCTCCTGCTGGAGTCATGTTGGATTTGGATGTGTGTGTATATGTATATTTTTAAATGTATATATTTTCTATGTGTAAATGCATATAAGTGTATATGTATACATCTATATGTGTAAATGTACATTTCTATATACATTATATATGTGTATAGTTATATTTCTATATATATTTGTTTATGTATACCTTTGTATATGTATATTTTATATGTGTATATTTCTATATGTGTACATGTATATGTGTGCATTTCTTTATGTGTATACATGTATATCTATATGTGTATATTTTTTTAAAGGCCTGTATGTCTTTTATTATAAATGAATCTCTTTGTATTTATGTGTATGTATTTTTGTGTGTATCTATAAAACAAGAATCTAGCTCCACCTGCTCTGCTGTTGAGTGTCTTGAAGTAACACGTGTTATGATTGGCACTATTCAAATAAAGATCGATTGATTGATCCTTGCAAATACACACCCCATAGTGTTGTTTATTATTGATGCTTATTTGCTGAACAAACTAGACAAACATCTGTTTACTTAAGAAATATTTATCAATGAAATTCTTTCAGACTTTGCTTAAGTTCATAGATTTAGAAACACACAGGCAGAGCTTGAAAATTGAGGTGAACTTTGAAACAGGAGGAACAAAATGTGACCATCTTACTGATTTTACTTTAAAATCAGAGTTCCCTCAAAGGTTTGAAGGACTGTTGACAGTTACAGACTTCACCTGGAAATGAATTCACCCTGAGCAGTGAGAGAGGACATGTCAAACATCATTCAGGGATCACAGCACTGAGACATGGAGGTGACTGACGGAGACACTCTGATAGGGTCTCCCAAACAAGGCCGAGACCTGCTCGATCAGATTTACAGAAAACCAGTTCATACAGTGAAAGTATTGATGAAGAATCTTCACCATCATGGGGGTTTGATCTCTTTATTTCTTCTCTGAGCAAACACATTTCCACTGCCCGTGCAGAAGGCTCCTCTCTTGGCATTCACCGCGTGCCTTAATTGACTGATTTTAAATCAAGGTCCACTGTGAACACTGAGAGAGGCTGCCCACAGTCCAGAGGGGGATCTGCTCAGCAAACAAAGTCTGAGCTCCACACAGGTAACTCAAACAGCATCGGTGAGCTTCAGCTTCAGCACAGGGACCCCATGACTGAGACAAAGTCAACACCTGTCCCCGCGGAGACACGTCCCTGCTGACATTGTCTAAAGGTCACATGTAAACCTGCAGCTCTTCTTCTTCTCGCTCAAATATTCATGTCAGACTTTAACTCTTCACATCTGCAAACCCACACGGACACCACACAGCGGGACAAACACAAAGATGCCCCATCTGCCTTTTCCTGACATGTCAAGGACACATCAAGCAGGCAGCCATTACAGAGCAGAGCCGGCGAGCAGGCTCCGAATGAGGCTAAGACCGGATTTAAATGGAGTGTGTAAACAGAGCAAACTGGATCCTCTTTAGCATGATGAGGAAAGAGAGAGGGGAGACCTCTGTGTGGTCTTATTAGTGCAGCATTGATCATTAAAAATAAGCGTGATCAATTCTGTCTTTAAATGGAGAATACTGTAGGTAACGGAGTAGGTTTACAAAATGGGAGGAGGTGGTGTGAGCTATTTAAAGCCTATATGAGCATCATGCAGCCGCAGTCCTGTAAACACACACTGCAGGGCGCACACACTCCTGCAGGAGCCTCAACAGGCAGAAAAATGACCAACAGCGACAATTAATCACAATATCACCATCATCCCGAGCACAGTGTCCTCACAGAGTGTTATATAAGCGTGAAGAGGAGCAGATGATTCAGTCTGCAGGCCGGAGCTCTCAGCAGCTGCAGGCTGTCTGCAGGGACCAGAACCTGACGAACAAAAAGGTCCAAAAATGAGGAGAGAAGAAACGAGTCCAGAAACACAGAGACAGCTCCTCACATCAGGAGATGATGGAATAAAACCGAGATCTGCAGAGGATCGGAGCTCCTCTCCTTGTCGCATCCTCTCCTCCAGGATCCATCCGAAGCCCTCTCCTCCTCTCCTCCTCTCCTCCTTTCATTCGAGGCTCCCTGAACTTCCCTCCTCCTCCTTCTCCTCCCTGTGTCCCCTCTCCATCCAGAGGAAAGGAGCAGAGGACCTCCAATTGTTTTCATTTTCGGCTCGGATTTGTAAAAATGAAGTCTCGGTGTTTGGATTCATCCTCCCGCACGGTGCGGACGGGCGGGCTGTGGATTTACGTACAGGAAAAGGCTCGAGGCGGCTATGGCGCGATGACGTCACCATGCAGACAGATGCTCCTCACCCACACCACCCCCAACCAACACCACCACCCCTCCCCCCCTTTGCCCTTGAGACCGGGATAGGCCTGCTGGAGCTGATTCAGGAGTCACTGCAAAATACAGCAGGACCGTCATGTGTTTATTAAACTGTTATTACTATATCTACATATTAACGATTAATAACACGAATGCAGCAGGACCGTCATGTGTTTATTAAACTGTTATTACTATATCTACATATTAACGATTAATAACACGAATGCAGCAGGACCGTCATGTGTTTATTAAACTGTTATTACTATATCTACATATTAACGATTAATAACACGAATGCAGCAGGACCGTCATGTGTTTATTAAACTGTTATTACTATATCTACATATTAACGATTAATAACACGAATGCAGCAGGACCGTCATGTGTTTATTAAACTGTTATTACTATATCTACATATTAACGATTAATAACACGAATGCAGCAGGACC
This sequence comes from Cetoscarus ocellatus, assembly GCA_037902135.1. Lineage (NCBI taxonomy): Eukaryota > Metazoa > Chordata > Actinopteri > Labriformes > Labridae > Cetoscarus > Cetoscarus ocellatus. The sequence continues at coordinate 760,187 of JBAMNC010001282.1, forward strand.
GTCATGTGTTTATTAAACTGTTATTATATTAACGATTAATGACACGAATGCAGCAGGACCGTCATGTGTTTATTAAACTGTTATTATATTAACGATTAATGACACAAATACAGCAGGACCGTCATGTGTTTATTAAACTGTTATTACTATATCTACATATTAACGATTAATGACACAAATACAGCAGGACCGTCATGTGTTTATTAAACTGTTATTACTATATCTACATATTAACGATTAATAACACAAATGCAGCAGGACCGTCATGTGTTTATTAAACTGTTATTACTATATCTACATATCAACGATTAATAACACAAATACAGCAGGACCGTCATGTGTTTATTAAACTGTTATTATATTAATGATTAATGACACAAATACAGCAGGACCGTCATGTGTTTATTAAACTGTTATTATTACATCTACATAATTAACGATTAATAACACAAATACAGCAGGACCATCACGTGTTTATTAAACTGTTATTCTTATATCCACATATTAACGATTAATAACACAAATACAGCAGGACCATCACGTGTTTATTAATCTGTTATTACTATATCCACATATTAACGATTAATAACACAAATACAGCAGGACCGTCATGTGTTTATTAAACTGTTATTATTATATCTACATAATTAACGATTAATAACACAAATACAGCAGGACCATCACGTGTTTATTAAACTGTTATTCTTATAAGATAAGATAAGATAAGATATCCTTTATTAGTCCCACAGGGGGAAATTCCAAAATATACAGCAGCTGCAGGATACAAGAGAAGTACTGAAAGATAAGGTAATTACAGATCAAGTACAGTAATGCAAAAATAGAAATAAAATTTTTTTGAAAAATGTAAAAAAAGTATATACTATAAAGTCAGTGGCATATTTACAGTCCTGATGTACATATTTGTTGTTTGACAGATGGTTATGTACATGTTGATATTTTACAGGATGAGATTTGTGATATTATAATATAAATATGGTGGCTATGTACATGTCTGGTATTTTGCAGTGAAACATTTAAGGTATCACATATAAATATAAATGTGGTTTATTGCACACTGGAGAGGTTTTTGTTATAAAGTCTGACAGCTGCAGGAAGGAAGGACCTGCGATACCTCTCCGTCACACACTTCGGGTGGAGCATCCTGTCACTCACGGAGCTCCTTACTGCAGTGAGTGTGTGTTGGAGGGGGTGGGAGTCTTTGTCCATCATAGAGGACAGCTTGGTTGTAGTCCTCCTCTCCACCACCTCCTCCACCAGTTCCAGAGGGCATCCCAGGACTGAGCTGGCCTTCTTTATCAGTTTATCCAGTCTCTTCCTGTCAGCTGCTGTGATGCTGCTCCCCCAGCAGACCACTCCATAGAAGACTGCAGAGGCCACAACAGAGTCATAGAAGGTCTTCAGGAGCCCCCTGCACCCCAAAAGACCTCAGTCTCCTCAGCAGATAGAGTCTGCTCTGTCCTCTTTTATAAAGTGCGGTAGTGTTATGAGTCCAGTCCAGTTTATTGTTAAGATGAACACCCAGGTACTTATAAGATGTCACCATCTCAATGTCCCTTCCCTGAATGTTCACTGGTGATGGGGGGGAGTGAGGGCGCCTGCGGAAGTCCACAACCAACTCCTTGGTCTTATCAGAGTTGATGTGCAGGTGGTTCTGCTGGCACCAGTCCACAAAGTCCTGGATGAGTTCTCTATACGACTGGTCGTCCCCATCTGTGATGAGGCCGACGATGGCAGAGTCATCAGAGAATTTCTGGAGGTGGCAGGTGGGTGACAGGTGGGAAAAGTCTGCAGTATAGAGGGTGAAGAGGAACGGCGCCAGCACCATTCCCTGGGGGGCCCCTATACTACAGAGGGCAGTCTCTGACACACAGTCCCGGGTCCTCACATACTGTGGGCGGTTGGTGAGGTAGTCCACAATCCAGCATGTGAGGTGTTGGTCCAATATATATATATATTATATCAACATAATTAACGATTAATAACACAAATACAGCAGGACCATCACGTGTTTATTAAACTGTTATTCTTATATCTACATATTAACGATTAATGACACAAATACAGCAGGACCGTCACGTGTTTATTAAACTGTTATTCTTATATCTACATATTAACGATTAATGACACAAATACAGCAGGACCGTCACGTGTTTATTAAACTGTTATTCTTATATCTACATATTAACGATTAATAACACAAATACAGCAGGACCGTCACGTGTTTATTAAACTGTTATTATTATATCTACATATTAACGATTAATAACACAAATACAGCAGGACCATCACGTGTTTATTAAACTGTTATTATATTAACGATTAATGACACAAATACAGCAGGACCGTCACGTGTTTATTAAACTGTTATTATTATATCTACATATTAACGATTAATAACACAAATACAGCAGGACCGTCACGTGTTTATTAAACTGTTATTATTATATCCACATATTAACGATTAATAACACAAATACAGCAGGACCATCACGTGTTTATTAAACTGTTATTCTTATATCTACATATTAACGATTAATGACACAAATACAGCAGGACCGTCACGTGTTTATTAAACTGTTATTCTTATATCTACATATTAACGATTAATAACACAAATACAGCAGGACCGTCACGTGTTTATTAAACTGTTATTATTATATCTACATATTAACGATTAATAACACAAATACAGCAGGACCATCACGTGTTTATTAAACTGTTATTATATTAACGATTAATGACACAAATACAGCAGGACCGTCACGTGTTTATTAAACTGTTATTATTATATCTACATATTAACGATTAATAACACAAATACAGCAGGACCGTCACGTGTTTATTAAACTGTTATTATTATATCTACATATTAACGATTAATAACACAAATACAGCAGGACCATCACGTGTTTATTAAACTGTTATTCTTATATCTACATATTAACGATTAATAACACAAATACAGCAGGACCGTCACGTGTTTATTAAACTGTTATTATTATATCTACATAATTAACGATTAATAACACAAATACAGCAGGACCATCACGTGTTTATTAAACTGTTATTATTATATCTACATATTAATGATTAATAACACAAATACAGCAGGACCGTCATGTGTTTATTAAACTGTTATTATTATATCTACATAATTAACGATTAATAACACAAATACAGCAGGACCATCACGTGTTTATTAAACTGTTATTCTTATATCTACATATTAACGATTAATAACACAAATACAGCAGGACCGTCATGTGTTTATTAAACTGTTATTATATTAACGATTAATAACACAAATACAGCAGGACCGTCATGTCTTTATTAAACTGTTATTACTATATCTACATATTAACGATTAATAACACGAATGCAGCAGGACCGTCACGTGTTTATTAAACTGTTATTACTATATCTACATATTAACGATTAATAACACAAATGCAGCAGGACCGTCATGTGTTTATTAAACTGTTATTATATTAACGATTAATGACACAAATACAGCAGGACCGTCATGTGTTTATTAAACTGTTATTATATTAACGATTAATAACACAAATACAGCAGGACCGTCATGTGTTTATTAAACTGTTATTACTATATCTACATATTAACGATTAATAACACAAATACAGCAGGACCGTCATGTGTTTATTAAACTGTTATTACTATATCTACATATTAACGATTAATAACACAAATGCAGCAGGACCGTCATGTGTTTATTAAACTGTTATTACTACATCTACATATCAACGATTAATGACACAAATACAGCAGGACCATCACGTGTTTATTAAACTGTTATTATATTAACGATTAATGACACAAATACAGCAGGACCGTCACGTGTTTATTAAACTGTTATTATTATATCTACATATTAACGATTAATAACACAAATACAGCAGGACCGTCATGTGTTTATTAAACTGTTATTATATTAACGATTAATAACACAAATACAGCAGGACCGTCATGTGTTTATTAAACTGTTATTACTATATCTACATATTAACGATTAATAACACGAATGCAGCAGGACCGTCATGTGTTTATTAAACTGTTATTACTATATCTACATATCAACGATTAATAACACAAATGCAGCAGGACCGTCATGTGTTTATTAAACTGTTATTATATTAACGATTAATGACACAAATACAGCAGGACCGTCATGTGTTTATTAAACTGTTATTATATTAACGATTAATGACACAAATACAGCAGGACCGTCATGTGTTTATTAAACTGTTATTACTATATCTACATATTAACGATTAATGACACAAATACAGCAGGACCGTCATGTGTTTATTAAACTGTTATTACTATATCTACATATTAACGATTAATAACACAAATGCAGCAGGACCGTCATGTGTTTATTAAACTGTTATTACTATATCTACATATCAACGATAAATAACACAAATACAGCAGGACCGTCATGTGTTTATTAAACTGTTATTATATTAACGATTAATGACACAAATACAGCAGGACCGTCATGTGTTTATTAAACTGTTATTATTACATCGACATAATTAACGATTAATGACACAAATACAGCAGGACCGTCACGTGTTTATAAAACTGTTATTCTTATATCAACATAATTAACGATTAATAACACAAATACAGCAGGACCGTCACGTGTTTATTAAACTGTTATTCTTATATCTACATATTAACGATTAATAACACAAATACAGCAGGACCGTCACGTGTTTATTAAACTGTTATTATTATATCTACATATTAACGATTAATAACACAAATACAGCAGGACCGTCACGTGTTTATTATACTGTTATTATTATATCTACATATTAACGATTAATAACACAAATACAGCAGGACCGTCACGTGTTTATTAAACTGTTATTATTATATCTACATATTAACGATTAATAACACAAATACAGCAGGACCGTCACGTGTTTATTAAACTGTTATTATTATATCTACATATTAACGATTAATAACACAAATACAGCAGGACCGTCACGTGTTTATTAAACTGTTATTATTATATCTACATAATTAACGATTAATAACACAAATACAGCAGGACCATCACGAGTTTATTAAACTGTTATTATTATATCTACATATTAACGATTAATAACACAAATACAGCAGGACCGTCACGTGTTTATTAAACTGTTATTATTATATCTACATAATTAACGATTAATAACACAAATACAGCAGGACCGTCACGTGTTTATTAAACTGTTATTCTTATATCTACATATTAACGATTAATAACACAAATACAGCAGGACCGTCATGTGTTTATTAAACTGTTATTATATTAACGATTAATAACACAAATACAGCAGGACCGTCATGTGTTTATTAAACTGTTATTATATTAACGATTAATAACACAAATACAGCAGGACCGTCATGTGTTTATTAAACTGTTATTATTATATCTACATAATTAACGATTAATAACACAAATACAGCAGGACCGTCATGTGTTTATTAAACTGTTATTATATTAACGATTAATAACACAAATACAGCAGGACCGTCATGTGTTTATTAAACTGTTATTACTATATCTACATATCAACGATTAATAACACAAATACAGCAGGACCGTCATGTGTTTATTAAACTGTTATTATATTAACGATTAATAACACAAATACAGCAGGACCGTCATGTGTTTATTAAACTGTTATTATTATATCTACATAATTAACGATTAATAACACAAATACAGCAGGACCGTCATGTGTTTATTAAACTGTTATTATTATATCTACATATTAACGATTAATAACACAAAACAGCAGGACCGTCACGTGTTTATTAAACTGTTATTATTATATCTACATAATTAACGATTAATAACACAAATACAGCAGGACCATCACGTGTTTATTAAACTGTTATTATTATATCTACATATTAACGATTAATAACACAAATACAGCAGGACCGTCATGTGTTTATTAAACTGTTATTATATTAACGATTAATAACACAAATACAGCAGGACCGTCATGTGTTTATTAAACTGTTATTATTATATCTACATAATTAACGATTAATAACACAAATACAGCAGGACCGTCATGTGTTTATTAAACTGTTATTATTATATCTACATATTAATGATTAATGACACAAATACAGCAGGACCGTCACATGTTTATTGAACTGTTATTACTATATCTACATATTAACGATCAACGACACAAATACAGCAGGACCGTCACGTGTTTATTAAACTGTTATTACTATATCTACATATTAACGATCAATGACACAAATACAGCAGGACCGTCACGTGTTAATTGAACTGTTATTACTATATCTACATATTAATGATTAATAACACAAATACAGCAGGACCGTCAAGTTTATTTTTAAATTGTTATTACTATATCTACATATTAACAATTAATAACACAAATACAGCAGGACCGTCACGTGTTTATTAAACTGTTATTACTATATCTACATATTAACGATTAATAACACAAATACAGCAGGACCGTCACGTGTTTATTAAACTGTTATTACTATATCTACATATTAACGATTAATAACACAAATACAGCAGGACCGTCACGTGTTTATCAAACTGTTATTACTATATCCACATATCAACGATTAATAACACAAATACAGCAGGACCGTCACGTGTTTATCAAACTGTTATTACTATATCCACATATCAACGATTAATAACACAAATACAGCAGGACCGTCACGTGTTTATCAAACTTTTATTAATATATCCACATATTAACGATTAATAACACAAATACAGCAGGACCGTCACGTGTTTATTAAACTGTTATTCTTATATCTACATATTAACGATTAATAACACAAATACAGCAGGACCGTCACGTGTTTATTAAACTGTTATTATTATATCTACATATTAACGATTAATAACACAAATACAGCAGGACCGTCACGTGTTTATTATACTGTTATTATTATATCTACATATTAACGATTAATAACACAAATACAGCAGGACCGTCACGTGTTTATTAAACTGTTATTATTATATCTACATATTAACGATTAATAACACAAATACAGCAGGACCGTCACGTGTTTATTAAACTGTTATTATTATATCTACATATTAACGATTAATAACACAAATACAGCAGGACCGTCACGTGTTTATTAAACTGTTATTATTATATCTACATAATTAACGATTAATAACACAAATACAGCAGGACCATCACGAGTTTATTAAACTGTTATTATTATATCTACATATTAACGATTAATAACACAAATACAGCAGGACCGTCACGTGTTTATTAAACTGTTATTATTATATCTACATAATTAACGATTAATAACACAAATACAGCAGGACCGTCACGTGTTTATTAAACTGTTATTCTTATATCTACATATTAACGATTAATAACACAAATACAGCAGGACCGTCATGTGTTTATTAAACTGTTATTATATTAACGATTAATAACACAAATACAGCAGGACCGTCATGTGTTTATTAAACTGTTATTATATTAACGATTAATAACACAAATACAGCAGGACCGTCATGTGTTTATTAAACTGTTATTATTATATCTACATAATTAACGATTAATAACACAAATACAGCAGGACCGTCATGTGTTTATTAAACTGTTATTATATTAACGATTAATAACACAAATACAGCAGGACCGTCATGTGTTTATTAAACTGTTATTACTATATCTACATATCAACGATTAATAACACAAATACAGCAGGACCGTCATGTGTTTATTAAACTGTTATTATATTAACGATTAATAACACAAATACAGCAGGACCGTCATGTGTTTATTAAACTGTTATTATTATATCTACATAATTAACGATTAATAACACAAATACAGCAGGACCGTCATGTGTTTATTAAACTGTTATTATTATATCTACATATTAACGATTAATAACACAAAACAGCAGGACCGTCACGTGTTTATTAAACTGTTATTATTATATCTACATAATTAACGATTAATAACACAAATACAGCAGGACCATCACGTGTTTATTAAACTGTTATTATTATATCTACATATTAACGATTAATAACACAAATACAGCAGGACCGTCATGTGTTTATTAAACTGTTATTATATTAACGATTAATAACACAAATACAGCAGGACCGTCATGTGTTTATTAAACTGTTATTATTATATCTACATAATTAACGATTAATAACACAAATACAGCAGGACCGTCATGTGTTTATTAAACTGTTATTATTATATCTACATATTAACAATTAATAACACAAATACAGCAGGACCGTCATGTGTTTATTAAACTGTTATTATATTAACGATTAATAACACAAATACAGCAGGACCGTCATGTGTTTATTAAACTGTTATTATATTAACGATTAATAACACAAATACAGCAGGACCGTCATGTGTTTATTAAACTGTTATTACTATATCCACATATCAACGATTAATAACACAAATACAGCAGGACCATCACATGTTTATTAAATTGTTATTACTATATCTACATATTAACGATTAATAACACAAATACAGCAGGACCGTCATGTGTTTATTAAACTGTTATTATATTAACGATTAATGACATGAATACAGCAGGACCGTCATGTGTTTATTAAACTGTTATTATATTAACGATTAATAACACAAATACAGCAGGACCGTCATGTGTTTATTAAACTGTTATTATATTAACGATTAATGACACAAATACAGCAGGACCGTCATGTGTTTATTAAACTGTTATTATTATATCTACATAATTAACGATTAATAACACAAATACAGCAGGACCATCACGTGTTTATTAAACTGTTATTCTTATATCAACATAATTAACGATTAATAACACAAATACAGCAGGACCGTCACGTGTTTATTAAACTGTAATTACTATATCTACATATTAATGATTAATGACACAAATACAGCAGGACCGTCACATGTTTATTGAACTGTTATTACTATATCTACATATTAACGATCAACGACACAAATACAGCAGGACCGTCACGTGTTTATTAAACTGTTATTACTATATCTACATATTAACGATCAATGACACAAATACAGCAGGACCGTCACGTGTTAATTGAACTGTTATTACTATATCTACATATTAATGATTAATAACACAAATACAGCAGGACCGTCAAGTTTATTTTTAAATTGTTATTACTATATCTACATATTAACAATTAATAACACAAATACAGCAGGACCGTCACGTGTTTATTAAACTGTTATTACTATATCTACATATTAACGATTAATAACACAAATACAGCAGGACCGTCACGTGTTTATTAAACTGTTATTACTATATCTACATATTAACGATTAATAACACAAATACAGCAGGACCGTCACGTGTTTATCAAACTGTTATTACTATATCCACATATCAACGATTAATAACACAAATACAGCAGGACCGTCACGTGTTTATCAAACTGTTATTACTATATCCACATATCAACGATTAATAACACAAATACAGCAGGACCGTCACGTGTTTATCAAACTTTTATTAATATATCCACATATTAACGATTAATAACACAAATACAGCAGGACCGTCACGTGTTTATTAAACTGTTGTTATTATATCTACATATTAACGATTAATAACACAAATACAGCAGGACCGTCAAGTTTATTTTTAAATTGTTATTACTATATCTACATATTAACGATTAATAACACAAATACAGCAGGACCGTCACGTATTTATTAAACTGTTATTACTATATCCACATATCAACGATTAATAACACAAATACAGCAGGACCGTCACGTGTTTATTAAACTGTTATTACTATATCCACATATCAACGATTAACAACACAAATACAGCAGGACCGTCACGTGTTTATTAAACTGATATTACAATATCCACATATCAATGATTAATAACACAAATACAGCAGGACCGTCACGTGTTTATTAAACTGTTATTACAATATCCACATATCAAAGATTAATAACACAAATACAGCAGGACAGTCACGTGTTTATTAAACTTTTTTTACTATATCCACATATCAACGATTAATAACACAAATACAGCAGGACCGTCACGTGTTTATTAAACTGTTATTACTATATCCACATATCAACGATTAATAACACAAATACAGCAGGACCGTCATGTGTTTATTAAACTGTTATTACTATATCTACATATTAACGATTAATAACACAAATACAGCAGGACCGTCACGTGTTTATTAAACTGTTATTACTATATCTACATATTAACGATTAATAACACAAATACAGCAGGACCGTCACGTGTTTATTAACCTTTTATTACTATATCCACATATTAACGATTAATAACACAAATACAGCAGGACCATCACGTGTTTATTAATCTGTTATTACTATATCCACATATTAACGATTAATAACACAAATACAGCAGGACCATCACGTGTTTAATAAACTGTTATTATATTAACGATTAATAACACACATACAGCAGGACCATCATGTGTTTATTAAACTGTTATTATTATATCTACATATTAACGATTAATAAGACAAATACAGCAGGATCATCATGTGTTTATTAAACTGTTATTACTATATCTACATATTAACGATTAATAACACAAATACAGCAGGACCATCATGTGTTTATTAAACTGTTATTACTATATCTACATATTAAAAGCCGTTCAGTCTCATTTGGACAAGTAATCTTGGCTTTTATCCCTTTTTCTTTTATCCTTTATCTTTTATTCCCCATATTGTCTTTTACTCTTCTTTTATTGTTAGTATTCTTATTGTTACTTATTAAACTGTGAACTGTGACTTCTACCTGCAGACACGTGGATGTGTTCTCGGCCGCAGGTGGATCTCACTGCTGCATTAGCGGCGTGTGAGCGTATAAATAGGATTAGTCGACACTGATGAAAACTTTATTTAGCTTCCATTGTGAATGAAGACAAGAGCTTCTGTTCAATCATGCACAAAGGTTAATGAACTGTTCATAAAGACAGGATTTATTTCTTTTGTCTTTACCTTTTTTAAAATTGAGGTTTTCAGCAAGTATAATAGTAACATAATTGCACTTTTGAATTTTTATGTAGGTAACATTGTATACATTAAAAGCAAAAGACATTTAAAACAGAAAGAAGAAAAAAATAAAATTAATGAATAAATTGAAATATTATTATTATTATTATTATTATTATTATTATTATTATTAATAATAATAACAATAATAATAATAATAATAATGATATAATAACAATAATAATAATAATAATGATAATATAACAATAATAATAATGATAATAATAAAGTCATTTATTATTATCATCAATTACAGGTCATCACGATTTAGTAGAAAAAAAAGACTTTACAACAGTCTATTAGACTGACGAGACAACAATTAAGTGTGCAAATATAGATCAATATACATACAGCACAGACTAATACACAAATACTTGTGCATAAACATCATTCTGGAACTGCAGGGAAATGTAGGCGCCTAACATAAGAAAAGAAGGGGAACGTCTTTACCCTTTAAAGAACTTTTATTTATTTATTCATTTCAGATGAAACAGTGCAAGTTAATGAACATTACCATAAAGCAAAAGTAAACAGGCCAGATTATAGCTATTGGCTAATCTGTTGTCCCTGGATAAATGTTCCCTGAGGAGAAGGAGCTAAAAGACACATTTATCAAAGTTAAATCCAAATATAGGGCAAAACTAACAAAACTTAAACATAGCATAACCTAAATAAAACATATAAATTATTCCAAATTCTCTAAACTATACTGCACCAAATTGGTACACCACCAAAATGTTGCTCCGATAATAAATAGATACATTACTAAACTATCATGCTGCATGATAGAAAAATAAATAAATCTATTTCTAGTTATGCAGGAATAGATAGTGTATCTACTGCATTGCTGATGTGTACAGGTCTGGTTAGATTTTAATCAGTTCTTGAGCTGTAGCATGTTTATTCCAATAGTAGATGCTGGAGATTGAGTTTTAAAGCAAAAATAAACACAAAGTAAACTTAAAAGCAACTGCCTATGAAACTCTTTATACTAAAAAAATCCCTCAATAGCTCCAACGGGTTTTATCACTGAGGAGCTCTCTTTATAGTTGAGTTGCTCTGTCAATAATGTTCATTAAATTCTTACAAAATAGTCACAATTCTATCGTTGTAGAATTTTGTCACAGGGAGCAACTTTGTGAATACAGCCTCCATGGTGTTCCTGGACAAATACAGATGGAGTAGCATCATTCCTCTCCAGATTATATTCATTATAGATATTAATGTTAATATTAGATTGATCTCTCTTTCCATGGTTGTATTGGTCATACATCCATAGTAACTATCTTTACAACCACATACAATAGACATGAGGTCCCTCTTGAAAATGAGATGCCACATCTCAAGGGGCTTACCTTTAATAAATGTATATTCAACAAAGACAAGTATGGTGCTATACGAATAAAGACTGATTGAGTCTATATTCAGCAGAGACAAATGTAATGAGGACAGGTTTATGATCTGAGCATCCATGGATCTGTCTCTGTCATAAATTCTTATTTTTAGTCCCTTTGTCTCTGCCTGGATGGATACAACCCTGGATGTATTTTTTTTATGTACATTTACAAATATGTATATATATTTATTCAAATTTGTATATATGAATATATGTGTATCTGTACAATGAAGAGTTTGTCTTCAGCCTGATCTATTGTAAAATGTCTTGAGATAACACTTGTCATGAACTGGTGCTATGCAAATATTGATTGATTGATTGATTGATTGACTGGAGCCACTTAAATTTTTCAGTCTTGGCTGGTCCATGACAGGAAAGTGTTTGGACCTGCCCTCCCTCACAGTTTCAAGTAGATCCCACATGATAAACATGTAACCCTAACCACTTGTATTTTATTAAACATATAAATGAACACTTTGCTCAGCATGGAAAATGCCACGATGAAGAAATTCAGAACAAAAACAAACAAAAAAAACTTGTTTGGACTCCCAGTGGCTGGAAGTTGGCTGGTAACTGGCTGGAACTCAGCTGGCATCTGGCTGGGAGGGGGAAATTAAAGTGGCTGCATTTGGACCTACTTGATAGTCCTTCCTCATCCTTGATCAGATAATTCTAATCTAATCTGCAGTGTTAGGCAATGTGAGTATTTATGATAAGAATCATTTGCTAAAAATTACACAAAAATCAGATATATGGTCACAGTGGTGGATCTGCTTTTGTTATTCTGCAGATGGACAACAGGGGGCAGCCTCTCAGGGTGTGAATGACGGACCATAAACACCTTCCTTTACATTCTCAAACCCTGCCTCCTCAGTTAGTCTGACTCTAAAGTATTACATTCAGCCTCAGCCTTCATCTGCTTGTTTTTTCTTCCTTTTGGCAAATAATCCTGTCCCAGAATCAGCCATAAACAGACATGTGGGTCACACAGTGGTCTGGTTTCTGGAGTAGTCCAGGTCATGTTCAGATTCAGGTGTACTCAGCTCTGACCCACACACTTCCTGTCCTCGGCTAATCTGCTCTCTAATTGGCTAACCAGAGCAGATGAAGCGGAGGCCAGGAATAGGACAGTGTGATGCACACAGATCTGCCCGAGGAGAGGGTAAGACTCTGTATGAGGTCAGGACAGCAGGAGCTGGCATGTGCCACAAGAAGACGGCCCTGCTTAAGCTGCACCAACATGTTCTCAGTGTTCTGGTACCAAAGAGCTGAAGAAGAATCTGAGCTGTGTGAACAGGGAGAGTTTGTTTTTCTCTGATTTACAGCTGTGAACGTCAGAGTGAGAGCTGCCTGCATATGAAAACTTGAACAGTTTGAGCGTTGGTGTCCGTGGCTCAGTCTGGTTGTGCTCTGTCAGTACTCAGAAGGTTGCAGGTTTGAGCCCAGCGCTGGCTCTCACATGTCAAAGTGTCCTGGAGCAAATGGATCTGTGTCAATGTGAAGGTGTGATCTGCAGTGGGAAGATGCTTTGAGCTGTCAGAGATTCTAGAACAGAACTTTATGAGCTCAAATACATTTACCATTTACAGAGATCTAATAATGCTGAAATGTAAAAACCTTTAAATATAAAACTGTAAATCTGTAAAACCACCCCAATAATCAACCACTGTATGTCTAATGATGACCCACTTTTAGATCCTGGCCCACCAGACCCCTCGTCTAAATAATGGTGTGATTTTTTGCCTGTTTTGAAGCTGGAGATTATCAATGATAATTTGGCCTTAAATCTTTGTCATCTTTTTAATTTTTGTAAACTTTATGTAATCATAAGCTTCTTAATAATCCCTCTCTTGTTTTTAATCATATCATTGTTTTGTGGACAAATAAAATCTTTTGGATTAAATTCAGTTTTATTTCATTTAGTCTTCATTCAGCCTCAACAAAGACCATCTAGAGGAGTCCTTGTAGTCGGCCGGTGAAGAGCAGAATCTGCTGGGACTGGAGTCTAAAACTGTCAAAAATGTTTGGATCTAAACTTCCACATTCACTCATCTTCCACTTTATCAGGTACACGATGCTCAGAACTGCCTTAATTCTTCACGGTACATGTTCAACAAGGTGCTGGAAACACTGACCTTTAACCCAACACATCCCATGTTCCTCATTGAGATCTGGTGACTGAGGTCACGTGGGTTCTTTCCCAGCACTCCGGCTTCACACACCAAAAACATGCTCTTCAGCTTGACTGGTAACTCCAAAGTGCCTTAGGTTTGAATGTGAGAGCAAGGGTGAATGGTTGTTTGTCTCTCTATGTGGCCCAGTGATTGGCTGGTGAGCAGTCCAGGGTGTACTCCACCTATCACCCAATGTCAGCTGGCATAGGCTCCAGCCGCTGTGACCATGAAAGTGATTGGTGTTATAGATGATGGAAGAAAGGATGGATTTTTGCTGGATATTTTCTACTTTTCGGTCCATTCTCTGTGAATCCCTAAAAGGCACTAAGAACCAAGCCATACTCTGATTCACTTAGATCACCTTTAATCCCCATTCTCATACTTGGTTTGGACTTCAGTAGGTCCTACATGTCTAAATGCATTGAGTTGCTGCCCTGTGATTAGCTGATTAGGTATTTGTAATAGCTAGCAGCTGTTTTTGAGCACATTTTGTTTCCTGTTCTGAACAGAATCACAGAAATATAAGAGCATTGAGTCATTTTTATTGTTAAATATCCTCGGCCCCTGAATTCCCCTGACCTACCGGCCATGCAGCTGGTGAGTCAAAAGGTTAATCTTTGGACCCTGATTGTGAAAAAAACTGCACCAAACCTCAACAGTTGCAATTCAGACCAGATTAGTGGATCTACACATAACCGACCAGCCGGTGCTCTCCAAACATGTCATGTTGGTGCAGATTTAGGTTCCTCCAGGAGACGGCTCAGTCGGCCATTTAGGGAGCTCAGACATTTGGCACCTGAGGTCGCTTCGGCTGCCCAGTGACAGAACTTCTCAGGCCAGGTAAGACCAGAGTTAAAATGTGACCTCATGATGCAGTTTAGGGTTAATTATAAAGATTGTTTTCAGGATGAGTCATACTGGAGGTTATGGGACAGAAAGCAAATACCGGTACAGGTTATTGTTACTGAGGAGATTTTTTTGTTGCATGCTTCTTGTGCTTTAAGTTCTGCTTCAGTTAATACCATGAGAAGTATTTTACTGTGCTGCATTTCATTTTGTTTCTGATTTAAAATAAATAGAAAAACTGAATCGATCAGAGTCATCAAACACCACTAATACTTATATTTCAACACTGACACCAACTTTAACGTCAGCACACTCCCTAAACTAAAACTGAACCAGTTTGAGGCTCAATAATCTTCTGGATCAGGTACAGCTCAGCCCAAACTCTGGTCACATTTTCATATGCAAGTTTGATAACAACATTAAGTGTACAAACTCCTCAGAGAGACTATATAATACATTTTTACTGTTAACTTAAACATATGACATTAGAAAAGCTCTCAGAGAGCGCAGACCTCCGCCAAGCAGCTCAGTTCAGCAGTGGCTTTTCCAAAACCCCCTAAAGATACTATTCTGGATCACCAGATCCAGAACAGAGCCAGGATCCAGACCAAACTCAGCACATACATGGAGGTTGTTTTCCTGTATGAACACAACAAGTTTTAAGGAACATATCTTCATATTTTCATTTTATCAAATATCGTTAATGGGAATTCCCATTATAAAGTTCAATGTTTTTTTGTGATGTCAATCTGGACCAGATCCAGATGAAATTTACCTTGATGATAGAGACATGGACCACATATTATTCTGTAATATTGGAAGCAAATTCGTTAAGAAATAGCAGAGATATGACTTTTTTTTTAAATTCCACCCAATGTTAATGTAACCGTGTGTAAAATGTAATGGCTTCTCCCTTGGACCAAACAACACCTGTGGTTAAACTTCCATGTAAATCCATCCAGTAGTTTTTCCATAATCTTGCTAATAAACAGACAAACAAACAAACAAACAACTACAAAGCACTCGGAGAGCGCAAACCTCCATCAAGGTAGCTGTAAGATCTATAAGCAATAGTTTCATGATAAAGTTCCCATCATAATATGATCCCTTGACCCTGAAAACCCACACGCAGCACTCAGAATCATGTTGATATCATTATTAGTTAGACAGTTATTGAGCAAAAACGATAGTTCCCCAATGACACTTATCTGGATCACCACCAAAATCTAATCATTTCTAAGTTGGGCCATTACCAGCATCTCCTGAGAATTTCAGCAAAATCCATCCAATAGTTTTTGCATAATCTTGCTAAAAAACAAAATAAACAAACAGACAGACAAACACATGGGCCAAAACCATAACCTCCTTGGTGGAGGTAATTACATAAATAAAGGTCTATGTGGTCACATCATATGATTTTATTATTCTCATTATCGACACACAGTGGAACAGCTGCTGCCTCAGAGAGAGGGTCTCTGGGTTTGACTCTCCAGTCAGGCGTGGCTTTCTCCCCATGCATTCTTGAGTTTCCTCCAGATTCCCTGTTTCCTCCACAATCATGTCAGATTGGTCACTTAGTGGCTTTTAAATTGCCCTTTGGTGTAAGCATGCGTTCGAGTGACTGTCTTCTTATTTGTGTCAGCCCTGTGATTGGTTGGTGATGAATGGATGGATTTAAACACGTCACTAATGAGTCCACTAGAGTCCATTATTGGGCTTACTGCTGTTCATCAGCGGACCCGCCTCCTTAATGCCTGAACTTCCAACGTGTAGCTGACAGAGCATGCGCAGTGCCGCGGAGGATTGGTGCGCTCGGACCAGGCTGAGCGGCGCGTCCTCTCGGTGTTCTCGAAACGTTTTAAAGTAGAAATTCAGGAACTGAATCACATTCTGGAGCTTTTCATCCCTTCTGGTCTGCTGGAGTCCCGGATGTGAGACGTTCACTCCTTGGTTTAGTGTCTGTCCCACTGTGGAGACTTTACGCGCGTGGGTCGTTTGTTTTCTCAGTATGACCATGAGGCTGAAGACCCAGACCGTCTGCTACCTGCTTATCGTCTCTAATTATTAAGGACTGGACAAGCTGAGCTCAGTTTTAGCTGAAAACGGGGTCTTTCTGTCATTTGGAGTAGATGGGACTCTTTCTGAAGGAGCGCTGAGGTCTTAGAGGTCAGAGGTGATCCGACGGAGATGGCAGACGAGTGTGAACAGCTGACGGCGTCTGAGATCATTAAGGGTGAGCTTACATCAGCAGACATATCCGAGGATTTCATGGTATTTTAGTTATTATTACGGTAAATGGTGAATGGACTTGAGCTTATACAACGTCTTTCTAGTCTTTATATTACTCGAAGTTGCTTTACACCACAGGTCACATCTACTCATTCACACACATTCACTCACTGATGGTTCAGGGTTTCTATGTCACTTATCCATCAGTATCAGCTGACACTTTCATGCCCTTCCATGCCCATTTACACGCCACTGACGCAGCAGTGGGAGCAACTTGGGGTTAAGTGTCTTGCCCATGGACACATCGCCATGTTTTGCCTGGAGCTGGGCTTGAACCTGCAGCCACCCAAACACTGACCAAGCACACTATCCAGCTGCGCCACCAATGCCCCAGCCCACCTTTGACCTTTCATATGTTAGCCTGCACTTCCTGTGAATTCTCCTTAAATTAGAGCCATCAAATATTAATAACAACTTCATTATAATTAATATAATCAGTGTAACCTGGACTATTCATTTAAATTTTCCTCTTTATTAATTAAAATAAAGGTTAAGAGGGTTAAATGTGTCACTGCAGTGTGGTGACCGCCCATTTGACCTCCTGACAAAGACTTGTGTCAAGAATCTGTCTCAACTTTAGCTGGAGCCACCGTGAAAAAGAAAAAAAAAGTCCAGAAAACTCAAAATTTCGAGGTAAATGTCTGCAATAAATTTTTGAGTTTGGGTAATAAAGATAAGCTTACACTGTAACTGATTTATGTAAACTCAACAGTATTTTACCATGAATCTACAGTTACCTAAAATATATGTACAGTAAATTACTGTGAATAGCAGTGGATCCCGAGAAAATTCTGTTTAGCATAGGAAAACTGAACAACAGCTGGCAAGATTGCTTTTAGTAAATGTTCAACATTTTTGGGTTAAATGTTTAATTTAATGTATTTTATTTGATAAAAAATTATGTATGTGATTTTCTTTTTTACAAAATGAAATTGCTAATAAATGAGCAGTAAAATAGTTAAAAAATAGTAATATAAACTAAAATACAGCAAGTTCACTGTAATTGAAAATGCATTGAAGATTGTAGTATAAATACGGTTCTGTTTTTGAAAGTACAGTAACTCTGCTATAAATGAAAATAGAGTAATGCTAATGCAAAGATGTTTACAGTTACAGGCAAATTTACAGCAACTTTTTTACAGTGTAGGATTTGAACTCAGACCAGTTGTAGCATATCTTGAATATGTCATGTTGGCTTACCACTGCGCTAGTCTTACACACCATAAAATTAACCTTTATGAAACACCTCAGAACTTGGCCTGACCACACTTGACCTTCAACTCACTGTCTTAAGTTTTGCCCACTGAAGTTAAGAAATTAGAGCAACTTTATATTAAAAAAAACCTTATAGGAATAATTGAGAACTCCTTTGATTAAGCTCGGAGCACAACAAAAAAAACATTTTTTTTTTAACTGAGAAATGTGTTTAATGCACTTTGTTGTGAATCAAAATAAATTTTGCAGCAGCTTCTCTGATGGTTGCTGTTTGCAAGCTTGCATTCACTTTGCCAGCATAATCGGGGTGGGGGGCATGCAGAGTAGAATGTACCAATGCTGAATGAGAAAACTTGAAAACGTCTTTAAGAATTGGAGCCGTGAGTGTGATGTTAGCAGGAAGTGATTGCTCGTACGGTCACTGTACAACAACACTGAAAGCTCTACTCAAAAAAAATTAAAGCATGTGCAGGTGTGTGTTTCTCTGTGTGCAGCAGCAGACTGGAATGTGCAGGGGTCTTTGGGTTTTCTCTTGGTTTTATTCTGTGAGCGGTAGATCGAGAGGATACTTTTGGTTCATTTCCGACATGCCATTGTGACAGTTTGTTAGGCTCACATTTTGGACATTACACTGAAGCCACAGTGCTTGCCTACTACATCTGATTGGGCTGTAATGAATGTGATTGACAGAGCAATCGTTCAATAACCTGCTGAATATGCTTTTGAGAGGTTCTGCCCTCCCCAAAACAGTCCTCTCTGCTGCTTTGAGGGTCCCTTCAGTGGAAGCCTGGGCCAAACCCGTGCCCCCTTAAGTCTGACTGGCCACCCCAAAGACTTCTGCAGTGACTGTTCGTTTTGTCGAGCCATTAATGAATCAATTTGTCCGACTTTAATACACCGTAATAAAGTATATCTAGAGGCCCAGACACCTTAAGATTTATTTTCATGTGGGCTCCCCTGCCTTAATGGTGAATAAATATTTGTTCATGTTTTGATCTTTGAAAGTTAGTTGATTTGATTGGGTGTATTTGCTTTTGTTAAACTCATGAAGCATTTCAACATGTGTTTGAGACGGAGAAGCAGAAATGCAAATGAGTTCAAATTAAATGTAAAAATGACAAATTACATCAAATCAAAAGAAAATAAAACTCAAACTGATATATAGAAAAGGAGTTGAAAGGGATTTTCTCTGTTGTTCTCAATGGAGTTATTACAAGAGCTGTGCACTTGATCCTGTTGTTAAAATAGACGTACAGATTGCTCAAAATCTCACATCACTGGCCTACTCAGAGCTGAGGAGAGGCTGAGGGTTTAAGCCCAGCTATGGCTGTCACATGCTGACGCATCCTTGGGCAAGAAGCCCAGTTTGCTTCTACTGCGTCAGTGCTGAGTAAATAAGTATGAAAGCTGAGTTGTTTGTGTATTTTTCTGACTTTAACAGGTGACAATAAAGTAGAGAAATGGGAATATTTTTGTTCTTGTTTGAGTAGCCTAATAATTGACCCTTCGCCAAGCCCCGCCCTCCTTGGTTACTGTTGCTAAGCCTGTCAAACTTAACCTCCTATAATGAGAAATATGGAGTCTTTAGCGACACTGGTGAGTGATATTCCTAAGGAAATATCTGCAAATTTCTGGGCAGATTCTTCAGAGATATCAGAAAGCAGACATAAAGGTCTCCAGTTTGCTTTGAGAGATACATTCACCAAATCAAATGATGGCGGAGTGCAAATGAAGAGGACAAGAAAATTGAGAGGAAAGTGTGCAGATCTCAATGCCATCAAGCACCCCAGGTGTTAACACTTAAAGATTCAAAACAATCACATACAAGAACAACAATGTTCTTGTACCGCAGGGTAAGTCCATTTATATTGTTTAAATTAAAACTATTGTTAAGTTAGCTTTGATTATCGTTGTGTTTGCCCATTTCTAGGGCATCTGTTCACAAAATGCTAAAAGATATCAGTATGTCAGAACTTGTCTCTATCTGTTAGTATTTCTTTTGCTCAAATATCACCCAGTGGCTCAAGGTTTAACAGAAGTATCCTACTATTGAGGCGTCGTTGTTTGCTAATGTTATCTTACCTAACACACAGAGCTATGGTTAGCTAGTGTTACTTTAGAACAAAGCCAAGACCTTACTTTCACTTCCTTAAATATTCAGGTTTGAGGTTTTTAAAAAACTTAACATTAAAACTAAACTTCTCAAAAATGTAACTTGGCTAATAGTTGTATAGCACTTTTCTAGCCTTTCTGACGACTCAAAGCAGCTCCACACCGCAGATCACATCTTCACGTTCACTCACTGATGGTTGGAGTTTCTCTGTCAGGTGTTCAACAGTGTCAGCGAACACATTCTCGCTCTTTCATGTCCATTTACACGCCCCTGATGCAGCAGTGGCAACTTGGGGTTAAGTGTCTTGCCCAAGGACACTTCGTCATGAGACAGCCGGAGCTCAGACACACCAATGACACCTCAGTGGATGTGTTAGTTGATACTGATCAATGAGATTTAAAGAAATACCATCAGTGTATGAAAGTGAGTGTGAGTAAGTATGAATGTGCGTTTTCTCGGTGTTGACTTTCTAGTGTGTGACTGAGCATCTGTTCACACCGCAGTCTCTAATATCTGCTCGTCCTCTCTGTGTCCACTGTGTGCCTACAGACCGGCTGTACTTCGCCACGCTGCGCTCCAAACCAAAGACCACCGCCAGCATCAACTATTTCAGCACTGATGAGGAATTCATTTATGAGAGGTAAGTCTTGTGGTGGACTTATCATTCTTAAACTTTACACCATGTAAGACTGGAAGACAGATTCACCCACAGCGCGTGGGACACTTTCATTCACGTATTAGAGCATTATGTAGATCAGTGGTGGACTCTGAATGTCTCAGACATTTTCTCTGCTGAGGAGAGCAGTGAGAATCATAAACCCTTAGACCAGGACAGCAGCAGGAGGATGCACTCTGGGGACAGTGTGGGCTTTAGTTTTGTTGAGTTGACGTCTAATCTGCTTTTCAAACACGCCTGAGAAACTCTTGGAGACCTCTTTAAGATTCTTATTGAGGCCCTAATAAAACTTAAACCTCACACTGTTGGGGAAACAGGGAAACTGCAAGCATGATTTTCACCTCCTTTTTTCTTGCTGTGATCTGATGTCCCCTCTGATCTCTGTCCCACCGGAGACGCTGAGGTGTCAGCACAAAGCGCTGCACCAGAGCTGAAGCTGCATTAACTCCAGTGCAGGACACAGGGGCTCCAAGCTCTGCTTTGGGCTATGCTTGGACCTACATGGCTCAGGGCCCATTTACACAACCATGAAAACGGAGAGTTGTTGTTGCATTTGCGCCTTCCGTTTTTACGAGAACGGTGCCTGGAGTGCCTGAATCCTCAAACTTTTGAAATCGGTGTTCAAAGTGAAAAGTTATGAAACATTTGCGTTTTTGTGTAAACTGGAATCGCCATTTTCAGGGAAAATGGGGACCTGTGGCGCATGCACAGTACTCTTTCAGATAAAGGCAGCATGAGCACCTAGGAACAACAACAACAGCTGTGGCCGACTACCAAGCAACATGTGGCTGCTAACCGCGCTCGGTTCATTATCACTCCTCCAACAAATTGTGGTTTGCTGCATCAACATTTGACCAGCGGAGATGCATTTGTTATATTCGCCAAGGACTCTACAAACTTACATCGCCAACTACTGGCTTGACATGCACGGTACCAGGTTTTCAGTCATTCTCGAGAATCTGTGTGAACGGCATCGTTTTCACACCATCTCCGTGTGAACATGGAGATGGTGAAGTAGGACTTCCTTTCTGTTTCTGGTGACAACGCTGTCGTGTCAATGGGCCTGCAGATTTTCCCTAAGTGAATGAAGTAGGGCTGCAGCTATCGATTCTTTTTGTAATTGAGTACTCTATCGATTATTTTTGTCGAATAATCGAGTAATCGGATAAGGGATACATTGTACACTGAATCACTTTGGCTTTATTAAAAAAACATCAGAAACACACAAACATGAAATAAGCCAGTTCTTTTAAATGAACAATTCATTATTTCCCTTTTTGAACATTGTGAGCATAAACGGGATCCCAAAATCAAAATACATATTTTTCTATTGGTAAAAAGTAGTTCCTGCATGAAACTGCTCACAACAAGGTCTGCAGATTATTTAAACAACCAGGTCCTGATTTTTAGACTGAGCCTCTGGTTTAATTTTACAAATGTATTTTTGGTGCTTTGAGCATCACAGGACTTTTGACAATTATACTAGACAGAAGGCAGACATCTCTACAGCTGATATCTCAAAAATGTACAACTCATACATACAGCAGAAACCTAAATGGATAAACAGACCCTTTATTTCTAATGATAACTGTCTCTGGAGTGAGCACTAAACCAGTTACAACTAATCAAATGATTTTGATATTTACCTCTGTGCAATGGTGTGAATATTTTTGAACTTTAAATTTGTTTAGTTTATATTGTTCTTGCAGTTTATTTTTTCTCTGGGTCATATTTGCTTTTTTAGTGCACTTTTTAGTTTGGTTCAAATTAACAGGAAGGTTATTGGATGTGAAAAGTATGTGTACAAAATACACATAATACAAGGCAAGTAGCCTCCGCATTGATTTACGTCTGAACCTTTACACAACGCCATAATCAAAGTACATTTTTTGATAGACCTAATCTCAGTTATTGATCACATTGATTTCTGTTCACTGCTAAAGTATCATGAGTGTTATCTTGTTGTGTCCGCTCTGCAGACTTGATGCACAGACTGGATGTTTACTGCTGAGGTGCTGCACCATTGACGACGTGCTAACATGCTAAGCTAACTCCGTTTGACAACAGACACACTGCACTAAGTTTTCTTTTCATTTCAACTTGTAGTGATCCCACACTTTGGATACTTTCTGCCGTTTCCTCTGCGGACTCTCTTCTTTCTGTCCCTCTCTTTTCTCTTCCTGCATGATTTTACAATCCGTGCCGCACATCGAAGCAGTGCAGCAGCGGAAGCAGTGCACGCGTTGCACCACAGAAATGACTGTCCATGCCAAACACCATGCGCTGTACGGTCTGGACTGAGACGAATCCTCGAAGCACATAATTTGCCCCAAGGAATTTCTGTACTCAAATTACCTGGATTATCTGAGGAATCATTTCAACCCTAGACTGAACAGACAATGAATGAGTTTGGCGTTGGCGTGCGGCACCTGCTTCAAATCATTTTTGTGGCACATTTTTAAATTGTGCACAAACTATGTTCATGTGCCATTTTGGTGCAAACAAACATTAAAATGAAGAAAACTGTTCTGTTTGTTGCTCAATCTGCCACCAGAATGAAACAAGTGGAGGTGAAACCACACCTGACACTCTTCTGTTTGTCTGTGTTGTAGTTTCTATGCAGACTTCGGGCCTCTGAACCTGGGCATGCTGTACAAATACTGCTGCAAACTCAACAAGAAGTTGAAGGTAACAGACACGCAGCTCCAAACCCTCCCTTTACCTTTAAAAAAGACTAAGATTTGAGCTGTTCTCATGTTTTAAAGTTTTGTGTCTCATGTTTCCTTCAGTCTTTCACCATGACCAAAAAGAAACTGGTCCACTACACGAGCAGCGATCAGAAGAAGAGAGCCTGTGCTGCAGTTCTCATCGGAGGATTTGCTGTAAATGTGTTTTTATCATTCATCTTTCTCTCCTCTTTTACTCTTAAAAATACTCATTAACCTCTTCATCACAGGTGATGTATTTGAAAAGAAGCCCAGAGGAGGTCTACAGGACTCTGATCTCAGGGAACAACACAGGATTCCTCTCTTTCAGGTAGGCTAAAGCTGGCTCCACACCAGAAGACTTTCTATCAGATTTTTCTCCTGATTTGTCCCGATCAATGAGATCAGGAAGAGTCATAACTGTAATGTAAAGTAACAAACAAGAAAGTGCACAAACCCAGTTCTACTGTCTTCTCAGTCGGGGTCTCCCCCAGATTCTTGTCTTGTGTCTTTGTGTTTGTCACAAAGTAAAGCATGCATGAGGAAAACCAGACTAAAATGGTCAGGATACAAACTATGAGTTTGCTGTTAGACTTTGGTGAATGAAAAGAAGTCTGATGATGTGTCCATCTATTCATCAAATTAAGTGATCTGAGTCAATACAGCCTTCATGCTGCGATGCTCTGCATTGCCCTTGGTGAAGTGATGCTTGGATGCAGCTGCTCGGCCATGGAAACCCATTCATGAAGCTCTCTACATTGTTCTTTAGCTAATCTGAAGGTCACGTGAAGATTGGAGGTCTGTAGCTGCTGCAGAACAGTGGTAATCTCTGTGACCTATGACCCTCAGCATTCGCTGACCCCGCTCTGTGATTTCACGTGGCCTGCCACTTCATGGCTGAGTTTCTGTAGTTCCCAGTCTCTTCCACTTTGTTATGACACCACTAACAGTTGACTGTGGAATATTTAGTAGTGAGGAAACTGGACTTATCGCTCAGGTGGAGTTCACTGAGCTCCTGAGCGACACTTTCTTTACTAATGTTTGTAGAAGCAGTCTGACCGCTGAGGTGATGAGTTCATACACCTGTGGACATGGAAGAGACTGGAACACCTAAATTCAATGATTTGGATGGAAGAGGAAATACAGTGTAAGAGTGTCTGGCCCAACAACAACTGTATAGTGTATAACTTTTTTGGCCAAGCCGAAAATGTTTCCATGTGAAAGACATTTGCAGCATCTTTAGTGAAATATGTTGAGGCCAGTCAAAGCTCCCACTGAATAAATAACTTACCAACATTTATATAGGCTCCCCTAAATACAAACACAAGAGGAGGAAATATCTGATAGACCTCAGTCTCTGTTTAAAATCTTCTCTTTCTTAACTCGGACGAAGCTTCTTTGCTCTTTGTGAAGGTGAACAAAGTAAAGGAGCCTCTCAGTGCTTTTGAGTTTGAAGTTACTGGAGTTGAAGGAAAAGAAACTAAATTAACATTTCCCCAAGAGGCCGCAATCCACGCTGCCATTATGATGTTTCATGACACCGTTCTGTTTTCCTGAATAATGGCTGGAGTGGAAACATACTTTAAAATGTACGAATGTCATAATCCCCTCTGATGTGTGTGTGTTTGTGTTTGTGTGTGTGTGTTTGTCCAACAGGGATGCAGCAGTGGGCGAGTGCTCCTTCAGCCTCAGCGTCCTCGACTGCTTACAGGGAATAAATAAGGTAAACACAGCGGATCATTTCAGTGTTCACACAGAGGAGAGTCGGCTGAGCTTCACCCTGTCGTCTCCTCTGGTCAAAATCCAAACTAACTGTTATTTAATCTTCCTGGGCTGTTGGGATGTATTACATGGGAAATCAGCAGCAGCTTAGAGTGGTCACTGGAGGTCAGAGTTCAGCTATTTTTGACTAAAATGTCCTCAGTCTTAATCTTTACTCTCATAAAAGTTTCAGAGGTAAATTAAAAACAGCCAGGGTCATGAGGGGAGACATTATGTCACATTGACAGGATTTATTTTGTAAAAGCTGCCCTGACTGACCCCGTGTTCTCCCTCGGTCTCTCCTGCAGGCACTACAGCATGGTTTCTTTGACTTTGACTCCTTCCAGGTGGATGAATATGAACACTACGAGGTGAGTGCAAAAAAAGCAACAAAAAAAACTCTGTCACTACATGGAATAAAAATAATACTTATCTATGATGAAAGTGAGGGCCTGGTTTAATGCTGCAGGGACATATTCACTTACTGGCCCCTTTATTAGGTACACATTTTCAACTGAAACTGCTGATGTACTGCACACAACCATCACAAGAGTCCACTTAAATCGATCTAAAAAGAGAAATTATCTAGTGAGTGGTCTGTGTGGTTGATGCCAGAGGTCATAGAACGATGGACATGATAGTGTGAGATGATGAAAAAGGCAATTGTAACTCAGACAATCTACTCAATCACACAGCACTTCATAATGTGAAGCAGATGAGGCTGCAAATGACAAGACATGGATCTATCCTGCCTAGTGTCAGAGGTTCAGGCTGGTGTTGGTGTGATGGTGTGGAGGAGGGGGGGGTTTCTGGGCAAACTTTGGGCCCCACAGTATTGACTAATACCGCTTTCACACTAAAATTAGCGGGTCAATGCGGGTTTTTCCAACGCAGGTTAACCCGCTAACAATCGGCAAGTGACTCCTTTAGCACTGCCAGCAGACCCGGGTCATCACGTTGATGACATCATCAGGGTGACGAAACACGACCACGTAAACATTGGATAGGAGCACGGATGCCGTGGACACGGTTTTCTGTACTTTGTACTTTTGTCCCTCTTTAAAAATGTCCAAACTTGGCGCTGATGATACGAAGGTGGATGGAATTTGTTGCTGAGAGTCACGTAAGATACAGACGGAGGGGACGGATGCAATGTTATGCCGTGGGCATATAACGTCGACGTCATCTGTAAATTAGCGGGTGGACCCGGGTGTGATGTTCACACTGGAGCTGACTGGAGGCGAGCCGATAAAAACCCGTGTGGCTTGCAGGGTCAGTTGACCCGGGTCGAAATGCCGATTAAACCCTTTCAAACTGCCGACAGGAGCCGATTGTTACTGGGTTTAAACGGGTTTTTTGGCCAGTCTGAAAGGGGTATAAGTGTTGCTGAAAGGCCACATGGTATGTGAAAGCCATTTGGGCATTAAATCGATATCGGTGATATCAACCGTAGTTCTGCTTTACCAGTACTTAAATTTGGAGTAAATGTACTCAATTTTGGTCAACTAGTGCACGAGAAGACTTTACTGGTAAAGCAAAAAGTGTCACTAGTACTTCTAGTAAGCATTATATGCTAATAAGGGGGCAGGGAAAAATCAAATTCAGGCTTCCCTTTTGGCTTTCCAAAATATTACAACCAATCAGGGTTCTGGATTTGATTATAATCCCTCCTACCTCATTTACATTAGGTCTACTAGTACTACTAGTGAATATTTCAGCTTTACTAGTACTACTAGTAGACTAAAAACAGTCTACTAGTACTAATGGTGAGATATTTTAAGTGTACTAGTACTAGTAAACAAATTTTGTTTTACTAGTAAAGGTTTTCGGCGCACCAGTGAACAAGTAGACCTTACTAGTAAAGTAAAATCATCTACTAGTAGACAATTTTGTGTTACTAGTAGTACTAGTAAAGCTTTGAGTTTTAACTAGTAAGATTTTTTCAGTCTACTACTATATTACTACCAGTAG
Source organism: Cetoscarus ocellatus (assembly GCA_037902135.1). NCBI lineage: Eukaryota > Metazoa > Chordata > Actinopteri > Labriformes > Labridae > Cetoscarus > Cetoscarus ocellatus. The sequence goes on from JBAMNC010001282.1 coordinate 788,483, forward strand.
ACTTTGTAGAAGACTATTAGTAGTCTACTAGTACTCAGGGATCTTAATTTCTCTGAGGCTGCTTCCAAAGGGATTAATAAAGTTCTGTCTAATGTAATCTAATCTCTAAAGGAGCTGCATCTGGTCCTCCACAGAGACAAATTGTTTCATTTATTAAATCAACTCCATTTAAATCCTGACTTAGACATGAAGTTTGCAGTCAAACAGTTTCTAGATCAAAAATAAATATGAAAAAGCTGAGAAACAATAAAAAAATATTAACTTTAGCATCAGTTAATAAAGGCATGGATAATACTAGGATGCACATGGATCAACAAAGGTATTTGTTAAGTAATTTGGTCGACCTCTGGTGTTTGATTATTAGAAACATAAAGTATCATAGGTTTGAAACTAAAACCCTAAACCTGCCTGGATCATGGTCTTATGTTTGAACTAAAGGGCAAAGTATCATTAAAACTTTTCATGTATATTCTAATATTTAATACATTTCACATCCTTAGAGTCAGAACTATCCCCTGCCTCTTTGTCTTTTTCAGCGGGTAGAAAACGGTGATATGAACTGGATTATTCCCGGGAAAATTCTGGCATTCAGCAGCCCTCACCCCCGAAGTAAGATTGAGAATGGTAAGTCAGAGCTCGTCAGGTCAGGAAGGATCTCCCAGAAGTCCAGCAGTGTCTTTAAAACTCTAATAAGGAATATTTTACTTATTTATCCATTTAAAGTTTCAGTGAGACTGTCATACAAAAGTTTATTTTCAGTATCAACTTTGGATTAATATTACGAACTGTTTTTTAATGTAAACACAGAATTTAAGCTCCTTTTGTTTGATGTCAGTTCTCATAGATCTCGTCCAGGACATTTTAGTAACTCAAAGGCTGTAACATTTCAGGAGGAAAAGGTGATAAAGTTGCTGATGTTGTGGGAATACTTTAGAGAAATATAACCAATATTTCCAACAGTGTATGTTCTGTGGGTTCACAGGCGCAATGAAAGAAGTTAAATGAGCTGGTTGGAGTTCATCTCAATAATCAGACAAAATTGACACTGAGGGTGTAAATATTTACTCGGCAGCCTGACTTTTAGAAGCACTGAGAGCTGACACTGTCACTGATTTGTATGACTGAAAAACATCTAGGTATGTTACAGTGTCATTTAGTAGAATCATTGGTCCAAAGTGACAAATGTTTGAGAGTCAGTACAACACAACACAAGAATCTAAACTAGAGGGAACAACATTAGAGCAATAAACTGCTTCAAGTCCGTTTGGGCACAGGTGCTGTCATGTAGTGCTAGAGGTAGTGCCAATTTTTTACTTTTTAAACCTTCTCCAATCACTTCATCAACATCATCAGAATCATCATGAAGTCCTCAAGTCAGTTACATCAACATCATATTAAGCATCAATTTCTGAAGAAGACTTTGATTTTTATTAAAAACTGAAAAAGAAGAAAATTTACCCCAAACTAAAATCCTCGCTGACACAAAATAATTAGCAAAACTTTCTGCTTCCACTTATCAAACGACCTCTGTGTGACCCCTGAGTCTTCCTCTTTTAGACATTAGAGGCTTTATTTTGCTTCACTCCCCAAACCTGGAGTCCTGAGTCACTCACATCAACACTGAATGGGAAACTGACTCCAACTATTCAGTAGGGCCCGACGGACATGGATTTTTTGAGGCTGATGCCGATATTTAGCAGAAAAAAATACAGATTACTGATTAATCAGCCAATTGATTAAAAAAATATAAAATTAACTTTAAAAAAATATTGGTCCTTTAAACCAACACTACGTAGTTTTTCCACCCTAATATAATATTTCGAGAATCATTGTGATGGTACATCGCTTTACAACAGGTTGAATGACACCTCTGTCATGGTCTGAGGGGGTCTGTATCACCTTCACTGGCACTAAGTAACTTCGATGTGGATGGTAGGAACACTTCCACACTAAAAAAACTACACATTTTTACTGCTTTGACTGCTTTACGGGATACGTCACTTCCCCCTTGAGGTGAAAGCGAAACGTTGGGAAAAGGAGAATATAAAGCAGTTTATGAATTTTTAAACAGATTTAATGAACAGAATTTAGTTTAAATATGCACTTATTTTCCTAATGGAAATAGGGACCTCTGGCTCACACTCCTGCATAGTGGGTGGTGGTAATGCTCCTCTGACGCTGGACGCCACCCACCGTTAAACAAGAAGAAGAAGAAGAAAGCTAAATGTAGAGTCGTTATCATGGCGGAAGCATACAAAAACCCGGAGAAAAGAAAAGTTTGATCGAAGGAGACAAAAAAAGAAAGCTGGAGAGTAACAAGCTAAATGCCCGGACAGGGATAAACACTGGCCCGGCGTTCACTCGCTGGCGTGAGCTGAAAGACGAGGAGGGATGTCCGACCGATGCTGATTTAGCCCTGCTACTGTTGGACTTGTAAGTTCATGATGATTTATTCGTAAAAGAAATATGATCAGACTGTACTTTATCAGTCCACATGGTTTATTTGTCTCTCGGGACGTCCTGTTGGCTCACTTCTCCTCCCTCTGTATGTCAACAAATGCACGTTGGTGTGAGGCGCTCTGTTTTACGACGGTACAGTTACACTCAACGACCATAGAGGCCTCTAGAGAGCTGAAAGCCAGAATCTTACATACTGGCGCTTTAACACTTACACCTAACCTACAACAGTGAATATATGAATAACAGGCAGAATATTTCACTGTATTACAATACTTTGTCCTTAAGTATTTGTTTAACTTTATAACAGAGAGGAACTTTCAAGTACAAAGGAGTAAACCTCTGGGAATTATATAACCTTAAAAAAAGTCACTCTATAATTGAGTCATGAAATACATCTTGTCTTTTACTTCTGTTATATTATATTATTGATGAATATTAAATGTAGGTTATTGTACAGGTAGAAAAACTTTTTAAAAAGTTGTAAACAGGTAATTGTGTGAGGAAAGCAACAAAAACACTAAGGTAACATTCTTCTCACAAGCCTCTTTCATTTTTCTATTCTGCAACTTTCAAGAACAAAGAACTTTTAAGTACAAAATAAAATAGTGTGCAGAACTGCAGTAAATTCCTGCAAAATAAAATAATAAACCTTACTTAAAATGTAAATATTAAATGAATTATGAACTCTATCTTGTCAAATCTCACATCTTCCTCTCAGTCCCAGAGTCCTCATTTGTGCATCAGAAGTAGGTTTTCCTGTGGGTAGAAGCACTTTTTTATTCTCATTAATTGTGCTTCAACACGCAGCTGGTGGAGTGATGAACAGTCATTCTCTGCACTCTCAAATATTTGTACAGTTATGTTATTTCTGTGGTTACTGGCTGGTTTTTAAGCTGTTAGCTAACGCTATGCTAGGTTGGCATAACTACAGCAATGTCATTGTTAACATAAACAGACAGGGAGTAACTTAAGCTAGGTTAGCACAACTTTACCTATGAAGCATAATTGAAAAGCATGGCCGACACAACGAAGCACGAGTCACTTGTCATGACACATGGCTAAGAGAGTTAAATTGAAACTAGAGACATTTTGAGTCACTATTAATTTCACAACGTCGTTATAAACAGACCTGTCGGAAAGCTCCGTTCAGCCCACTCTTGTATTGTTGCCTGGCTGCGTGACTCCTGTACGTGACCGATTAGACTGAGGATTGAATGGAGTCAGAGCTCCATCTATTGGACTAACGGTGCAATGAGATCATTCTATGCAGCTTGGACACTGAACAGTTTTTACTGTTTTATGAGAAAGTAAGAATATATTGGCATTATATCAGCAAAACTCTGGCTGGTGTTGAATATTTTGAAAAGAGCTATAATCGGCCCATTAAATCAGCCGACCGATACATCGGTCGGCCCCAACTATTCAGTCTTTTAAGTCATCTATCCAGATGTTTTGTTTGATTTTATTTAATCAGACTCATTTTTCTGAACAGAAATTTTTTAAAATATGAGTCTGATCATCTAAACATTCGTCTCCAGGTTACCCTCTTCATGCTCCTGAGGCCTACTTCTCGTACTTTCACCAAAACAATGTCACTGCAGTGGTCCGTCTGAACAGGAAGATGTACGAGGGCAAGCGGTTTGAGGATGCAGGTTTTGAGCACCATGACCTCTTCTTCATGGACGGGACCACGCCCTCTGACATCATCATACGGCGCTTTCTGCACGTGTGTGAGAGCACAGAGGGAGCCGTGGCTGTGCACTGTAAAGGTAAGAGCGGGTTTTAATGGGTTTCTTTTTTCATTAAGTAGCTTCAGTTGGCAGATATGTGGCAAATTATCTAATGAGTATTCTCTTGTAGAAAGGGAACGTGCCCCTCTAACCTTCTTCTGTTAAAATGTCCAACCACAGCGGGCCTGGGTCGTACGGGCACTCTGATTGGCTGTTACCTGATGAAACACTACAGGTTCACCGCAGCAGAGGCCATTGCATGGATCAGAATCTGCAGACCTGGATCCATCATTGGTCCTCAACAGAACTTCTTAGAGGAGTAAGATTTTGTTTTAAGATTCACAACATAATTCTGCTTAATTCAGCTTCAGTGGGAGAACCTGGAGTTCTTTGTACTGAGCTCATGGAGACGTGATCACCAGAGTAAGGGCCAACAAGAGAAGAGACAGGGCTAGCAGCAGCATGTAGACGCCACAGCAGATAATTGAGATCCATGAACTGCTGATTTTTTTCTTGAAGCAATCAAAAGTGATAATAAATAAAAAATTACTGAAAATTAACTAATGAAAATCAGACATTGCTTTTGAATTGTGGTTCAACAGAATCATTTTAAAAAAACAAAATAATGAAACTGGCCTGGACAAAAATGATGGTAGCCCTAGAAAAGATTGAAAATGATTTGACCATAGGGACATGTTAAACTAAGGTGTGTCCTGTAATTATCATCACAGGTGTCTTCAAACTTGTAATCAGTCAGTCTGCCTATTTAAAGGCTGAAAAGTAGTCACTGTGCTGTTTGGTATGGTGGTGTGTACCACACTGAACATGGACCACAGAAAGCTAAGGAGAGAGTTGTCTCAGGAGATTAGAAAGAAAATTATAGACGAGCATGTTAAAGGTAAAGGCTATAAGACCATCTCCAAGCAGCTTGATGTTCCTGTGACTACAGCTGCACATATTATTCAGAAGTTTAAGGTCCACAGGACTGTAGCCAACCTCCCTGGATGTTGCTGCAAGAGGGAAATTGATGACAAATTGAAGAGACGGATAATAGGAATGGTAACCAAAGAGCCCAGAACAACTTCCAAAGAGATTAGAGGTGAACTCCAAGGTCAAGGTACATCAGTATCAGATCACACCATCCATCACTGTTTGAGCCAAAGTGGACTTAATGGAGGACACCACTGTTGAAAGCAAATCATAAAAAAGTGAGACTGGAATTTAACAAAATGCATATTGACAAGCAGTGGCGCACAAAGGGGGTATGCACTATATGCAGTGCATAGGGGCGCCACGCTAGAAGGGGTGCCAAAGTGATGGGGAAGAAATTATTTTAAATCTGTATTTACTGTAATAAACGGCAGTTTGTGCATGTGCCAATATTATGATCAAGAACAGGCACGTCAGTGACTGATAGGGCGCCCCTACGCTTCTTCTTCACCCCCTGTCTCTCCAGAGGGCGCCCCCTGGAGCGTGCGCTGGAGTCAGAGTGTTTTCGTTTGAACCGTGTTGACAGATTACAGGAAGCTAAAGATGGAGAGGCAAAAAGAAAGCTATCAGGGGCACAAAACAGAAAGAGGAAGAGCGGAGAGGGAGAAAGATTTTAAAGGAATGAAAAAAAAGCTTTTCAGTTTTTCTTTTTGCTGTGTTTCACGCGGACCGGTGTACGGTTATTTGAGTGGCTCAGTGTCCAAGTTTTTACTGTTACTTAAGATGCACTTCTCTGTTTTAAAATCATGAGGCGAGAAAGAAGCTGATTGATGCATTCAGACTTTCATAAACCTCACTTATTGACCCGACAGTTTTACAGAGGAGAGATGTGCTTGATGCCGGCTCCTTCGGGTGCTTTGTCCCCCCGTCTCTCTCTCTCTCGCTCTCGCTCTCTCTCTCTCTCTCTCTCTCTCCTTCCCGCGTAGTAATGTGACAATTATGACCGATAACAGACTCACCCCCTTTGGCACATCTTTGTTTGAGTGTTTTTTTGTTTCAAAATCCTTTGGTCCCCTGAAAAATTTCATAAAAGTACATTTTTATGATTACATGCTACTTTAATAGAAACACTATTGCTGCTAACAGTGACTGAGACAGAGAGTAAATAGGTCAGAGGTCATCATTCAGTCAGGATTCAACAGATCACAGAGCCAGCTTTACCCTAAAACCTGTTCCTAGGTCCAGATATGGTGGTTGCAGAAACTGAAAGTGAACACCCTTTCAGAAATAAATCACATTTCTGGGATGTAATAGTCCAGCTTTCAGATATCATCATACCGTTGTGTGGATAATGAAGAATTATAGAGGGTGAAATGTTGCACTAATAATTAAAGTAGAGGACGTTATAATAGTGGTGTCTTATAACCTAATGATAAAGAGAAAATAAATGTTAACTGCAATGTAAAAAATAAAGAATAAGCAGACAGAATTTCCTGAGAGATTATTCTTAAACCTCAGTTATGGTATGATCTAATAGAATTATTTCACTTTCCTTTACATACAAGTAGTCCATGAGTACAAACTGTTCAGATGTCATGACTTAAAGTGGGGCTATTGTGCTTTTTTCAAGGCTTTACACCATTGATCATCAACTGGAGGCCCAGGGGCCAAGTCAGGCCCCCCAAAGCTTCGTGTCTGGCTCCTGGAAGATAGTTAGAAAAAGAAAAGAAGACGTGGTTATTATACATTGTTTTTGCTTTTGACTGAGCTAATCACCAGCTGTAATATGTAACTTATAATAAAAGTCTGAATCAAAGTCTTATGGTTAGTATTTATACACAAAAACAGGCCGGGGGGGGGGTCGTGTGTCGGGTCTGCATAACCCTCAAAAAATAGGTAGTTGCACCACCTTTGACAAGCCACAAAGCTTCTGGGAGAATGTCATTTGGACAGATAAGACAAAACTGGAGCTTTTTGGTAAGTCACATCAGCTCTATGTTCACAGACACAAAAATGAAGCATACAAAGAAAAGAGCACTGTACCTACTGTGAAACATGGAGGAGGCTCAGTTATGTTCTGGGGCTGCTTTGCTGCATCTGGTACAGGGTGTCTTGAATCTGTGCAGGGTTCAATGAAATCTCAAGACTATCAAGGCATTCTGGAGCCAAATGTGCTGCCCAGTGTCAGAAAGCTTGGTCTCAGTCACAGGTCATGGGTCCTCCAACAGGATAATGACCCAAACACACAGCTAAAAACACCCAAGAATGGCTCAGAACAAAACACTGGACTACTCTGAAGTGTCCTTCTATGAGCCCTGATCTAAATCCTATTGAACATTTGTGGAAGGAGCTGAAACATGCAGTCTGGAGAAGACACCCTTCAAACCTGAGACAGCTGGAGCAGTTTGCTCATGAGGAGTGGGACAAAATACCTGTGGACAGGTGCAGAAGTCTCACTGAGAGTTACAGAAATCACCTGATTACAGTGATTGCCTCAAAAGGTTGTGCAATAAAACATTGAGTTAAGGGTACCATCATTTTTGTCCAGGCCAGTTTCATTAGTTTGTTTTTTAAAATGATTCTGTTGAACCACAATTCAAAAGCAATGTCTGATTTTCATTAGTTAATTTTTAGTAAGTTTTTATGTATTATTACTTCTGTCAGTTTCAAGTTATTTCAGTGACCATGTGGGTTTTTCTTTCTTTAACAGAAGGGCACCAACAGTTTTTTCCCCATCTGTATATGTGTGTGTGTATAAGCCTGAAAACACAAATTATAGCCAGAAAATTCAAAGTTTTTTTCGAGCTGAAATGTTCATTTCACTTTCTGCTGAAATGCAAAAAAATCTTAAAGTCCCATAAAATTTAACATATATTTTTTGTACCTCATTTGATACATTAGGTGTTTCTGGCAACTAATAATCCATTTGAGGACATTTTTTGTCATTTGTCTGATTGTATTCAGATTATTTTAGTAATTTGTTGCTCATATTGATTAGATAGAGGTATCATAAAAGTACAACAGGCTTTAAGGGGTTAAATTAAAATGAAAAAATAGCCATCAGACTGTGCAACTCGTCACTGGGAGGATGAGGAGAAACAGGAAGACAGAGGATGGGAAGGAGCATTAGCCAGCCAGTAGCCATATATTTTATATATTTTATTTTTTATTATTTTATTTTATTTTATTTTATTATTATTTTTATTCTTTATTTATTTATTTAAATATCCAAGTTGTTTTTATTTTTTAAATTTTGATGTCCTGTGTTCTTTTTTACCTGTTTGCTACTATTCAGTGCTACCGGAATCTTAGTTTCCCTGAAGGGGTCTTCCCAAGGATAAAGTTCTGTCTAATCTAATCTAATCTAGACACTAGCACGAAAAGAAACTAGAGGAGAATATTGGCGCTTCTGGTGTCTTTCAGACAATGGTGCTTATGAGGTGGAGAAAATTTCATGAAACATGAGGAAAACCGAAAACCCCAAGAAGTGGGCACAACAATCCAGGCCCAGTGACTGAACCCAAAAACACAGGACCCCATGGGGGCCAGAGACACCAAAACACCACACCAACGCACATCGACACACACCAGCCAAGATGCTGCAACACATAAGAGGCAGTATTGACTCGATGTGTGACCACGGCCTGAAGAAGGTGCAAACTGACATGCACCAGTGTATTCTCCAGAGACTCCAGGCCCATGAGTCCAGGCCCTTTTCATAAGTCATACAAACCCAGACAATACAAGAACCCTGCAACATAAAATGAGACCAGAAGGACCAACATGAAAGCTAGAAACATAAAATCAGTAAGAAAAAGACGAAGGAATGAAAAAGGGGCGAAAGCAGAAAACAGGAGAACAAATATAAAAGGACGATAAAAATAATAACAATAATAATAATAGGAATAATAAAATAGAACAACAGACATGAGCAGGAGATAAAACAATAAAAAAGCCCAAAAGGAATCTATAAAAAGATTAATTGTATAACATGAGGTGAAGCATAAGTAGAATAATATCTGAATTTAAATGAAGTAATGACATTAATATGTTAACAAAACATAGAAGAAGTCTATAAAAGAGGAAGGACTCAAATGCAGTAGGAGGTAAAATGATGAGAGCAATACTGACTGAAAAGGCTAAAAAGACTAAATCAGAAATAAGACATCACATAAAAGCAGGTCTGTAAAAGTGAGTTTTTAAAAGTGACTTAAAAGAAGCGACTGACTCTGCCTTATGTCCTCTGGCAGGGATCAGTAACTCTGAAAATAGCTAGGAGCCAGGCTCATGAGCACTTTTCCAATAAAATCTTAAAATCAATTCTAAAACTGACAGGGAGCCAGTGAAGGGAGGCTAAAACTGGAGTGATGTGATGCCGTCTACTGAAACCAGTCAGAAGCTGAGCTGCTGCATCCTGAGCTAGTTGGAGAAGAGAAAGAGATTTTTGATTGAGGAGAGAGTTACTGTAGTCCAGCCTTCAGAAAATCGATGAATGAAGATCGAGCAGTTTTCAGCTTGGATGTTAATTACTGTCTGTGACTTTTTAAAGCAAACAACACAGTCTGTGGATCCAAGGTGACGTCCATCGCTCCAAACAGAGACTGGCTCAGCAGAGGCTGAGTCGGCGACAGCAGCTCCAGCAGCAGCATCTGCAGCAGCTGAGCGGCTCCGGGCCGGTCCGACAGGAGGCCATGTCCCACCTTCTGTCCAGCATGGAGGACCTGTCAATCAACAGTTCCCTTTATAAAACATACAGCCTGGATGAGGTGAGGACTCTGGAACTTTAACACAAAACCTGGTGTTTTCTAAAGTTCAGTATGTTTCCATTTTTAGATCAAAACTTTATTTCCATCCTTTTGTTCAACAAATCCAACGTGTGACTCAGCTAATCTTTATTTGTATAGAACCAAAAAAAAGAGTTATCCAAGACACTTTACAAGAGAGCAGGCCACTGCTGTGCCCTTAATCTGTTTATTTGATTTGATTTTATTCAGTTTATTTCATGTGTGTGTGTGTCTGTGTGCAGAATAAGTGGAAGGACAGCAGTCTCACTCAGGGAGACAAGCTGAGAGCACTGAAGGCCAAACGTCCGGCCAGATCCTCCTCGTCCTCCTCCAGGTAAAACCTGCTCTGCTGGCTTCTTCTGTTGGTGCTCTGTTTGTGGTCGTGGGTATGAAGTCCAAGTGACGAGTGCTGATGCTTCTGTCATCTGGATCTGGTTTTGTAACTTTGGACAGAAAGACAAAGAGCAGTACTTTGAATAATCTGAGCGTCATTTTGAAGAACTAAAGATGTCTGAGTGCATTTACACGTGCACCAAAGACTTATTAAATGATCTTTCTACTCAGGTAGTCATGGTTAAAGAATAATGTGATATTCTTATCAAGAGAAGGAAGTCATTTTAGATTAACACACCTAGCTTTTTACCCAATGATCTGCTTTTCTTCAGTGCAGTTTAATCTTTGTCTTTCTGTTGCATCTGTGCATGATTTATAACTTTAACAAAAGCAGATAAAGTAAACTGAAACACCAGATGGACCGTTCAGTTCTCCATCTGGGAAAGAGCCCATAGAAAGTGTTTGGTGAGAGCAGAACCTTTCAGAAGCATATCTGACAGGTGATTGGACGATCGTTCCATCAGTCACATTCATTATGGGCCAATATGCCAATATGGTTCATATTAAACTTTTTGGACAACAGCAAGTAAATGCTTTGAATAAAATAATTGTCTGATTTTTGCCGTCCATTCAGGTTCAACATGTCCAAAATGTCTCAGTCCTCCATCCTCCTTCCTGCCAAGTCTCCTAAAGTCCCTCTGTCCTTCACCTCGTCGCCCCCCTCGTCCAAGAAGCTCATACGAAGCTACTCGTCCTCGGCCGCACAGATCAAGAGGTGAGTGTCCGTGCTGTGATTCTTTTTCTGAAACGTCGGTAAGATCAAACTGAATTGAACTGAAATAGTTGAAACAGGAACGTGAAAACCACAGACATCACATTTAGACACATGATGCATGACCCATTTTTGTCATTTAGATCCCAAAGAATGATTTTTGATGCTGTGTGTGCACGTTTCAGTGACAGTTTCATATCAGGCACATCAGACTACATGCAGAGGTCTGCTGTACGTGTAACATCCACTGATTCAGCCTGTGACGGTGAGCCGGGCCGTGCTGGTGATCAGTCGAGGATGTGCTGTCAACACTTGTGTCCCTTCACTCTTGAATCCATATCCACAGCCTCCCCTCACGTGAAGCAGTTACTGCTGCTTGTAAAGCCATTGATGTCCTTGTTTTCCACTTTTTCCACAGTTTTGGTCTTTTTTTAGTAAGTTACAGCACATTGACAATGTCCACATGTCCAAAATATTTGGATTCTTCTTCTTCCTCTTCAGTTATCAATCACACTTAACAAAGGCAGTGGTCATTTTGACAGCACTTTTTATTTTAGTTTTAGTTATAGTCTTTTGCCTAAAATATCTTTTAGTTTTAGTCATCTAAACTGTTTTAATTTTAGTCTAGTTTTAGTTGATGAAATTTCACAAAATTTTAGTCGCTGAAATCTCCTGTAAATTCAGTTGACTAAAATATGAAGTGTAAAGGGTAAGGCATTTTTTATGTTTCCTTGAATTTCTGAAGTCATGTTTTACACTTGGATAAAATCAAACATCTAATAACCCTTTATTGAATGCTAGTAAAGTCTGAATGTATAAATGAACAGAAACAAATTGAACTTTTGTGTGAAATGCAGTGAACCTGCTCTACATGAATATATCAATTCATAAAGAGAGGAGCTCTGATTGGATCGCTCCACAACTTATCCCACCACCACCAAGCTAAGGCAGCTGTGACTGGATGTCCCTCTTAACTCATCCAACCTTCCACACAAACAAAGTAGCTGTGATTGGATATATTCCTAACTTGTCTCTACTTTCTACATGACCAAATTAGGTCTGATTGGATTAAGTCTCTGTCAAACATTTTAGTCTAGTTTTTATTTGTTGATGAAAATGTCAGTTAATTTAGTTTGAGTTTTTGTCCATGTGCACTTGTTTTTATTAGTTACTGTCTAGTTTTTGTCCGGGGGAAAAAGGTTGTTGATGAAAACTATGACCAAAATAATTAGTCAACAAATTAACACTGCACTAAAGTGAGACCAACTGTCCAGCAGTTTGGTCACCCTCAAGAGTGTGATGAGCAGTACTGCCACCTGGTGGGTCAACGTGATACAGAAATGGTGTCTGTGCTGTCATGAAAGTAAAAGTTGAGAGCATGTTTTCACTGAATGAGCACTGGTAGTGTATTGTGTGCAAACAAAGTCTATTTAGCCTCTGAACGCCACACACACTTGTTAATCTGTGTGAAAAAAGCCTCAGACAAAAGCCCATTCACACTGCCATTTCTAGGTGAAATATTCCACTCCTGTGATGTTTTGCCTCCAAGAAAAGGCCGTAGAGACGGAAGTGGGGCAACACCCCGTGCCCCCAGGCATTTTCAGCAAGTATTTCTTTGCTAATATTTGAGGCTTTTATAACAAGCCGTTCATTTCTTAAATTTGCAGAAAATTTGAATTTAATAGCGGCTTGCAAATGAACGGCTCACTCAGAACTGCGAATCAGCTCTCATCGTTTATTTAAAAAAAAAAAAAATGTTTAAATGACTCGAACGTCACATCTCATGAAAACCACCGGGGAAGTAGGTCAACAACAAAAAAAAGCCCCTGTTTACGGGTAGAAGAAGAAAACATGAAGATATAAACAGATAATGTAACATAAAGGTGTTAAAAAACGAGTCACAACAAGCACACAGGACTGTTTAGAGTTGCTGAAGAGTTTCTGATGACTGTAGGCAGAGGCAGGCTAACACTACTCATTGACTCCCAGTGTTTGAGCTAAGCTAATTAGCGGTGGGTAAGCTCTGCCCGTCTCTTCCTTGTTACTGCAGCACAGTCAAACCAATGGAGTCTGTCAAGGAATCGTCCCTTTTGTACTTTGTAAGTTGGACCCAGAAGCTGAGACGGAGAACCAGAAAAAGGTTTACGGTGATTTACAAAGTCCCAAAAAATCCAACAACCAGTGATCAGTGACAACAAGGTGAGTATATACAAGCAGGCAGGGCAGGAGCTCTGGAGACACTGTGAAGAGAGGGAGAAGAAAAACAGGTGAGTATCCAAAAGGCTGCAGGATCAAAACTCCTAACAGAGAAAACACTGAATTAAGGCTATGAGGAGCCATAACGACAGCAAACAAACCACTCAAAGAGGAAATCCACTGACGAAGCATGAGTGAATCTCAGCGGCCTTTAAACCCTGGATGATGAGTGAATGAAGTGCAGGTGTGTGGGAGTGGCCGTCTGCAGCCGGAGGTAACCACGCCTACCACAGGCAGCAGAACAGGAAGGGAGGGGGAGAGAGACTGAGAGGAGGATGAATCCTCACAGTACCCCCCCCCCCCCCCAACGATCGTCTCCTGACGATCTACTAGGCTTGTTGGGATGCTCCGAGTAGAAGTCATCGAGGAGGGACCGGTCCAAGATGAGTTTCTTAGAGACCTACGACCTCTCCTCTGGACCATAGCCCTCCCAATCTACAAGGTACTGGAATCCCCGCCCCCGAGGCCTCACGTCCATAATCTTGGAGACCCCGAAGGCAGGATGATCGTCGACGAGCAGGGGGGGTGGCGGGGGAGGAGCCGGAGGACAGAGCTCGCTGGAGCCCACTGGTTTGAGGAGAGAGACGTGGAACGTAGGATGAATCCTCAACAATGCTGGCAGCTTCAGCCTCACCGCAGAAGGGTTGATCACCTTTTCCACCGGGAAAGGACTGATGAAGCGAGGGGCAAGCTTGAATGACTCCACTTTAAGAGGGAGGTCTCGGGAGGACAATCACACCATCTGGCCAGGCTTGTATTCAGGTGCCAGGGAACGACAAAGGTCCGCCAGCCTCTTATTACAATCTGAAGCCTTGGAGAGCGCTGACCTGACAGACCTCCAAACAGTCCTGATACGTCTCAGGTGCATGTCGCCCGAGGGAACAGCCACTTCAGCCTCCTGTTCCGGGAGAAGGGGGGGTTGAAAGCCATTACAAGCCATGAATGGAGACATACCAGTGGCAGAGCAGGTGAGGGAATTATGGGCGTATTCAATCCAGGGCAAGTGTTCACTCCAGGATGCAGGATGTCGAGCCGCCACACAGCAAAGAGCACTCTCCAAGTCTTGGTTTGCCCGCTCTGTCTGGCCATTAGACTGGGGATGATAACCCGAAGACAAGGTGACTGCAGCCCCCACAGCACGGCAGAACTCCCTCCACACCCAGGATGAGAATTGTGGACCTCGGTCAGAGACAATATCAACAGGGGTGCCATGAATTTTAAAGACGTGGAGAACCAGGAGGTTAGCAGTCCCAAGGGCTGAAGGTAGTTTGGACAGGGAAATGTAATACACCATCTTGGAGAAACGATCAACAACCGTGAGAATGACTGTATTACCTTGGGAGGGAGGGAGTCCTGTGACGAAGTCCACAGCGATTTGGGACCAAGGTCTTGTAGGGATGGGTAAGGGAAGCAGCAGACCAGCAGGGGGCTTGTGGGAAGACTTGCCACGAGCGCAGACAGAGCTGGCAGCCACGAACTCCCGAGTGTCCTTGGCCATATCAGGCCACCAAAAGGTCTGCTGAAGGAAACTCAGGGTCCTATTAACACCAGGATGACAGGTTAGCTTGGATGCGTGTCCCCACTGCAGTACCTCCGAGCGAGCTGCCTCAGGGACGAACAGACGATGTGGAGGACCCGAGCCAGGATCAGGTTGGTGCTTCTGAGCCTCTCGCACTATTCTTTCCACCTCCCATCGAGCTGCTCCGAGGATGCAGGAAGGAGGAACGATGGGTGCCGGCTCTGAGGACTCAGAGGGTGGGGAAAAAAAACTCTAGAAAGAGCGTCAGGTCTGGTATTCCTTGATCCCGGTCTGTAAGACATGGTGTAGTTAAATCGACTCAAAAATAAAGCCCATCTGGCCTGGCGAGGATTGAGTCTTTTAGCTGAAAGAAGGTATGATAGATTCTTATGGTCTGTCCAAATAAGAAAAGGTACCTCCGTTCCCTTGAGCCAGTGTCTCCACTCCTGCAGAGCTCCCACCACTGCCAAAAGCTCTGTTGCCAACGTCATAATTCCTCTCAGCTGGGGTCAGACATCGGGAAAAAAAGCACATGGATGCAGCTTCTGGGTCTTAGGATCTCTCTGGGAGAGGATGGCTCCAAGTCCAGAGTCCGAAGCGTCCACTTCAACGACAAACTGGAGAGATGGGTCAGGGTGAAGGAGCACAGGGGCGTTGATAAAAAAGGTCCTTAAGTCTCTTAAAAGCCTCCTCAGCCTGATCTGACCAGCTAAAGGGGATCTTAATGGAGGTGAGACTAGTTAAGGGAGAGGCCACCTTACTATAGTCTTGAATAAAACGTCTATAGAAGTTGGTGAGACCCAAAAGCCTCTGCAGCTCCTTGCGGGTGGTAGGAGGTGGACCAATCTGCCACAGCCTGCACTTTGCCCGGGTCTGGACGAATCTGACCTGCCTCGATTATGTACCCTAAGAAGCTAACTGAAGAGACATGAAAGTCACACTTCTCGGGCTTGACAAAGAGGCGATTCTCCATGAGACGCTGAAGGACCAACAGGACATGCTGAATGTGTTCGCTGAGAGAATGAGAAAAAAAATGAGAATATCATCTAAATAGACGAACACAAACTTGTTCAGCATGTCACAAAAGATGTCGTTCATCATCTTTTGGAAGATGGCTGGGGCATTAGTTAAGCCAAATGGCATGACCAAATATTCAAAATGGCCAATAGGGGTGTTAAACGCTGTCTTCCACTCATCACCCTCCCGGATGCGGATAAGGTGATAAGCATTTCTGAGGTCTAATTTGGAGAAGATCTGAGCCTGGCCTAAAGGTTCAAATGACGGATCAATTAAAGGGATAGGTGACTTGTCCTTAACAGTTATGTCATTCAAACCATGAAAGTCAATGCAGGGCCTGAGGGAAGTGTCCTTATTCTGAACGAAGAAAAAACCTGCTCCGAGAGGAGAGGAAGAGGGACGGATAAGACCAGCAGAAAGAGAATCACTGATGTAAGACTCCATTGCCTCTCTCTCTGGGCGAGAGAGGTTATAGAGCCGACTGGAAGGGAGGGGGGCACCCAGTAAAAGCTCAATGGCACAATCATAGGGACAGTGAGGAGGGAGGGAATGAGCCAAATCCTTGCTAAATACCGGGGCCAAATCATGATAATCAGAAGGAACATTAGACAAATCAGGTTGTGTGGGAGAGGAACTGGGTGATCTAGGTTCCGGAGTAGCAGATTTAAGACAATCAGAATGGCAGTTGGTGCTCCAGCTAATGATAGAGGAGTTATTTCAATTTATGTGAGGGCTATGCTGTCGGAACCAAGGAAGACCTAATACCACGGGAGAAAAGGGCGAAGGGATTACAAAAAAAACTGATCAGTTCCTGATGATTACCAGATAGGAGAAGAGTTCGTGAATCAGTACAGTGAGTGACTGTGGCGATCACGACCATCGAATGCATTAACTTGCTTTGGGGCTGGCAGCTAAACAAGAGGGATCTTAGGTTTGGTGACAAAATCCTGATCGATAAAACCATCATCAGCACCAGAGTCTAAGAAGACCTCAGTCTTAAGTGAAAGACCAGACCAGTGCAAAGTAGCAGGCAAGGAGAATCTAAGTGAGGAGCTAGGGACTGAAGATGACTGACTCACCACTACGCTCCTCTCTAGTGATGAGCCCGACCTTTTGGCTGATTGGAGCAGGAATGAACAGAGTGATCACTTTCTCCACAGTACATGCACAGCTGTTCCTCCAAGCGGCGCTGTCTCTCCCGGGAGCTGAGCTGTGTCTTCCCTAGTTGCATGGGTTCCTCCGTAGCAGCAGGGGGCGCCCGAGGCGAAGAGGGAGGCGGCGTGGGGAGAAAAAAAATGGTGATGAGGCAGACTGACCAGGAGAGGGAGCCGTCCGATGAGTTTTCCCAGCCTTTTCCTTAGACCTCTCTCTCATCCTGTTGTCAATCTTTATACTCAGAATAATTAACTCATCTAGAGAGGTGGGTTCATCCCGAGTGGCTAACTCATCTATAAGTTCCTAAGAAAGTCCCTTAATAAAAATAGCCTCTAAGGCCTGACTGTCCCAACCACATTTATGCGCCAAAATTTGGAAATCTACGGAGAAAGAAGCTACAGATTGAGACCCCTGAGAAAGGGATAGTAAGCGTTTTGAAGCATCCTGACCCCTAACGGGATGATCAAACACTCGATGGAGGTGTGAAGTGAACCGTTCAAACGAATTTAGCACCTCTGAACCCCCCTCCCATAGAGCAGTAGCCCACTTAGCAGCCCTTCCCCGAAGTAAATTAATCATGTAAGCGACTTTGGCTTCGTCCAAGGCATAACTAGATGGCTGGAGCCTAAACACTAACTCACAGTTAAACAGGAAGCGCCCACACGATCCAAAATCCCCTGAATAGGGCTCCAGTTGAGCTACAAAGGGCTCACGAGCAGGATGAACCCCTTGAGAGAGAGGTGAAGGAGCAGGAACTGAAGAGAAACTCACAGGAGGAGCTGGGGGAACATGAAGAGTGAGATCATTAATCTGGGTATTGATTTGAACCACCTGACGAGTGAGCTCCTCCAATGATCCGGCTACCCCCCGAAGCATGCTGTCATGCTGTCCCAGGAGGATTCCTTGGTTGGCAGTTGCCTCCTTTTATTGGTCCGCCTTCCCGGCTGAATCCATTGCAAAGGTCGGTGGATTACTGTCAAGGAATCGTCCCTTTTGTACTTTGTAAGTTGGACCCAGAAGCTGAGACGGAGAACCAGAAAAAGGTTTACGGTGATTTACAAAGTCCCAAAAAATCCAACAACCAGTGATCAGTGACAACAAGGTGAGTATATACAAGCAGGCAGGGCAGGAGCTCTGGAGACACTGTGAAGAGAGGGAGAAGAAAAACAGGTGAGTATCCAAAAGACTGCAGGATCAAAACTCCTAACAGAGAAAACACTGAATTAAGGCTATGAGGAGCCATAACGACAGCAAACAAACCACTCAAAGAGGAAATCCACTGACGAAGCATGAGTGAATCTCAGCGGCCTTTAAACCCTGGATGATGAGTGAATGAAGTGCAGGTGTGTGGGAGTGGCCGTCTGCAGCCGGAGGTAACCACACCTACCACAGGCAGCAGAACAGGAAGGGAGGGGGAGAGAGACTGAGAGGAGGATGAATCCTCACACTATCTGCTTGTCATGGACTCAGGAGTGAAGCAAGACACGGAAACAAAGAAAATGTTGGAGTGTTCCTTTAATCAGATCCTGCATTCATGGATGAATGTAAAGGCAATGCCATAGAACATAAAACTCTGTCCTAAGTGAGATATCATCTTCAAACTTGACTTCATTTGGACGTATGCAGATCCAGTGCATCCATGTTCAGGACTGCATGAACCAATATACAGTGCTGCTCGAAAGTATGTGAACCCCTTGAGATGCTTGAATGTTTCTGTTGTTTTATCATGATTTTCTGATTTTATCATCACCAGTTTTTCTTCATGAAATGTCAGATATATGTTTACCAATCGTATGTACTTATTTAGTGGGACTTGTTTAAGTAGCCCAAGAACTACATGAAACATGGAATTAGAGTATGTGCAAAAGTAAGTGAACCCGCAGCTTTATTGGTTAAATCAAGCAGGTAACAGACTCAGGTTAAACATATTTGGTTGCTTAATTAATCATTTAAGTAGACCAATGAAATGAGGCAGCCTTGGGAAAGGCTTTGGCCTGCACTAATTAAAATAAAGAGGAAACCAACCAAACAACTGTGGTCCCGTACAAATCAACTATGCAAAGAGCAAAGGAGATATCTGAGGACGTGAAAAGAGGGTAGTGACAGACCATCAGTCTGGGGAGGGCTATAAGACCATCTCCAAAAGATTCCAGCTCCATCATTCCACTGTAAGACAAATAATTTACAAATGGAGGGTCTTCAACATGACAGCAACTCTTCCTAAAAGAGGACGCCTATCAAAACTTTCACCCAGAAACACCAGAAAAATAATAAATCAGGTAAAGGCCAACCCACACATCACCTCGAGAGAGTTGCAGACTTCTCTGGTGGCATCTGGGACAAATGTACATGCGTCTACAATCAGATGAAAATTGAATAGCCGTGACATTTATGGGAATAAGGTGCAAGAAGGAAGCCTCTGCTCTCAAAAAAGAACAAAGCTGCCTGTTTTAACTTTGCCAGAGAGCACCTTGAAAAACCAGAGGCCTTCTGGAAGTCCAGTCTCTGGACAGACGAGTCCAAAACAGAATTATTTGGTCACAATCAAAACCAACATATCTGGAGAATAACAAATACTGCATATGAAGAAAAGAACCTCTTCCCAACAGTGAAATATGGAGGTGGAAATGTGATGGTCTGGGGCTGCTTTTCTGCTTCTGGTCCTGGACCACTCCATTTTATCCAAGGAACCATGAATTCTCAGGCATATCAACAAATTCTTGACCAGAATCTCCTGCCATCAGTCGGGGAGTTGAACCTAGGACTAAATTGGATTATGCGACAAGAAATGGCTGAATTCTGCAAGAAGGAGTGGGCAACATATCCCCATCAGCAGGTGTGAGAGACTGGTTAGTGGTTACAGCAGACGTTTGGTTGAAGTACTGGCTGCTAAAGGAGGAGCCACAACAAGCTACTAATACAAGGGTTCACATACTTTTGCACATGTTGAATTTTCAGTTTTTGTGAAATAAACCACATTAGTTGAATCAAATAATGAAAATATATCTCTTTTTTTGTGTGTGACCATTATTTGAAAGGTGTGCTTCACAAATTGGGATTTGGATGTACATGTAATAAGGTTGTTTTAGGCTTTTTTCACAAAAACAGTGACCATGTCTGAAGGGTTCACAAACTTTCAAGCAGCACTGTATATGTTATATACGTATATATGTTCATTTCTGTGTCACAGCCTTCATTGTAGCCTTGGGACACTTGGGGGGGACGAGTATTATTAACCCATCATCTGTCTTTGTGCTTCTCTCTCCAGTCCCTTTAGCCTCAGCCTGTTCAGCACCCGGCCCGCTGTCGTTCCCTGACCTCTAGGTCTGGTCCAGATGTCAAGTGGACCAAGTCAAAAACTGGACTTGAGTTGGACATGAAGTGGTTTTCTGCGCCTTAAAGTTCTGATTCGACTCTGGTGAAGTTTTTCCACTTTTAATGAAGAGGTACAACAACTCAGGAACTTTTGATGGTCAGCTTGGAGTTAAGAAACACGGAGGCTGTAGTCGGTCCAGAAAACACTCTTCCATGTGCCTCTGGTAGAAATGAACATGCAGTGAATGCACAACTGCTGGTAATTTCTCATGAATATAAGCTGCAGGGGCTAAAGTTTAAATAATACAAGCTTTTATTTATTTATCTTTATTGTATTTTAATTATCAAAAGGTCCAGGAAGAGTCTGATGTGAGCAAAATCTCAGACTCATTTTATCAGAAGTAAAGAAGCACATTCAGCATTATGACAGCAAAACAAAGTCAAGATGCTAATTATTCTTTTAAGGACCAAGTCATTCTTCACTTTTCACCTGCAGGTGTTTTCCAACCTTTAAATTTAAATATGCAAGACTAACTTCAGCTGCTTTTAAAAAGTGGCACCAAACATTTCATTAAACACAATATTTTATAAACTTCAACAGTTTTCTGAAAAATATGACTTTGTGAGAGTTTTATGAAGTGATTTTGTGTTTTGATGTGGTCAAATTCTGAGCATTTAGCACCTCCTGGCTCTATGGGATTTTAGAGAAGCTTAATCAGATAAATACCCAAAGTAAAGATTGTGATGAACGTGTGCATGTGAGATTTTAATGTTTCATTTTGCAACAAAATGCGTCTGATGTTGTCACGCTTTTGAATTCTG
The DNA here is from genome assembly GCA_037902135.1 of Cetoscarus ocellatus. NCBI lineage: Eukaryota > Metazoa > Chordata > Actinopteri > Labriformes > Labridae > Cetoscarus > Cetoscarus ocellatus. The sequence goes on from JBAMNC010001282.1 coordinate 809,576, forward strand.
AAGCACTGGTGTGTGTGTGAGAGGACGGTTGCTAAGGAAATGCTAATAATGACTAAAAAAAATCCTGAATGCAAGCATTTCTGATCAATTTTCGGTATACAATAATTCATACACCGTAGCCACAGCCGTGAGGGCCGCAACATATTATATGATGGAAATGCTGGAACTGCTCCTAATTTGTAGCTCCATAGTAGCTTGGTAATAGCTTTTTATTTTGCAGATTACTTTTATGCCGAAATTTCTGCTCGTTCATGAAGATCATCGTGAACAATATATGCTGCTGTCTTGGCCAGGACACTCTTGCAAAAGAGATTTTTAATCTCAATGAGGTTTTCCTGGTTAAATAAAGGTTAAATTAAAAAAAAAAAAAAAAAAAAAACTTGGATGTTTTTATGAACTTCTGTTCCTCACAGACCACAGACTAAATACCACAGGCTTTTGGTCAAGGGAACCAACACAAAGCTAACTTCTTGATTGGTCATCCCTCACCACTCTAATGCCTTGCTCATTAAAATGCTATAGCACCATCGGAGACATGGAAACACACTGAAGGGCAAATAAAACTTAAAAAAGCACAATATGACCTCCATAAAGCTGCATATTATCCCTCTTAAAACCCATCCTCCTGATCACAGGCTCAGCTGATACCTCGACCAAACTCCGATGTTCCTCCTTTTCCTGCCTGAATTATGTTTTCATTTTTCATGATGTCAAAGCCTGGAGCTCTTACTCGGAGTTAAAATGCTCCATAGAAAGCTTTACATTATATACCTCTTAGAATATTTTACAGTCAACTTCTGCTGCAGAAATTGAACTGCAGTTCAACTTTTCACCACCAGGTGTCCCTGAACACACAGCTCTTAAATTCACTAATTTTCCTGCACAATTAAGACAGGCAGTCTCAGCTTAAGCCTGCATGTCCCTTTAAAAAAAGGTCACACACAAAAATGACCCTCAGATTAGTGTGTGTCCCTTTTTTGTTTGTACCAAATATATTTCCAACTTCAGTCCCATTCATAAATTTGAAACCCTTAATTTTTCAGATTTTGAACATTTCTGTTTAAAGGGTTTACTTTATAATACAGTTTTTTTCCAACCACTAAAACACAATTTTGCAAACTAGGCTTGTTGTATAAAAATACTTAACACAATTCACAAAACCACACACCCAAACTGAAAAACACCTCATATATCCTGCAAAATGAAGCATAAGGCATTTTCAGAGTCAAACTTGTGCCCCAGATGGCACACACTTCATTCATATCACCAGATTTTTGTCTAACCAACTACACGCTGTTCGGCAGAATGAAATACACTCATCTTTAGTATGATTTGCCATAATACTAAAAAAGTTCAAATTGTAGAAAATTCTTCAGATTGTTCACATGCACAGAAATATTTGCAGATACACACACATGCTGTAGAAACATATTGTTTTCTATTTTCCCCAAACAAGTCAGTGCAACATGTGCACAGCAGATATATTTACATTAGAATGAAGAAAAATATACTCACAAGAACAGTCAACTGAAAAAGAAAAGTGAAGGAAAAATATACAGCAAAAAATCTACAGTAAAAAAAATAGAGGCAAGAAAACTAATTAGGCAGCAGTTTTTGAAATGTCAAACGTGACTTTATGTCATATTATTGTGTGTTATGCTGAAAAAATAATTGTACTATGCATATCATTTTAGTGTGTTTGCAATTGGAAAAAACAGTTTTTTGGGGAATGTGACAAAGTACCAACAGGGAGCATGTTTATACTCCGTATAACTTGGTCACAAAGTATGACTCCATTCAGTTCAGTTTTATTTTTCAAGTGTAGGCTAAAAATCATTTAAAACAAACAGAAAAATAATATAAAATTTAAATTTAGAAACAAACACAAATACATTTAGCCTGTGTACATGCATATGCACATTTATAAAAACAAATATCCAAAGGCATGAGAGAGAAGCTGTTTTAAGACCCCTCTCGAAAAAACTAGCTGTTCCCACTGCTTTTTCCACAGGACCATAATAACAGAAAGCTCCTTCACCTGCCTCCATCTTAATCTTAGGTTCAGGTATTTGCATGTATTTCTAAATCTAAAAAAACAAAAGACATCTAGCCTGCAAATTGAAAACATATGAGATATTTCATTCTGCTATGTGTTAAAAAAAACAAGAATGAAGGCTTCAATTTGGCCATTTTGGCTCAATGGGCTAAGTGTAATATTTTTAGCCTTTTGTAACAGGAGTTTGAATTCTGGCATTTGTTAAAACATACACATGCTCACATGGCTCATGAGAGTAAAAAACCCTTAAAAAAACAAATGTGCATCTCCAAACGGGACTGAAAGGGTTAAAGAGTTCTTCATGAGCAGTGATTGGTTCAATAATCTTCACTCGTTCGGTGAGGACAGTTAAATGTGACACTGGCCTTGACGTAAACAGCAGCAGGACACGTCTCTTTCTATTTTGACTCCGTCAGTGAGATCATGTTCAGGTTGAACTGCACTTTAGAAATACAACCTTTAAAATGTTTTAAGCTGGAGTTTGTACTTTTTTGAGTGGATTTTGCCTTTTCATGTGACCATGATGAAGGGAGGATGATCCTCAGACCCAAACAGCTCTGTGAAGACCAAAACTGTTTATTTTCAAATATATGTAATAATAACAATATATCTGATTCCAGACTGAGCTGCTATGTGAAGCACTGACTTTAATCACTGAACATCGTTTCATCCACGAGGGTCAGGCACACATGAAATGAACGTTAAATTCGGTCGATCTTTATTAAGAATACCTGAGAATAAAGGTGTGGACATGTTGAATGTAAGATCTTTGATAGCTGTAATAATAAATAAATGTTAAGGTGAATTTATATTTACTTCCAATGATAAATATGCTGTAGAGTTTTTACTTTTGTGAACTGAAGTATTTTCATTTCTTTCATCGTTTGTTTTCTCTGTTCCTACATCAGTGTCATTTTATGTATCTTCCCTTGTTAGTTATAATCCGTTTAGTCTCCTCAATAACCATCTCACAATATTCACTTTAGATCAGATTACAGATCAACTTGGTCGTTAGGACTGCTGCTTGTTGTGTTAAAGATGATTTCATACTTTTTATACTCCTGTTTATGAATGATGAACTTGTTTATTGATGTATTTTATATCAATATTTCTTTTCTAGGGTCTTATACTCTTTTTACTGAGCTGTTTTCATTGCAGATCAATAAACGTAAGAATATAAATCATTAAAACTGATTGCACCATTGTTTTGAGCTTGTCCCATTCAGTTTTTTATGTCCATTTTGGTTTAAAAATATCCAGTGTCAGATTATTATGGTCTGGATTGATGTGGCTTTCAGCCTGCATGGTGTGACTTTTAGTCAGACTGTTAAGGCTTCAGTATCCAGAGGCCCCTGAAGCAGACACCAACACAGGTCACTGCTTTAAAAGGTTTGTTGAAGGTATGGAGATGGCGGATGGCTGGCTGCTCCAAGTTGAGTGGATTCTTGGCACTGTTTACCTTCTGTAGGATGTCCTGCAGTCAGTGGATGGCAGAGGAGCAGAATCTGGGCACAAAAAAGGCAAATGAGTTAGAAAGAACGCAAGAAAAGACACCAGGAGATACTATAGATCAACAAAGGTTCAGAGCAGTCGACTAGGTACTGCCACGTGTAGAGGAATAATCTGAGCTGCAGCAGGGTTCTTGTTCTGGGGCTGAAGACTAGGTTCAGGAGTGTTCCTCACCCAGGCGGCCTCATGGGAACCACACACACACATAGACGGACGAGAGGGAGGGGAACACAGGAGAAAACAGAAAAGAGATCAGTAGGTTGATCCAAAGTTAGGTTAAGGAGGCATTTACAGAATGGCTGAGCCCACAGATTGTCTTCAAAAACATCCAAAGCCCTGTTTGATGGGACGTGCCTTCTCTCTCCAGTCAGTGGTTAAATCCAGGTCCCCAGAGATGTTCTGATGCCTGGTGTCAAAGCAACAAGTTCTGACGTTAATGGAAAACATAATAACAACCCAGCAGCTCAAAAAATCACTCAAAAATCAACACACTTCTCAACCTTCTCTTTTAACATGGATTTCCACCCTCAGAAAAAGGGCTTTCAGTTAGTGAAGTGTAAAAATAATCATGCTGAAGTCCTCGAAGTGGAGCTGGGTCTGTTAAGAGGGAGTCGGGAGAAGCTTTCAAGCACAGATTGCATATTTTAAACATTCTTTTGAGAAAACAGATGAAGTCAGTTTGGTATAAAATAAAACCTTTAGGGTTAGCTTTGTGGTCAAATTAAATTATGTCAAAAGAGCCTTAAAATTAAGTTTTTCACATGAGTGAGTGATCAGCCGTTGATCAACCCCATCACCATGTGATCACTCTGGCTGAGAAGGTCAGATGAACAGTCCCTACACTGAAAAAATAAAAAGCTAACGAGCTGCCCAATTAAACAAAGTTGCTCATCTTACCTCATTGGTTCACCTTGTGCTTGTCTCCCTCACTCTGATCGCTTCCTCACTGTTTCCTCTGCTTTATGCTCAGTGGTTAGAAACTAAAAGGCTGTGCAGGGCCTGCAGATTGCGTTAGTGATTGTTCACGTTTCTGTCGTGAATCACCTGTCCCTGAATCTGCCTGCAGCATGGACTTGAGCTTACATGCTGCATCAGTCTGATGACTCAAAGCAGCTTCACAGTGCAGGTCTACACATTCACTCACCGACAGTTCAGAAAGTCATCAGTACTACCAAACACATTGTCTTCCTTGTGTACCCAGAGATACTCCGACACAGCAGTGGGTCCAGCTCAGGGTTAAGTGTCTAGCCCAAGGGCACATTGGCTTATGACAGTCAGAGTTGGGCTTGAATCTGCAACCTAACAATAACTGACCGGGTGCGCTGTTAGAGCTACAGATGCCTCAGGGTATTAAGGAGCAACAGTCATGCAACAATACAGTCTGCTACAAATGCATGTCCCTGAGTCTGCACCCTCTTTTTCCTAAACCCTCACAGCACCCCCCCCCCCCCCCCCCCCCCCCCCCCCCCGCCCGCCCCCCCCCCCTTAAATTAATCTCTGCCCCCCTAAAATAAATAGTGTTTAGAAATCACAAACCTCAGCCCAAATAGTGTCATTTCAGACATTATTTGCCTTATCTGACACTGAGAAATCCTTTGAAGATCACATCCGGATGACCACTGAAAAAAATCTAACCACTTCATCCTTGTGCCATGACTAATATTCCCTGAAAATATCAAAATTTGCTTAACTTTTTATTCCTGTTTCCTGTTCTTGGTGGGGTAACTAGTAGCCTTATCACTGGGTTGCCAACGCTCTTACATGGCTACCATCAAGGACACCAAGTTTCAGACCAAAGAGAACGTGTATAATGTAATAATAATTACTCCTCTATATGATCACCATTTGCTTGTGTGTTGGGGGTTGCATATTGTAATTATGTAATACAATCACTGGTCAGTACGATTGCTTATGCCAATCTCTAAGGGTCTTTAAGCTCTTACAGATGCAGCCACTTAAACTTCCCCACTTTCCCTGACAGGGCCTTGGCTGGTCTGACAGGGCCGGCCCTGCCCATAGGTTGTAAACTCTAGGCCATATTTGGGTGAATTTGTGGAGTCAAGTTTGCTCTCAGTTGATTTGGCAGCTGATTTAGTAACCAAAGAAAAGATTGAGGGGGTGTCATCTTGTTATAGAAGCACCATGTCATGGAGACACCCTGAAAATGCACGAATGGGGACTTCCATTGGCTGAAAGTTGGCAGGCAGCTGGCAGGGAGGGGAAGATTGAAGCGGCTAGACTTCCAATATCTAATCAGTTTGTCCATGGTTGGAGGGGGCATCTATGAAGAGTTTGATAAAAAGAAATCCCCTCAAGTTTCCTCAAGCACAAGCAAATTATGAACACCAGATCTCATGACCTTCACCTTTGGCTCATGACCTTCAACGTCCAATCACTTTGTTCTTGAATCCAGGAGGACATTTGGTCAAAGTAAAACAAACAAACAAACAGACTTTCTGTGCTCACAAGAGTCGCCCTGTGCAAACAGAGTGGACATGACTGATTTGAGGTCAAAGGTTGATCCCACAGCCTGACCAGCTGTTTTTATTTCATACTGAACCTGTCAAACCACACGGCTCACCTGATCCGTCAGAGCTGAAGAAAGCATGTGTATCTTATCAGCGAGGTGACGCTGATCTCTGCTCCGTTGATAAGGCTCACATAAATGACCCCAAGGTTCCTGATCCATCCCCCTCTCAGGCTGTTGTTCTCCAGATCAGTCTGAAGCACAGGCTCTGAATCCTGAGGACGCTTGGACAGAGCAGAGGAGGATGGCTGAAAGAAAGGACGACCAGCGACACAAAGGGACTGAAGGAAGGCGAAACAGGTCAGCTACAGATGTGGTCTGAAGAGTGGTCTCATTTTAATGCTCTGCAGAGTTTAGAAGAATGTTCTGACATGCAGGACTTTGTGGATCTCCTCAGAGCAGAACCTGGACCTGCTGTTTAATGTGACTGTCTCTGTGTTCCTCCAGTGCAGGGTCGCAATCTAAAGGCCGAAGACAAAAGTCAGAGCAAACTTTTTATCTTGGATGTCTAACGAAGAAACAGCTGATAATCATATCTGTGGCTGTTGGACTCTGCGTCCTGCTGGTTATCTGCTCTGTCACTGCCGTGCTTTTAACCAGGAAGTCAGGTTTGTGCTCAGACTTCTCTGTGAGATTTTCTGCTTGGTTTGATTTGTCAGATGAGTGGTTTTGATCAGAAGGTGATGGGCTTTCCTGCCTCTTCTACGTGCCCTGAGTTCAGCTGGGCTGATTTATCCTCAATAGTGATACAAACATGACAAATATCTCCACAGTAGTCTTGTTTTATTTTATTTATTAAAGGAATTAGTGAGTTTGCCTCTATCTGACACCAACTATGCTGAGGTGAGATGAACCAGAGTAAAATCTTTTGCGAATTGGCTGCCCAATAGTAGCCCATAAGGTTAAGCAGTCCCGGCCCACCTAATGATCTTTTTCTCTGGATTGCCCTAGCATGTTTACCTGTCCAGACGAACATGGATGTAATGCTGTAGATAATGTTGAAATATGGCCAAGGAAGGTAGACTGGCAGACACTGAGAGAGATATCTTGGTAATATATTCATATTTACTGTTTGCACGCTGCCTGCTAGAGACAGCAGTATACGGTTCCACTTTTGCAAATCTTGTTGCTGTCAATGCTGTGAAATTTTGGTCCTTCAAAGAGCACATAGGCCGTGTGACTGTTATACCTAGATATTTTATGCCCATCCCAGCGGCCAAAATCACATAAGGGAAATTGGAATTTCTACAGCCTGTTGATTAATGGGGAGATATTCACTTCTGGTGATGTTCAACTTGTACCCAGAGAATACACTGAAGGAATCTAAGAGAGAGAGGATGGGTGGGAGGCTGGACGAAGGCTCACTTATGTAAAGAAGGAGGTCGTTGGCATATAACAAAACCTTATGCTCACTTCCATATCTCCTTATTCCTCTGAAGCATTTTTCTGATTTTAATACTATGGACAATGGTTTGATGGCGAGTGTGAACAGGAGTGTGGCCAGAGGGGACCTGTGCTGTGTGCCATGGAAAAGGGGGAAGAGGCTAGAGCGCTGCGTGTTCATGCACACTGAAGCCTGAGGAGAAGAATATAATAATTTAACCCAAGAAATAAACCCATCACCAAACCCAAACCAGGAGGAGGAGCGATTAGGTCATTCCACTCTATCGAAGGCCTTCTCGGCGTCAAGTGATATCATGACCTCAGGGTCTATAAGAGAAGATGGAGTGTTAATGAGGCCGAGAAGGTGAGTGCCTCCCCCTGATGAACCCAGTAGTATATTCACATCTACAGGTAGGAGGGAGATTGGCCGATTTGATGCACAGTTTAAGGGATCTCTGCCTTTTTATGGAGAAGAGAAAAGGAGGCTTCTGTTTAAGAGGTCGGTAGTAAGCCACTTCAATAGGAGTAATCAAACATCTCCGAAAGAAAAGGGGCCGGCTGGTTAGAAAATCACTCATAAAACTCAACAGGATGCCGTTTGGACCCGGGGATTTGCCACTACTCATTGATCCAGTGCTCGACTGTCACTGGGGGGAACTCTGGGTAAGTTTAGTTTTTAAAAAAGACGTTCGTTTGGGTTTCATAACTGGGTGATTCAGATTCATACAAGTGACAGTAAAACGACTTAAATGAAGAATTAATCTTAACTTTTAACTTTTGTCATTTCTTGTAAATTTGCAGTTTTAAAAGTAAAAGTGAGGATATTCTAGTTCAATGAATTGGAATAGAAGCTTTAATTGGCTTCAGTTCAGTGTTTCGCTGATTCAATTATTTTTTTCTGTTTGGTATTCAGCTTGACATGTGAGTGTGAATTGTACTGAGAGCCAAAGATTCATGTTTTTTGTAGTTCACAGGTATTTGTTATCACCTTAGTAATGTTTTTTTTTAATTGTAGCAATAAGCCCAATGAAACTGAGAATAAATGATTAGATTAGATCAAAGTAGATTAGATTAGATTAGATAGAACTTTATTAATCAATGGGGAAACCTCCCTCAGGGAAATTAAAAAATAGCATAGTATAGGAAACACACTGGGTAAAAAATACACACAGGATATCAGAAAATTAAAAAGTAGAAACAATTTGCAAAAATAAATATCAATAATTATAACTGTGATGTGGTCCTCGTGGTCGCCAAAGTTGCCCACCCCTGACTCTCACAGATGCTCAGACATTCAGATCATGTCAGCGAGAACACAAAGTAAACTTTGCTTCAGTTTATCAGAAGTTTGAGAAAGTGCCTGAGGTGTCTGCACACTCGGATCTGCACATTATCAGCACTGATCACACTCACAGACTGTTTCATTAGCTGTAATATTCATATTAAAGAATATAAACTGTCCAAAGTTCAGTTGGATTAGAGTGTTTACAGTCGATGATCACACAGATGGTTAATTATAATCACATAATGCAGTGTATGATCACAACAGCTCAGCTCAGAGATAAGAGCACCTCATGCTCTCGTCTTTTCTGATCCCAGAGTTTGGCAATAGCTCGTTATTTAAAATGAACTTCTGTAATATTCATTTATTCAGTTACTGTTAAAGACAGGGAATATTTCAACAGCAACATTATCACAGTTACCAGGCCAGCTGACAGTCTTGGCTGGGCCCGGGACAACACACACACACACACACACACCCACATACACACACACACACACACTCGGGGCCTGGATCTCTCCAGGCCCCTCTTGCTTCACTGTGACTGCCCCCCCCCCCCTCTCTCTCACCGGTAGCCTGGCTCTCAGTCTGTCCCTGCGCTCCGGGGCAAGGAAGCTAGAGCCAGGACCCTAATAATAATAAGAAAGAAATGGTCGGAAAACAATAGGGTCCTCGCCCTAAGGGAAAGGACCCCTTCAGCTAGAGGGGTCCTTGCCCTTAGGGTGAGGACCCTAATAATGACAGCAATGAGTTAAAGCGATAATGGATTGACCAATGAAATTTCAGAAGGTCTGACCAACCCTGGTGAGCCGCTGGATCAGGATGAGATTGATCCTTAGCAAAGGTGACAGATGATGATGGTTCATCTTCATATTTAGACACAAAAAAAGAGCAAACTGAACAGAGCCGCTGTTATTTATTTACAAGGACATTTGGAGTCTTGCAGGGCCGTTTAAAAATAACCCATGGGCAGCAGTTGGCCTAGGGCCATAGTTTGGACCCCCCTGTTTTTCAGTCATCATGCAACCTGCTAGTTAATCATTGTTAACCTGTTGGTGGTGAATGACTCCAGAACAGCTATCTTTAAAGTCAGTGGTACTCCAGTAGAGTATCAAAATGTTCAGCTACTCAGAACTGAATCAATACTTGGGGTGCTGGTTGTGTCTAACATCCTACTCTCTCTCACCCCCTTTCATAAGCCTATCCACTGTCTCTCTCTCTCCTGTCAATAAAGGCACAAAAATGCCCCCAAAAAATCTTAAAAAAGAACTGAATCAGTATTTAATATTCACCTCATAAGTCACTCATTTTTGTTGTGAAATGGAGCATCAAACTGAGGAGTTTTCCAGTTCGTTCCCTCACCTGCTGGAAGCTCAGGCAGTTTTGTGCACCTTATTCAGGAGTGTAAAATCTCCTGATTCCCCTCCTGAGTCACGGCTGCTTAAAAACATGTTTCAGCCCTAAACTCAGACCTGTCCTCATGTTTTTTGTCTCTCCTATCAGAGTCCGTAGCTCCTCTGTCCTCATACCCCACCGATGGAGACATGCTGGACTTCCTGGTCGAGTCTGGTGTTATCAGTGAGCGTGATGGCCTCCTGGCATCCTGGTATCACAGAGCCAACAGCAAAGAAGAAATGAACAACGCTCTGACAAGTAAAATGTCCATTAATGACATCCTGATAGCCTAAAGAGAGACAGGACCGAGTCATAGTGGTGTTTGGAGAATAATGGAGTAAAACGCTCCCTTTTAAAACAGCTAAGGTACACAGAAAATTCTGATTAAGGGCCGGATCTGCTAAGATCCCAAACAACCAGCGCTGAATTGTGTGTGCAAACTAAAAAATTGCGCGTGCCATTAGTGGGCGTGACTGCGTGGGCAATTGATAACCGGCACAAAAGTTGTGCAGACCATCCTCTTTAAATGAGGATTTTCGTGTGTGCTGTCACCATGGAGAGTTTGAGAGTGCAAAAATTAAGTCTGAAGCCGTGGAGTTTGAGGCAAATAAACACACTGGTGAGCTCCAGCAGAGACATCTCTGCGTTGCCAGAAGAAACGCGATTTAGGAGACCTGTGAATAGCACACAGCTCAAAACTGGCATTGCTGGATAGGCGATATGTCTCTACTATTTTTATACACCCTGTTAGTAGATCAGCTTTGCATGTGCTTTCAAGTCTGCACGTTTTTATACACGCAAACCTTTAGTAGATCAGGCCCAAAGTGTATTTTGTGTAATTTTTAGGCAAAGAATATTGAAGAAAACAGATACAAGTCTAATAGTCAAACTAATCACAAGGCAGTAACAACATTAAATTAGTGTGAAGGGGAAAGATTTCAGTGCTCAGCATCTTTAACACATTCAAAACCACAGCTCCATTTCTGTGTTTATTCATATTCAGGTGAAAACATGATGTAAAATCAGACTGTTGGACACAAGGGTGAATATTTTTACATTTCAGTTAAATGGTAAATGGACCTCAGCTTATACAATGCTTTTTCTAGTCACTGACTACTCAAAGCTGCCTTACACCCTTTCATGCCCATGTACACACCACTGACGCAGCAGTGGGAGCAACTTGGAGTTAAGTGTCTTGCCCAAGGACACATCACCATGTGACAGCTGGAGTTGGGCTCAAACCAGCAACCTCCTGATTACTGACCAAGTGCACTATCAGACTGCACCATCAACACCCCAGTGAATTCCAGCAGTGCAGCGAACGAACCAAAGCTCATGTTATCACATTATTAAAGCAGAATGAAGGACAACATGCATAATTTCAGCATGCATGCACCGAAGGTTCTTAGTTTACAGTCTGAATGGACAGTAAATCCCTGACTCTCTCATATTTTATTGTGATAAATCAAACTTAATTATAGGGGTTAAATCCAGGTGCAGAGCCATGCCGAGGTGATACTTTTGTCTGTAGACCTGCACTGAGAAACAGACTTCTTGTCTGCAGTTAAGAAGTTCATAAACTCTGTTGCACTCATCATTTTAGTCTCTAAATAAGCTTCTTGAACTCACCTCCATCTCTCTCCTTGCAGGTGATTCAATGATCCTGGAGGCAGACGTCACTCTGGAGGGTTACGGAACAGCCAATGAGACGCAGACCCCTATCATGGCCCACCCCCCTGACATATATAGTGACAACACTCTGGACCAGTGGTTACATGCTGTTCTGGCCTCTAGGAAAGGTAAAAATTCAGAGTAATAAATCTGATAAAGAAGAGCCTCAGTAATGTAGACTTTAATACTCCATGACTCCCTGCAGGCATCAAATTGGACTTTAAGGCTCTGGCGTCTGTGGGTCCTTCATTGGACCTCCTGAGGGCGAAGAACAGCAGCAGTGGAATAAACAGACCCGTGTGGCTCAATGCAGACATCCTCCGAGGTCCCAATGTACCAGTATTCATGCCTCAGGTCAACGGGACCAGGTAAAACAAAATCATCTAATGTTTGTGCTGAGTGAATTATCTGCAGAAGATAGGATTTTTCACTTCTGTGGTGAAAACTTAGCTTTTAGAACAGTGGAAAATCAATTTAATGTGATAGACAAAAAGAAACAGTTGTTGCTGCATTGAAGCAAAACCAGAAATTTAATTCTGATTATCAATGATAAATTTAGTTTTATGGCAATCTGCATTTTTTTTGCTTTATTTGTGAAAGAGTAACATCAACAGTGACGCGAGAGAGAACAGAAAGATGCAAATAAAGTAGAAAAGGACTTACTGGTTACAAATGGACAAAATATAGATGCATACAAACAAGGAAGGATTCAGAAGTATGTGGTTGATGTGAGGCTGTACTGGGGATGACAATTTTCATGTCAGATTATCATGAGAGGAAGACCAAAAGAAAAGAAAAAATGAAGAAGCAACAACCAATATTGTATGTATGTATAACCATATACAGCCATGTGTACATGTGTTACACATTAAGCTTCTCCTATGTTACACTTCATGGAGTGGAGGGCCAGATTTAGAAAAGCATTAACAAGACTGTTAATCACATGTTTCGTGTGTCTTTGTATTGCATTGTTCTATTTTTTGTCTTTGTAATTTGGTTGTATATACATTTTAGAACATTGTTACAATGAATCCTTTCAAATGTAAGGCAGTAGATAAAGGTGGTGAGGATATTAACAAAATCAAAAACAAAGATTGTGCCATGAAGACTCAGTGGGCAGTTATGAAAATACCAATTTACTGCATCCACCTAACATTAACAGTACTTGCTTAGTCAGCAGTGAGCTGTAAGGCCGGGCCAGGCCAACCAAGTCGAACGATGCCACCCCCCCGGTGCAACCTTTAATTCACCAGGGGTCAAGGCTACCCAAGAACCCTTACATTAAGTCCCATACTCATATTCACTCAAGAACAGCAGGGTGGTTTTCAGGGCCACAGTTGGACCCATAATGGAGTGATGGCCCAAACTGCTCCTTTAAAAAGATGAATGACATTTAACATTAATTAAACAAACTTCTGAGTGAAAAAAATTGAATGAAACTGAATTTGGAGCTACATGTAATAATGATGAAAGTAAAATGTAAAAAAAAGGTCAGAGGTCATTGAATACACCTCTCTGTTAGTTCTGTGTATGACTTACTGTACACGGTAAACCAACAGTGTAGCTTACTAGAAAAAATCACTTGTCCATGTCCCCACTACAGACAAACTTCATGTTAACCTGATTATAATCAGAATACTGAATTAATCTGATTGCTTAGGTAGTCATACACACTCACAATCTTAATCAGATAGAAACAATTACCAGATTATGAGATATCAAATTAACACACATACCTGTTTGCCCAATAATCCTTTTGCTCAGTGCATGTAAACGGCTTAATCTGATTCATTTAGTCCTGTTTCATCTGCACTAGAGTAAAATATGACAGCAGGCACAGAGGAAGACAGAGGGAAGAGAGAAACAGCAAAAGCATGAAGGAGTGAAGCTGAAGTGAATTTCAAAGTCAACAAAACCAAAGACCTGAATATAATTCATCAGTTAGAGGGATTTAAAGGAGTCTGTAAATGACTGAGGTGGAGTTTAGAGGAAGAGCAGAACAGATTCACTGCAGCCAGAATCACTTTGTCTGACCTACAACAAAACAAAGAGACAAACCTACAGCAGGAGAGAAGCCAGCATGGAATTCAGGACCATTCAACTTTTAAGAGAATCATGGAAAAAGGCTTTTATTTTGAATATCAGAAAACCAAAGTGCATGTAAACCTGTCAGATCAGATTATTACCATAAGCAGTGATCAGTTCATTGGTGTGCATGTAAACAGGCTCACAGGTATGGGGTGCCGTTTGTAAAACAGCTCATGCTAAAAATAACAGCAACATTTTGTCACATTTAGCTTCAAACCATGTAAAAACAACTAGTGTGAATTTTTTCTGGTCACATTTTACAACATTTATAAATATATATGTTACATATAAATGTTAATGTTATATTATAATATATAATGCTATATTATAATATATATATATATACATACATATATATACATATATATATACACCGCCTGGCCAAAAAAGAAGTTGCCACCAAAAAAAGGTCACACACTCTAATATTTCGTTGGACCGCCTTTAGCTTTGATTATAGCACGCATTCACTGTGGCATTGTTTCAGTAAGCTTCTGCAATGTCACAAGATTTATTTCCATCCAGTGTTGCATTAATTTTTCATCAAGATCTTGTATTGATGATGGGAGAGTCTGACCACTGCACAAAGCCTTCTCCAGCACATCCCAAAGATTCTCAATGGGGTTAAGGTCTGGACTCTGTGGTGGCCAATCCATGTGTGAAAATGATGTCTCATGCTCCCTGAACCACTCTTTCACAATCTGAGCCCCATGAATCCTGACATTGTCATCTTGGAATAGGGAAGAAAAAATCCACTGATGGAATAACCTGGTCATTCAGTATATTCAGGCAGTCAGCTGACCTCATTCTTTGGGCCATAATGTTGCTGAACCTAGACCTGACCAACTGCAGCAGCCCCAGATCATAGCACTGCCCCCACAGGCTTGGACAGTAGGCACAAGGCATGATGGGTGCATCACTTCACCTGCCTCTCTTCTTACCCTGATGCTCCCATCACTCTGGAACAGGGTAAATCTGGACTCATCAGACCACATGACCTTCTTCCAGGACAGTTCTTAATCCAATTTTAGTAGTTTCTGCAGTCTCCTTAGATGTTTTCTCTGCTTGATGCATGACAATGATTTGACCCTTCTTAAACAGACTAACATCTTTTCCATGAACACAGGATGTGTCTTTTGACATGGTTGTTTAAGAAATGAGAAGCTACTCATTTATATTTACTTTATATTTATATTTAATATTTATATTTATATTTATATTTATATTTATATTTATATTTATATTTTACATTTGTATATTACATTTATATTTATATTTAACATTTATATCTATAAATGTTGTAAAAGGTGACCAGAAAAAATTCACACCAGGGGCCTGTTGCACGAAAGTAGGATTCAGACATCCAGGATAAATGATGAAGCCGGGCTCATCAAATCCAAAACAAGAGGGTTCAGGTTTTGTTGGTTGCACAAAAGACCAAGCGAGGATGAAGGCCAACGGATTCATCAAGCCAGGTGTAACCAATCCTGGAAGAGTGTGCGCACTCGATCCCTTAAACAGACCCCGCAATCCATCACAGAATCACGGATTCACCATGACAACAAGAGCGGCGTGCTTCTCTCCATCAGAGCAGGAAGTCTTCATGGACGCTTATGAGGAGGTGAAAGACCTTATTAAAAAAGAGGAAACACCGCCACGGTAACGCAACAACGACAGGAAGCGTTGCAGACCCCCTGAATGTGTAAGTAGTGCACTGACACACTCCATACTCTGCTGAAACATCACAATATTGATCCAAATAGTTCATTAACGTCTCCGAAATCATAGTTGTGCCCTGATTATGAATTTGTTGAATTGCACCTGAAACTGAAATTGAAACGTCCACGTTTGCTCCTTATCATCCATGCCCCTATGCTGTTGGATGACATGTATGCAAGTGTGCACGAGTTTGTGCGTGCATGCAGAGCCGCACAAACTCGATAACAATAATAATTGCAATAAATTATAAGTACAAAAATCAACATCAAACAATTTAAATAACCACACAGTTAACAAACAATTACTCAACACATAAGCTACATTTACACCATGCTGTGCATTTACATTTGAATCACTGTCAGCTTTTCTATTTTCAGAGTTAATAGTAATTACTAGTTTTAATACATTTATATTGAAGGTGAAATTTTTTCACAGAATTTGTGGCGCCCCCTGGAGGCCACGGTGCCCGTAGTATTTGCCTGTATCGCCTAACGGGCCAGACGGCTCTGCATGCATGTGTATGCTGATAGGTCATAAAATAACCACTTAAGCCGTGTGTGTGTGTGTGTGTGTGTGTGTGTGTGCGTGTGTGTAGATTAAACATTGACATGCCTCTGTTGATAACCACTTTAACATCATGACTGTGTGAAGAACGTCTCTGTTTCTGAGGTTATGATGATGATATTTTGTTTTCACAGGTGAATTCTCAGGTGTGTTGCTGGGGGACAGAGCGTATGCCTGCCAGCCTTTTCTCCTCACACCGTTTACAGACCCTCGGGGGGGCACAGCAGCCATACAACCATGCCCATGACAGGACAAGAAATGACCTTTGACCTCCTAAAGGCACACTCTCACTGTCTCCACCACCTGAGGCTCAGTCCAGACAGGGAATGTACATCCCTGTGGCCTGTGCTGTCCTCCACGATGTGTCCTGCCTGAGGACAGAGACCCCCAGAGTGCCCTCACACATAGACTGGGACAAGACTGCCATCTTCACACATGACGACAGTGTCCGGCTGGTCAGAGACCAATGAGTCTCAAATTGTTTTAGTTATGCATGCTGTAAATGTAAGTTAAATGTGACCTGTGATTGTAGACAAATATGTTTTAATTTTATATATATATATATATATATATATATATATATATATATATATGTATTTATATACAGACCTTTGAATGTGCATTTATTCTTGTGTTTTATAATATGCTTTGATTCTGTTCTTTCTGTCTTGTTGAGCACTGTGTGACCTCAGTTTTAAAGGAGCTGATGGTTTACCTGCTCTGATTTATCCTTATTCAATAAAGAAACACCATCTGACTATCTGACTTTTATTTTAACTAATATGGGATGTGCATTTTATTTATATTCTATGGATAACTTATCTAATGATTGCAAAATCATATAGAATCATAATTTTATCTAAAATCATTGCAATAAATGATCACAAATGTATAAATAATGACAGAGAGTTTTGTTGAATGTGATACCGATGTGTGGTGGGCAGTGGAATAATAATGGTTTCCGTTTGTGGGGACTGCTGACGGAGAAAAGGGATGAGATTAAATAAATCCTGAACTTAGCCTGGTCTGGAGCAGGCTAGCTCCACAGAATAAATCTCCATGGTAACATATATCAAAACATATCCCACTTCCCCCTAATCCCACTTTTGTGCAACCACATCATGGATTAGTTGATCCAGGATAACCAAGATATCCCAGCTTAATCCCTTATCTTGGGTTTGTGCAACAGGCCCCAGTTGTTTGTACATGATTTGAAGCTAAATATGACAAAATGTTGCTGTTATTTTTAGCATGAGCTGCTTTACAAACGGGCTGCTGCTGCTTTCAGACCTTAAAATGTGTTTACTTAAATAGTTTTTGATTCACTTCATTGAGTTAAAAATGGCCGGTTTTAAACTGAAGATTAAAGTTAAATTAAAATGTAATCTGTGGAGATGCTGTAGGTAAAAACGGTTTAATAAATGTATGTAGTGTTGTGTTGTCATTAACTCACCCTTTCACTCCCTGTGATTTTCTTTTCTTTCAGATTTATTGAGTTAATTCAGGAGAGGTTTCCAGATGTGACTCTGTCCCCTGGATGGATGGTAATTCACACTCACAAACGGAAACTCTTCCTTAAGGTTGAAAAACTGAAATCTTTTGGATTTTGTTTGTTTGACCCACATTGACCCACTGTCCACATTTATGCCTTATTCTTATATGACAGTAAAGTAAGGCCAGAATTTCCTCAAAGGGATCAAGAAAGTACTCACCAACTTACCAACCTAAAACACCTACCTAAATAACCAACCCACTATACATATAAATATATACATATACATATATATCTATATCTATATCTATCTATCTATCTGTCTATCTATCTATATATATATATATATAGATGTTCTGTCACAGAGCTGATACACCTGCACACTTGAGTCTTGATCTGATGATGCAAACTGATGTTATTTTCCTTGAACAGGTGGCCTACGCCCCCCCACTTTTCGTCCAGACCTACACCAGGGAGATGGTGGAGGAGATGTACAGCATGATCAAGGACGTCCCCCAAAAGGTCAGACTCTGGAGGACGTCCCGAAACATGACACAACGTACTGCTGCTTGATTCAAGGAAACTTTTAAAATAAGTGTTCAAGTGAGCTGTGGCTCAGGGGTGCAGCAGGTAGTGCAGGTGCCTCACAGCAAGTAGGTTGCTGGTTCCACCCCCGTGTCAGTGAGGGGCCTTTCTGTGTGGAGTTTGCATGTTCTCCCTGTGCATGTGTGGATTCTCTCCGAGCACTCCAGCTTCCTCCCACAGACCAAAAACATGCTCATTAGTTTGACTGCTGGCTCAAAATCACCCCTAAGCAGGGAACACCCTGAGCCGGTCGCCAGCCAACCCAGGGCCACATAGAGAGACAGACAACCACTCTCAAGTTAACCTAATAAACATGTTTTTGGTCTGTGGGAGGAAGCAGGAGTGCCCTGAGCATGCACTGGAAGAACATGCAAACTCCACAAAGAATGGCTCCTGACCAACACAGGGTTTGAACCTTCCTGCTGTGAGGCTAACTGCTGTGCCACCATGCAGCCCCTTATGAAGTCTGAATTCTTCACACCTTTGGGTGCTGTTCTGTCCTCAGGTGACGTTTCCGGTCCACGCCCTGTTGGTTCAGAGCGGCTGGCAGCACCTCAGCTGGCTCCTCAGTCAGTCATCACGGTAATCTGATTTACCACAGTAATCACAGATTAATCATTTATGAGGTGAGTTCAGATAAAGACTCTCAGCTTTTCTTTAAAAAGACAGTTGTTTGTATCAACGCTGCTCAGAGAAGATGCTAAACAAACAGACTCTCAGTAAGAAAACCAGAGAAGTCTGTTTTTTTATTTTTGTATAAGATCTTCACATAAACACAGTGTTTTGTCTTTGTTCTCCAGGTTCAGTCTGACGCTGTGGCAGGGTGCGACTCACCCAAACGTCAGTGACCTGCTGTTTGTGCGAGACAACAGTCACCCCGCCAGAGTCTACTACGACATTTATGAGCCAACGCTGACAGAATTCAAAGAGGCTGCAGGTGAGGGCAGCTCCAAAACCTTTGAGTTGAGGAAACTGTTGAATTAGGCTGCCCCGTCAAAAAAAGCTACCAGCTACATAAACCTTGTCAGAATTTGCTACCCTCACCCCGACCCTAACCCTAAACCTAACCAAGAGAGAGTGAATACGTAGGGCGCATGCCCAGTAGCGCTAGGTAGCTCATCTCGACAGGTAGCGTGTTTCGATAGGACACCGGCTGGCCCATTAGGGCTTGCCTCCAGGGGGCGCCACAGACTCAGAAAAAAAATCACCTTTAATTTAATTATATTAAAACTTGTTATTAACTCTTAAAATAGAAAAAACTCGCATTAGTTAAATGTAAAACAATGCCCAATTAATATCACTAAAAATGATAATTAGTAGCTTATGTACAGAGTTACTGTGTGGAAACTGTGTGGTTATTTTAATTGTTTGATGTTGATTGTTGTATTTCTAATTTATTACTATTATTATTTATTCACTTATTTAAAGGATTTTTATTTTGTGGTGAGGCTATCTATATTCTATTTTAGATTTTTTTGTATTTATTTGTAATTTGTTAAGCATGTAAATTGGGTGAAATGTTATCTCACAAATTAAAGACAATGGTGAAAACAATTACACTTCTATTATAATTATGACATTACATTTCTTTTGTAAGCATTTGTAAATCACTAATGGAGGGGAGCGCCATATAAAATCTTGCCTAGGGCACCACATTGGGTAGGACCGGCTCTGTGAGACAAAGACAGAAAAGCACTTCTGCTGTTGAATCACAGACACGAGTCCAGACTGAATCACTTCTATCTGAAAAAACTGATTAAGTGATGTGGTGTTGGAGTTTAATTCCAGATTTTGTCCACAGGGCTGCAGAAACGCGTCAGGAGATTTTATCCTGGAGGAGACCTGATGGACTTCCTCCATCCTGCGCACCACCCAGAGCTCCACTTCCTGTCAACAGACACACGGCCTAGCAGTCTGGAGGTCCAGTGGTTTACGGTCAGAGATCGAGCCTCCTTACTGGCTCAGCTCACAGGTTTGTGAACCCACACAGACTCTCTGCTGCAGTTTACTTAAAGAGCTATGCCAACTTTTTTTGTTTTCGTGTCTTGCCTCACTCCTGAGTCCATGACAGATAGACTCCATTCTTTCAACTGTGCGTGCAGTAACAAGAAAGAGATGGGCAGAGCTTGCATACTGCTAATTATCTGAGCTCAAACACTGGGAGTCGATGGGTAGTGTTAGCCTGCCTCTACCTACAGTCATCAGATAAACTCTTCAGCAACTCTGAACAGTCCTGTGTGCTTGTTGTGGCTTGTTGTTTTTTTTTTTTTACCCCATTATGTAATGTTATCTATTTTTAGACTAAGATTAGCCTTTTATTTAATTTTCAAAAGAAATACAAACGAAACCTCGATGTGTTACCCACTAGATTTCTAAAGTCTGTGCTGAGCAGTTTGTTACCACCACTCGCTCACATAGTTAACATGTCACTACAATCTGGAACATTCCCAAAGGCCTTGAAAACTGTGGTCATAAAGCCTCTCCTAAAGAAGAGCAGTCTTGATGCCACAGTACTGAACAACTACCGGCCCATCTCAAATCTGCCGTTTTTAGGTAAAGTCCTCAAAAAAGTTGTTTACCAACAGCTTACTGACTTTCTCCTAGTGAACAACTCATTTGATGTTTTACAGTCAGGTTTTAGACCCCATCACAGCACTGAGACCGCTCTTATCAAGATGACAAATGACATCCGGCTGAACACTGATGCAGGCAAAGTCTCAGTTTTAGTCCTGCTAGATCTGAGTGCTGCCTTTGACACTGTGGATCATGAGATCCTGTTACAGAGACTAGAGGACTGGGTGGGCATCTCTGGCACTGCCCTAAATTGGTTGAAGTCCTGTCTAGAAGACAGGAAGTACTTTGTTGAAATTGGTAACTGTGTCTCAGACCACATGGCCTTGACCTGTGGGGTGC
This sequence comes from Cetoscarus ocellatus, assembly GCA_037902135.1. NCBI lineage: Eukaryota > Metazoa > Chordata > Actinopteri > Labriformes > Labridae > Cetoscarus > Cetoscarus ocellatus. The sequence goes on from JBAMNC010001282.1 coordinate 830,757, forward strand.
CCCAAGGGTCAATCCTGGGACCCCTTCTGTTCAATCTCTACATGCTGCCTTTAGGCCAGTTAATACAGAGTAATAATGTGTCCTACCACAACTATGCAGATGACACTCAGATCTATGTCTCACTGACAGCAGGTGAATATGGACCAGTGGATTCACTCTGTCACTGCATCCAACAGGTCAGTGTGTGGATGAAAACAACTTTCTCCAGCTAAATTCAGACAAGACTGAAGTCATCGTATTTGGTCCACAGAAACAAAGAGAAAGTGTCAGCAGTCACCTCCAGTCTCTCTCTAAAACCTACAAATCAGGTTAGAAATCTCAGGGTAATAAAAATCAATAAATCAATAACATCAGCAGCCTTTTACCATCTAAAAAACATTGTCACAATCAAAGTTATAGTGTCTAAACCTGGCCTGGAAAGACTTATCCATGCATTTGTCTCCAGTAGGTTAGATTACTGTAACGGCCTGCTCACTGGCCTCTCCAAACGAGCTGTAAGGCAGCTGCAGTACATCCAGAATGCTGCTGCTCGGGTCCTGACCAGAACCAGGAAGTACGAGCACATTAGTCCTGTGCTCAGGTCCCTACACTGGCTTCCTGTGGCTCAGAGAATAGACTTTAAAGCAGCTCTGCTTGTGTACAAGTCTCTCCACGGCTGGCCTCCTGCTGGTGCCCAGAGTCAGGACTAAACATGGAGAATCAGGGTTCCAGTTTTATGCAGCTAAAATCTGAAACAGTCTTTCTGAAGATGTGAGACAGGCCTCTACACTGACAATGTTCAAATCTAGGCTCAAAACAGCTCTATTTAACTGTGCATATGACTGAAAGGATCTTATCTGCACTCTTCTCTTTTAAAGCTCATTTTATAATGATTATTTTTGTTTTTATTTTGTATTTTGATTTTAATTTTAATTTTGACATTTTTCTTGTTCTGTAAAGCACTTTGAATTACCTTGTGTATGAATTGTGCTCCACAAATAAACTTCCCTAGCCTTGAAGTTCCTGCAGACAGCACACATATATTAGTTTGACCTTGACAAACAATCATGGATGACCTGCTGCTGTGGACCTGCTCCACTCCATGAGCTCTATCCTGCATCAACCATCAACAGAAATGACACCATTTAACATAAATTCATACTTTCAGATGCTGCTATATTAATCAACATCATTCCTCTCCAGATTATTTTCATTATGGATATTAATGTTAACATTAGATTGATCTCTCTACCCATGGTTGTACTGATTATTCATATATAGTAACTATCTTTACAGCCATATAGACATGAGGACCCTCTTGAAAATGAGATGCCACATCTCAAGGGGCTTACCTTTAATAAATTCATATTCAACAAATATGGTGCAATATAAATACAGAAGATTGATTAAGTCGATATTCAGCAGAGACAAATGTGATTTTAGTCCCTTTGTCTCTGCCTGGATGGATACATCTCTGGATGTATATATGTGTATATACAAATATATTTATTATATGTGTTTGTATTTATGCATATATGTGTATCTATAAAATGAAGAGTTTGTCTTCAGCCTGCTCTATTGTGAAGTGCCTTGAGATAACACTTGTTATGAACTGGAGCTACACAAATAAAGACTGACTGATTGACTACAGATTGTGAGCCACTTCATAATACAAACTCAAGGCAAAACATGTTGGAAGAAGTTTTTAAAGTTGTTTTTTTTTTAAATAAAGAAATGTGGTTCAGATTTGATAAAACTGCTACTAACTAATCTGTTAGCATCTATGCTAATCTCCGTCCATGCAGTCACTTCCTGCTGTCATCTTGCAAGATGGATCTGGTTATCAGCATGTAAAGACTTTAAAGCCCCAGTATGTAAGATTCCGGCTTTCAGCTCTCTAGAGGCCTCTATGGTTGTTGAGTGTAACTGCACTGTCGTAAAACAGGGCGCCTCACATCAATGTGCATTGGTTGACATACAGAGGGAGGAGAAGCGAGCCGACAGGACAGCAGGACCAAGATCCCAAAGTGGCTTTTGATCGGCCAGTAGGTTGTTAACATGTATAGCACTTTGTGCTACATTTTTAATGTATGAAAAGTGCTTTATAAATAAAGTTTGATTGATTGATTGATTGACTAGGTGGAAATGGCATTTTCACCTAGTGGCCGGCCAGAAGCCACTTTGGGATCTTGCTGTCTCTCTTACTTACAAGTCCAACAGTAACAGTAACAGGGCGAAATCAGCATCGGTCGGACACCCTTCCTCGTCTTTCAGCTCACGCCAGCGAGTGAACGCCGGGCCAGTGTTTATCCCTGTCCGGGCATTTAGCTTGTTACTCTCCAGTTTTCTTTTTTTCATCTCCTCCAATAAACCTTTTCTTTTCTTTGGGTTTTTTGCTGCTTCCACCATGATAACAACACTACATTTAACTTTCTTCTCTTCTTCTTGTTTAATGGCGGGTGGCATCCAGCGCCAGAGGAGCATTACCGCCATCTTCTATAAGAGTGTGAGCCAGAGGTCCCTATTTCCATTAGGAAAATAAGTGCATATTTACTTTAAACTAAATTTTGTTTATTAAATCTGTTTTAAAAATTCATAAACTGCTTTATAGTCTCCTTTTCCCAACATTTAGCTTTTACTTCGAGGGGGGCGTATGCCGTAAAGCAGTCAAAGCAGTAAAAATTTTTAGTTTTTTAGTGTGGAAGTGTTCCTACCATCCACATCGAAGTTACTTAGTGCCAGTGAAGGTGATACAGACCCCCTCAGACCATGACAGAGGTGTCATTCAACCTGTTGTAAAGTGATGTACCATCACAATGATTCTGGAATACTATATTAGGGTGGAAAAACTACATAGTGTTGGCTTAATATATGAAGGAAAAGTACCACATGAACCCAGATTTAAGATGCCTCAGATGTCCTGGAGTTATTGTCTCATGTCTGTCCGTGCTACAGACAAACGTGTATTGGTTTGGTGTTAAACATTATTTCAACTAAATCTTCCACCAAGGCATTTCTGACCTTAGCACGGTTATTAGCAAAAACCTGACAATGGAAACAAATCCTTTAAGAATCCTGGATCTGCATTGATCACAACCAAAATCTGCTCCTTCCTCCTCGTCCCATGACCAGCATTCCCTGAAAAGTTCATCAAAATCTGTTGATAGGCTTTTGAGTTATCCTGCTAACAGAGGTGCCATATTATGGAACAGTTTACCATGATCAGTCGGGGAATGTTCCAGCACTGCAACTGTTAAGGGTTGTCTGAAGGTCAGCTCAGGACAAACCAGATCTATTTTGAAATGTGCGTATATTATTACATCTAGTATGTATGCTAACCGTGTGCACTGTGTATAAACATGTCTGTTTATGCAAAACCCGTGGAATATAATTGTGGGCTAGTGTTCAAAATCATAAAGCACTTTTACTGTGGTGTGCAATATATCAGCACTTTAACACTTTAACAGTCTGAATTTTTCACATTAAACAGCTCGTGCACTTCAGGTCTGAGGGTCTTAAATGTTGAACACAGTCACAGTCACACAGGTGGTCTCACTTTAAGGCTCTGATCCTGTCCCTCTTATGTGTGAGTCCAGGTGCTGCAAGAGGGATGCTGGTGTTTCAGGTGACCTCTGATGGAGAACATCCCAGAGTCCCTCTGGTAGAAGGTTCTGGAGAGAACTCAGCACCTCTAACACTGCAGGTATTTCAGGCTCCCTGTGTGTTTCTGGTGTTTCAGGTGTTTCTGTCAGTCTCAGGTATTAATGGGTGCTCTTTTCTTTGCAGGAGGTTTTGATTTTACTCGGACAGAGGGCTGAGGCACCCTGGGGTCTTCACCTGAAGATCAGCAGTCAGCAGCTTCTGGAGGCGTCCCTGGAGCTGCTGCAGCTCTCCTACAGCAGAGAAGAGCTCTACAGGCCCGTCTGGGTCAGCATGGAGGGGTCACAGAGCGAGGACCAGGTAAAGGTGGGTCACTTCCTGTCTGTGATAATCACAGCACCTGCACTGATCGCTGATGTGTCACATGTCTGCTTTATCCCTGCTGTTATTGGGCAGAGGACAGGTACAGCCTAGACTGACTGACAACCAAGCACAGAGCTAGTATACAGAGAGTAAGGGTGTGAATTTGACACTGCAATACACGTCACAATACGTGATATACTGTGATGCTGTCAGTGACGAGCAAGACAGAGGCTACTCACTACATCCAAGCTATCTGCATCAATTTTTCAGTTATCATCATCATCATTATTTTTAATCATTATTGTCAATATTGTTATTGCTTCTTTATTAAACACATGACTAATGCTTTTCTGCACATATCTATATCTGTTATATTTTTTTCTGTTGCTCCTCTTTTCAAATATTTTATGTCACTGTGCAGTTCTGCTCCTGTATTAATAAGCCTTATTTAACTACTCAATTACTTACATCCATTTAATAAGTAAATAAATAATCACTTACAAAAATCATTGTCCTAAATCATTTGGTTTAATGTTTGTCACTTAATAAAGGTGCTGAAATCATTTTCTAACAGCTGAAACATGCTTCTTAAAGTGCCCTGGACTGTGACAGAGCTCTGCTGCTGCACTCCCTCTCTGATGAAGGGAACTGGAGCATGTTAGAGGGTGTGGGTAAACAGCCTGATAAACAGGCCTGACGCTGTCAAATAAACACAATCAGGCTCATAAAGATGCACAATAATAACATGAGGCCTCTTATCTTACCTCATCGGTTCACCTTGTTCCTGTCTCCCCTAATCTGAAATCAGCTTCTCCTGTTTGCTCCTCTTCTCTCCTCTCCGCTCAGTCTTGAGTGATTAAATGATTGTCAGCTGATCTTTACAGATCACTCTGGTGATGGTGAATTTGATACCTATTTGTTTAGTGATTAATTTCATGAATTACCTGTGTGTACGTCCCTGCTCTTCTGTCCCGGTGCCTTCGGCTCGTCAGCTCAGCTGCAGGATGGACTCTTCAGGTGTGAAGGATCAGACAGTGGTGCCACCGTCTTGTGGAAACACACTGTCCACTATAACTATACTCCAGCGTGTCCACTCACATCATTTCCTCATCCTCAAAGTTTTCTGGACTGACAGAGCTCTGCTGCTGCTCTCCCTCTCTGAGGAGGGGAACGTGGAGCTTGTTTAGACGCGACTGCGCTGCTTGATCAATAAAACAACTAAACTACTGAGAAGCTATTTAAAGATTGATGTAATTAATCTACAGATGATTAGACAAATGATATTTATGGAGATATCATTATTATTTCCACATCAAACTCTTTCTTTAAATAGCATTAAGGGCCCACAACATTGTATGCAAGAAAATTTAGATTCTAAAAAGTGTTATTTAAAGCATAGTTCCTTCTACATAAAAAAGTCACAGTTTGTCCCGGTGACATAAGTAACTGTGACTGTGACAGAGAGATGGAGAGTCAGATGGCTGAATGTCTGCCACCATCTACTCCAACATTAGTGACTGTGAACATTCTCATGAGTTAACCTGAGTTAAGGTCAATTATGGTCTCCACCATGTTTCAGCTCTGCTGGGGCACCACGTGGCTGTTGCTGTGTATTTTAGGAGCTTCTCTTTGTTTCGGTCCTTTAAAACAACGCCCTCTCCTCTCTTTCAGGAGTTTGTTTCCACGGTAGAGAGGCTGTTCCCGTACGTCACCCTCGTCCTCCAGGAGCAGAAGTGGCCCCCAGAGGTCCCATCCACACTGTCAGGTGTGTCTCAGAGGGTGGCTTTACATCTGAGACCAGATTTACTGCCTCGAGGACAGGAGGAGCTGAATCATCTAAGACAAATGATGGACAAATTCGACTTTGTATTTGAGGAGGATGCAACACATGATGATGGAGTTATTGGAGAGCTCAAAAGTCTGATGACAGAGCAGAAAGAACAAACCAACACAAACTTGTACCTTATATCCAACTGGATTTTTAACTGAGGAGATGCTCCTGTGGTTTCATTACATCATAATATTCACTGGCACACACACCAGTTCCACAATAAAATAACCACAGTAATACACTGCCTGGCCAAAAAAAAGTCACCACCAAAAAAAAAAGGTCACACACTCTAATATGTTGTTGGACCGTCTTTAACTTTGATTAAGCACACATTCGCTCTGGCATTGTTTCGATAAGCTTCTGCAATATCACAAGATTTATTTCCATCCAGTGTTGCATTAATTTTTCACCAAGATCTTGTGTTGATAATGAGGGAGAGTCTGACCACTGCACAAAGCCTTCTCCAGCACATCCCAAAGATTCTCAATGGGGTTAAGGTCTGGACTCTGTGGGGGCCAATCCATGTGTGAAAATGATGCCTCATGCTCCCTGAACCACTCTTTCACAGTTTGAGCCCCATGAATCCTGGCATTGTCATCTTGGAATATGCCCGTGCCATTAGGGAAGAAAAACTCCATTGATGGAATAACCTGGTCATTCAGTATATTCAGGTAGTCAGCTGACCTCATTCTTTGGGCCATAATGTTGCTGAACCTAGACCTGACCAACTGCAGCAGCCCCAGATCATAGCACTGCCCCCACAGGCTTGGACAGTAGGCACTAGGCATGATGGATGCATCACTTCACCTGCCTCTCTTCTTACCCTGATGCTCCCATCACTCTGGAACAGGGTAAATCTGGACTCATCAGACCACATGACCTTCTTCCAGTCCTCCAGAGTCCAATCTTTATGCTCCGAAGCAAACTGAAGCCTTTTTTTCCAGTTAGCCTTACTGATTAGTGGTTTTCGTAAGGCTACACAGCTGTTCAGTCCCAATCCCTTGAGTTCCCTTCACATTGTGTGTGTGGAAATGCTCTTATTTTCACTATTAAACACACCCCTGATTTCAACTGTTGTTTGTCTTCCATTTGATTTGGTCAAATGTTTAAGTGATCGCTGATCACAATCATTCAGGATTTTTTCTGATCACATTTCTTCCTCGAAGACGATGGTTCTCCACTATCCTTCCAGTTTTTAATAATGCATTGGACAGTTCTTAACCCAATTTTAGTAGTTTCTGCAATCTCCTCAGATGTTTTCTCTGCTTAATGCATGCCAATGATTTGACCCTTCTTAAACAAGACTTACATCTTTTTCACAACCTCAGGATGTGTCTTTCGACATGGTTTTTGAAGAAATGAGAAGCTACTCATTGCATCAGCTGGGGTTAAATAAGTTGTTTCCAGCTGAAAGATAATCACACATGCAGTAATTATCCAATAGGAGGCCCGTACCTATTTGCTTAGTTAAATCCAGGTGGTGACTTTTTTTTTGGCCAGGCAGTGTATGAAACGTCCATAGCAGGGTGCTCTGCTGCCATTGACTGATTTCTGATCCTCCATGTTGTGACAATAAACTTCCATCTTAAGTCACAAAAGTGCTTCATAACAAGTGGAAGGAAAAGATGGTCCCAAGTGAACAAATTAAATATTACAGACTGATGCAGCAGTCAGCATCGTCTCACCAAGTGACACACTGGCATGGAGCTGGGCTCGAACCTGCAACCTGACTGACAGAGCATGCCCATATCGACCTTAAAGCCCCCACCCAGCCCTAGTCATCACCACACTCAGTCTTGGTTGTAAGCCTCAATAATGCTCCACCAGTCACAGAGGTTAAGAAGAAGAAATGAAAGATAAAAGTAAAAAATTACATAGATGTAAATAAATAATAAAATAAGACAAATAAATAATACAGTAAATAAATAGAAAAATATTAAATATTTCTAAAACATAAAACAGTCTGTGGAGTATCATGTTTCATGTAAATGTTATTGTGTAATAAAAAGTTACTCAAATTCGTCTGCTGTCATCGTACTTGTTACGTGTTTGTTGCCTCCATTTAGAGCGGCATGTTGGCACAGCAGGAAGTGTACATGCCTCACAGTCAGAAAGTGGCTGGTTCAAATCCACAGTTGCTCAGTGTTTTCCGCATGTTTTCCCTGTGCATGTGTGGGTTCTCCCCGGGTACACTGGCTTCCTTCTACAGACCAAAAACATGTTCATTAAAGCGGGGTACACACATAAAGATTATCAGGCTGTTTTTGTCCCGACTTTCCCCCTTCCTGATCAAGGACAGAAAATGCCCAATTATCTTCTGTCTTAAAGGATTGTCCTATAAGATTATCCTGTGGTCTGAGGTGTGTTAAGAGTAATTTGTCCGACAATCATAAATACTAAACTTTTTCAGTATTTACAACCAAAAATCTTCATATGTGGGGAAAGCTGAAGACTTGTGACGTGAATGTAGCCAATCAACAAGCAAGCTGACTGAGGAACAAGGAAGCCAAGCATGGCCGACCTGAGATATAAAGTCTGGTGGACCTCAGAAATGGAGGACCAGCTTACATGTTCACACTGGCTCCAGGATATTTTCCACAGTCTTTTCTTTTTTTAGTTCAGGATTTTTCTGTCAAAAATAGTCCCGACACCACCATCATTCCCTCTCTTCGTATGTCCTCTTCCTTGTTGGGTGTTGTGCTTTGCGGTTGTTGCTGTTTCTTCTTCTTTTTTTTTGTTGGATAAGATTTCTGTCTTGGAGGACTAGATTCTAGATCGGTGGTGGGTCAGAATGGTTCTGTGTGGTGTGCTGTGTTGAGACTATCGGAGCACATCACACACAGTACGATTCAAACTGTTCAATGTCTTATTTTTATCTTCATGTGTGGGGTCTTTGACAGATAAAACATCTCTTCAGATTTAGAAAATCCTGATGTGTGTAGCTGATTGATTAGTTGATTGCTGACTCTAAAAATTGCCCTTAGGTATGAGTGTGAGCATGAATGGTTTCTGTCTCTTTGTGTGGCCCTGCGATTGGCTGGCAACCGGTTCAGTGTGTACACCGCCTTTGTCCCAGTGTCAGCTGGGATAGACTCCAGCCCACTCTGACCCTGAAAGGGATAAGTGGGATAGATAATGGATGGATTGAAGACTGATCACCTACACAAGCAGGAACTGTATTACTTCACAGAGATGATCATGTGTCCTGATCCAAATATTGAGCCTCATTGCACGACCAGAAATGTGATCAAGATTCTTCCTCAGATTCATTTCTTCAGCAGTCTGGAGGGTCTTTTAACTCAAGTCTGAACAGTCTGTAAGGGGTCCAGTGAAGCAGTGTAAGGTCCTCTTGGTCCAATGATCCTCTTATAATTAGTGATGCACAATATGAAAAATTTCAACCGATACCGATAACCGATAATTTCCTGCTTCTCATGACCGATACCGATAACCTCATATATTTAATATAATCTTTTTGCATGTTGAAATCTTGATCCAACCACTGAGCCGTTAAGCTAAGCATGCAGACCAGATTAACGTCAGATGTCCATATGTCTGTGATAAGACTTACGTGTAGTCTGTTCTTGTTTTGTGTTATGTTATCAAGTTATGGATGTGTGTGGCAACCATACCTTGGAGGGCATGGAGGGATACATCCATGAAGAAGCGATGGCTTGGAAGGGTGTAACGTGGCTCCAAATGTGCTATTGACTTGCGAAAACCCGGGCTCTCAACGACAGAAAAGGGCTGGTCGTTCGAGCGCAATGAACTCCATCACTTTTTTGTTAATGGCTTTAGCCTTTTCACTGTCTCTTAAAAAGTTTTACAGTTTTCAAACGCCTGTTGAATGGGGACATCCATGCTCCGTGTTGTTGTTTTAGCCTTAGCACTGCTAGCTGCAGTGCTAATGCTAAAATGATAGCCGGTATTGTCTTTTTTCAATACTGCTCTGCCACGATGGTGACTTTTCAGGTGAGCCATAAGATCTGTTGTGTTAAAACTTGAAGTCCTCTTTCCTCCTCTCACAATTCTCACCAAACGGGTTGTTTAAACAGAAATGCTGTTGTTATCTTCTGCCACTGACAAAAACAACCACACCGACGAAGCCATGTTCACTTTTGGTCTGGCAGAGAGGGGGGCAGGCTTGGGTCCTTCTAGTAAGGCGCGATAGATGACGTAACCAGTGTGACGTGGCTTGCTTTGGGGCTACGCAGCCTACAAACAATTTCCCCAGTCTAAGTAATTTATCAGATATTTTAATCAGATAAAATGTACATATCAGGCCAATAAAAAATAATGTCATTTTCTCCCAAATCGGCCAATATTGTATCGGTCCAATAAATATTTTGCATCCTTACTTATAATCCTCATAGATTTATTCCCCATGTCCTCTAAGAGCCAGCATAGATCCCTGAAGCATCATTGAATAAAACCCTGATTCTCAAATAGGGGTACGTGGAGGTAACCCAGGGGGTACGTGAGATTTTTTGAAAAATATATTTTAAAAAAAGCAGTAGGCCTAATAATAATAAATAAGTCTTGAGAAATAATCATATTATAAAAAGTTAAATAAAATACAAATGCATGTTCATACACTGGATAATATATTCAGTATTCAATTTAATATCCTTAAAAAATGGACCCTCCCTGAACCAAGTTGGTTTGACCCATTGACTCAGAATGCATCACCAGTGACGCAACGTAACGATGGAGTCGTGGCTGAAGCTTAGCAGCGATGCCGCAGAAACAGAGAAAAGTGGAAAAGAAAGGTGAAACCAGAGCTGGTGAAATACAGACAGTCCATGGAAGAATACGTATTAATGGGGTTCACGTCCACGACTTGCATCCCTCCCAAGGCACTGTGTTTTTTTTTGGCTTGGAGATATTAGCCAACGCGTGCATGAAGCCAGCACATCTCCAGCGGCATCTCACCACAAAACATGGATGTAATGTTGGTAAGCCACCAGAGTTTTTAGGAGGAAACTTTCTGACTTGAAGTCATCCCAAGTCACAATGCAAAAAGTCTCCACTCCATCAGCCAAAGCCCTGGAGGCCTCTTGTGCGGTGTCTTTGCTCGAAACTAAAGCCAAAAAACGTTCACCAAATGGGGGCACTTTAAGTTGATGATTTTTTTGTTGTTGTGAGAAAATCTCTATTTATTATTAAGTTATCAATTTCTTTTTGTAAACAAAATGTTATCTATTTATAATTAAGTTAATAATTTATTTTTTGAGAACAAATCCTTATTATAATTAGGTTGATTATTTGTCTTTTTGAGAACTCACTTTTAGTTATTTATCTGTATTTTTATTTCCTACCATTGCAAGAGAGACAAATATAAATTAGCAGCATTTTGCATTGAGTTCTGACTGGTTTTATGCCATCGTGGTGGTCACTGTTTTCTGTTTGCTTATTTGTATTTCAATGTTTCTACATCCAATGTTTGCAATATGTACAATTTAAAAGTATTTGTCAGTTACATTGGTACAAGGTTGTTTAGCTTTAACAAATCAGACACTGGTGGCACAGCACTGTGCCTCTTTCTTTCCTACTAAAAATGTTTTGCGCTGGTCAGGGGGTACTTGGCTGAAAAAGTATTTCAAAGGGGTACATCACTGAAAAAAGTTAGAGAACCACTGGAATAAACGATTCCGAAGCTGTTGGTATTGAATTTGGTGCAAATGTGATAAAATGACTTGACTTAGAATCCGAGAAATCACGTTTTCTCTTCTCTGAGTGCTTTTGGTTTTCTTCATTTGGACCCAAACTGAGAGCTGAGAAAACGAATGAGAAATGAATCCTGATGTCTTCACGATCAGATCTTTGGATGACTGGTATCAAGGCAGTTTTATTGTATTGGTGCTTCTTCATGTTTGAGCCAAGAAGAGGACACACATTTATTTGTATAAAACAGTTTATTTGTGTCCTATGAAAGTATTAAAAGACAATCAACAGGTTTTCAACAAAGGGAAGACTCTGATTTGTGCAAAAAGGCAGTCAGCAGACGTGTCATTTATTCCAGTTTTGCTGAAATAACCTCACACCTGAATCACTGAGAGCAATGAGCTGGAGCACACCTCACTTGTACCTCTGTACTGTACCTTTAAGTGTTTTATAAATTCAAATCCCTCCCTTTCTATAGTCATTTTCACACCGCTCTCTCTCACACTTTATTTTAATGCTTTTATCCATGCAATTGTCCTCTGTGTGTGGATCAGCTTCATCGAGACGTTAAACATCAGATAATCCAGAATCATCATTTCAGAGTCCAGGACTGTCAAGTGCATCCTGGTCTCGTGTCATCTTTGATCGTGAAAACTTAAAAATCATGCAGACGTTCAGAAAGTTTCATTTGTTCAAATGGCAAAAAGAATAAAAAGCCTTTGTCTTAAAATGAAATCAGAGATCAGATCAGATCTTACATGGTGGTGGTTTCCCTACAAAGTGTCTAAAAAGAAGAAATTTCCCACATTTATCACAAATCTTTAGAAAACGTTTAAATATTCGTACAGCACAGAAATAATCATCATCTCAGCACTTCATCTCAAAGTCGGAAGGATTCCTGTTGTTTCTGTTTCAGTATAAATACTTCTGGAAGTACCTTACTAGTGAATTTTAATGCCGTATAGAGCCCATATTGTGCTTTTTCAAGTTTTATATGCCCTTCAGTGAGTTTTGTAAGTCTCTGTGTGAAAGAGCATAAGACAAAAAGTTCATGTCACCAGGACCTCTACATCATCCCATTTACAGCGGGCTCATTCCCAGGCACCCCTGAGTAAACCTACCAGTGTGACATCCCCCCACAAGAGGCCACAAATACACCTTTTCCACTGAACTGGAGCCGGTGCTGGTTCAGTGCTGGTGCCGGACAGCCTCTGTGCACCAACTCTGTGCTCGACCGATAACATTAGGGGGCAGGGGCGGAGTTGTTGTGCCCAAAAAGATCTGCATAAACACTGTACCACCTTAGGACCATCTACAATGGTAAAAAAATAAGTGTTATTTCTCTCTTTGTCTTACAGTTAACAGCAATTTAATCTGATGTTACATGAGTACAGTTAAAGCTTGGTAACAGTTACCATTAGCGGTTAAGTTAGCCGAGCTAACAGCTAACACCTTGGATTCATGGTTAAGAATCATCTCTGATAATTCCTGTCCCCTGGCATGTAATCCCCACTGTCTCCTGTTGGAGAAGCCGGTGCTCGGGCTAGCACCAACTCAGCACCGGCTCTAGCTTGGTGGAAAAAGGGGAAAAGCAACAGGAGCTTCAACATAGTGTCTTTATTCTCTGATAATAGAGGTGGATCAGGGGTACTCAGTGAAACCTAGGAGTTTTTCCAACATTTGTGATTGTGAATATACCTCAGCTGCCATTAAAATGAAATATATGAACTTGACTTAAAGCAGCATAAGGGGTTCTCTACAGGTCATAGTCACATGATGGCGGTGTCTATTTGTCATCTGGGGTATGTTATTTTTTTAATGTGCATAATTTATGCAGGAAATCTCATCACTCCTATTGTAAATAGAAAGGCATGGAAATTGCCTCCACACACACCGCCTGGCCAAAAAAGAAGTTGCCACCAAAAAAAGGTCACACACTCTAATATTTCGTTGGACCGCCTTTAACTTTGATTACAGCACACATTCACTATGGCATTGTTTCGATAAGCTTCTGCAATGTCACAAGATTTATTTCCATCCAGTGTTGCATTAATTTTTCATCAAGATCTTGTATTGATGATGGGAGAGCCTGAGCACTGCACAAAGCCTTCTCCAGCACATCCCAAAGATTCTCAATGGGGTTAAGGTCTGGACTCTGTTGGGGCCAATCCATGTGTGAAAATCATGCCTCATGCTCCCTGAACCACTCTTTCACAATTTGAGCCCCATGAATCCTGGCATCGTCATCTTGGAATATGCCCGTGCCATTAGTGAAGAAAAAATCCACTGATGGAATAACCTGGTCATTCAGTATATTCAGGTAGTCAGCTGACCTCATTCTTACTGATTAGTGGTTTTCTTAAGGCTACACAGCTGTTCAGTCCCAATCCCTTGAATTCCCTTCACACTGGGCGTGTGGAAATGCTCTTATTTTCACTATTTAACACACCCCTGAGTACTACTGTTGTTTTTCTTCTATTTGATTTGGTCAAATGTTTAAGTGATCATCGATCACGATCAAGCAGGATTTTTTACCACCACATTTCTTCCTCAAAGACGATGGTTCCCCACTATCCTTCCAGTTTTTAATAATGCGTTGGACAGTTCTTAACCCAATTTTAGTAGTTTCTGCAACCTCCTTAGATGTTTTTTTCTGCTTGATGCATGCCAATGATTTGACCCTTCTTAAACAGACTAACATCTTTTCCACGACCACAGGATGTGTCTTTCGACATGGTTGTTTATGAAATAAGGAGCTACTCATTGCATCCGCTGGGGTTAAATAACTTGTTGCCACCTGAAAGATAATCACCCATGCAGTAATTATCCAACAGGAGGCCCATACCTGTTTGCTTAGTTACATCCAGCTGGTGACTTTTTTTTTTGGCCAGGCAGAATATTTGTGATTTAGTGCTTTTTGTTTTTGCATCTCCTGTGGCGCGCGAAGACCTTCTCACTGAGATAGACCCTGACTCAAAGAGGTCCCACTCTGCAGACAGTGTTTAATGGGAAATAAGGCCCTGTCCACATGGAGACAAAATGTTTTCAGTGCTCTGTAAAAGCAGTGTTTTCGTCCGTCCACACGAAAACACTGAAAACACTGAAAACACTGTAGTATATTTGCCAGGCCTGTAGGTGATGCTGCTGCAGACAGACACCAAAAAAAGAGGAGACATGGAGCACACATCATGAGAAAGGTGAACAGACTCTGGTGTCTGTTGTTCTCTGTGTCCTCTTGTGTCTCACGGTGGTCGTAGAGGAGCAGAAGATTTTTCTGTTAAAGCTTACACAAGCTCAGGAGCTTCTGCAGCATGAGCTCAACACTGTATTTCGCCATGTTCTGTTGTCGGTGGGGTTCTTGCATGCGGTTTAAGCAGAAGATGATGCTGTGAAGTCATTGGTTCTGAAGCTATCTGTATTGCTTGTCAACATGGAGATGCTTGGGCAGGGTTTTCAGATTAATCCCCTCTGGGACCTGTTTTCAAAAATGCACGCCGTTTCCACGTGGACGAAATGCCAATACCATCAAAACCTTAGATACCTGAATTTTTCTCTGTGTGGACGCCCCTAAAAGGCTTTATAGTAGCAACCTTTTACTCAGAGTGTGATAGTTTAGTTCTATTATAGTCTATCATTAGCTTTTATCTTTTTCTAATTACATTGATGCTTCAAAAATTATATAATTAGTGTTTATTTCTGAAGATTTAGAGCTTAATTCATCAATAATCCAAAAACTCTTGGATGCTAACGTTTGGGTTGGCCTATAAACAATGTTTCATATACTCTTAATCTTATTTCTTGTTTTAAAAAAGAGCACAACTTTTACCTCTGATTTCTGTAATCATGCCTTTTGTACCATGCTGTCTGACTCCAGTCTCCATCAGGTAAACTGGTTCTGCAGGTTCTCTACAGCGGGGTGCTGTACTGGATGGCAGGCAGTCTGTCAGCTTCAGTGTCACAGGGGGGACAGTCTTTGTCTGAGTCCTGGTTCTGGTCCAGCCTGTTCACTGTCAGGTAGTGGCTGCAGGAGCAGAAGGTGTGGCAGAAAGACGAGGAGAGGCCTGCGATGTCTGTAGAGATGTACGGGAGAACCTCCGGAGACGCCTGGTTATAGTAACTGATCTGTGGAGAAGAAAGGTGAGATTCTGAATACGTTACCCACACAGACGCCCCTGTTGGCTCTCCTTAGTCTGCTGAATCGACCGAAGTCCATCCCCTCTTTGACCAACAGCTGCTGGGCTACTTCAGAAACTCGGGGTGCTGGTTTGGTGGAGTGGTAAGCAACCAGGCTCAACCCACATACATGCTTCTGCCGGCTCGGGTTTGAATCCAGTCTGCAGAGTGTCCTCCCCTTACTCTCTTTCTCGCCCCCCCTTCACAAAACTCTTCACTCTCTCCTATCAATAAAGGCACAAAATGCCCCAAAGAAATAATCTTTAAAAAAAAGAAAAGACAAACTGTTCTGTGTATTTTCAGCACATCGTTGGGACAGTGAGACCTTCATTTCGTTCCTTCAGCTTGATTAAAATGTGGGAGTGTCTGCAAGAATTCAATATGCCCACATCCTCGTTCAGGAGTATTTTTCTTTAAATGTCTGATAAAATAAAAGTTGATAATGAGGAATAAGGTCTTTACATCTGACTCTGTGACTCTGTACAGTCGACCACAGGAATACACAACAGCTTTGACCCTGATATCATTCACTTCTAGATAGACCCTGGTGGACAGGAAAAGCTTCCCTTCTTCTACGGCTGTTTCACATTGGATTTATTTTACCATGGGACAGGAATTGTACGTGCATATTTTTATTTTGGCAAAAATGTTTTCAAGATGAGCTTCATGACTGAGGTGTGAGCCACCCTAAAGGGTTTACCTACTTATTCCCTGAGCCACACTCGTGTCTCGGGCAAAATAGACAGGAAAATGAAAAATAGAGGCAGAAACAGGTCAGTTACACTGTGCCTCTGTGCCTTTCAAAGTTGAAGCTTAGTTAGCTCGTTGTCTAGACAAACTTCTCTACAGTAAGGATATTTTCCTCTTCTGACATGTGTTTATGAGAGTTTGTTTTATGAAGTGTCTCAAATAGTGCAGTAGCACCCGCCTACTACATGATCTGACTGGCCCGTAATGACTGTTACTGACAGAACAATCATCCAATCACCTGCCAGATATGCTTCTGAAAAGGTTCTGCCCTCCCCAAACAATTTGTATGGGCTCTTTTCCAGATGGACTACTGAAATATATTGAACGGTCCATCTATCCTGTCTCAGAGTGATACTGAAAAGCTAGTCCATGCTTTTGTTACCTCTAGACTGGACTATTGTAATTCTCTTCTTTCAGGCTGTCCCAGCAAGTCGCTTAAGACACTTCAGCTGGTTCAAAATGCTGCAGCACGTGTACTGACTAGAACTAGGAGAAGAGACCACATTACTCCTGTATTAGACTCTGTGCTGTGGCTTAAAACATTCCTCTTTGATAAAGCTTTCAGTTAGGGACCAGCTCATAGTCCATAGTTTAGACTATTAGTTAAGATGCAGTAGGCTTAGACTGCCGGGGGGATCTGGCACACTGGGCTCTATCCCTCTCTCTCTCACACTCTCTCTCCACATCTGCCTCTGCCCCTTTCTGTTTGCTCCTGTACTCGTCTCTGGCTCTGGTCTTGTAGGTGGTCTGGGATCCTTGGTGGAGACTGCCTGCTGCTGTGGAGTCACGAAGTTTCAATAACTACAATTACAGTTATGTGTCCATTCCTTCAGCCCTGTCCCATTATCATTACAGTCCCTGATATTAACTTCAGAGAACTAAATTAAATCCATGGTAGTTCCTGCAGACAGCACACATATATTAGTGTGACCTTGACAATCAATCATGGATGACCTGCTGCTGTGGACCTGCTCCACTCCATGAGCTCTATCCTGCATCAACCATCAACAGAAACATCATTTAACATAAATTCATACTTTAGACCAGTTAGACCATTTTAATGGCAGTTCAGCTAGATGCTGCTTTATTAAATCATTCCCCTCCAGATTATATTCATTATAGATATTAATGTTAATATTAGATTGATCTCTCTATCCGTGGTTGTATTGATTATTCATCCATAGTAACTATCTTTACAACCATATAGACATGAGGACCCTCTTTAAAATGAGATGCCACATCTCAAGGGGCTTATCTTTAATACATTTATACATTTATATTCAACAAATATGGGGCCATAAAAATAAAGATTGACTGATTGATTGATTGGTGTGCCCAGTTAGGGTTGAGGAGCTGTCAGTGAAACAAATTCACTCTCACCCACACAATCCTCAGAAGAGGATCATGGATCAATCATGTTTTAGAACCAAATCTGTTTAATATAAGTAGGCTTAAGTCAAAGCAAGTTTTATGTTTGATTGTCTCAAACTGGAAGGAGCCCCAAGGCCACAGATTTTGTCAACAAGTAACAGCAATCCAGAGGGACGGGCCTGTCATTTAGCCACAGAGAAGCTTTTTTCTTACCAGTGACATGTTGTTTTTGGTCTCCAGGATGGTAAATCCAGCACACAGAACCTCCCCTCTGTGACATCCTTCAGCAGGCGGGTGAGTGGGCAGAGACACCGAGCGCAGGGCGATGACGTATGGATCTCTGAGGGGGGGAGAAAATCACTGAAGCTCTGTCCTGTTACACATCTGTGCCCTCATTCAGTTTGTCATTGAACTGACCCGCTGCCACATGGTTTCCTCTTGGAGGCCAACAAGATGAAGTCCTGAAGAAGCCCCTCTCCCTGATCGGCTGAGCTGGAGGAACCTACTCCACCCTGATGCACCGACGGGGTCACCA
Source organism: Cetoscarus ocellatus (assembly GCA_037902135.1). NCBI lineage: Eukaryota > Metazoa > Chordata > Actinopteri > Labriformes > Labridae > Cetoscarus > Cetoscarus ocellatus. The sequence continues at coordinate 849,023 of JBAMNC010001282.1, forward strand.
CACGGTACAAGATGTCGTCCTCGTCCACCTGGTAGATCAGCTCACAGCAGCTGATTAAGAAAGAGAAGGACAGGGAGAGAGACACAGAGAGGGGATGGAGGAGGATGCTAATTGAAAAGTAGTTTGTTTAAGGCAAAGTGACCAACTGTTGACTGTAAAGGAATAGTTCCACATTTTTACAGTTTCTCATCACGTCTATATGATCAGTGTCAGCTAATGTTTCTTTTCAGGGTGACTTATGATGTCAGATTACTGCCAGCACTACACTGGAGCACAATTTTTTAGGACAAGACAGCTTGAATGAAAATTAGGTGCACCACCAGAAACTTAATGATCAACATCATGACTTGTAAGAACTGTATTTTACATCAAACACAAATGGCTCCATGTTCTACTTGAATAATGTAAAAACGTTTAAGGAAGTTGGAAAGGTGAATGATTTATTGATTTTTATTAGTTTGTGATGTGACAGACTCTAAACCTGGGTCAAAGTCACTTTATGGCCCGAACATAATCAGAGGTTAATAATATAGAGACTATTATCAAACATGCTACTCTTGTTCCCCTAAAATAAAGAGTTTTAGTTGATTTTGCCTCTTCAAGCATTGAAAAATGAATAAATGAGAGAGAGACACTTGGTGTCTCCATTACTCACAGAATAAGAGACAAAAACATGAATCATATGTCTTCATGCTGTTTGTATTATGATATCTGATAAACCTAGTGTATTAACACTGCACCAACATCTTTAACGGGATTTATCAGGCCGAAATAACAGTTAATCAGGACGAGGAAAGTCAGGTGTTTTTATTAATTTATTGGAATGTTGAGGAAAATTCATGCTGAAAGCAGCTTTTAACAGCTCTCCATAAAATCAAACACTTGACAGTGAAGGTTCATGCAGACGTGTTCCTGAGCTTTTTATAATGAACAGATCACTGATGATCCACTGATGAACGTCTCATCTGTATGTTCGTACGAGACAGCGTCAGTCAGTGAACAGTCTGCTCCTGTCTGATCTGCTCTCAGATAAACTCAGAAACATCAGGACAGATGATTAATCAAAGTGTTGTCTCATTTTTTCTCCTGTTGCTCTCTGTGGCTCACTCCATGTGTTCTGGCTCTGTGCTGTTTCATTTCTCTTCTGCAGCGATCTCTCATCGGGAAGGAGCGTCCGCCTTTAGGTTCATAAGAAATAAAATAAACCATAAGGACTGTAATAAGGGCTCACTCAGGGTGAGCTGCTGTAGGTATCAGGTTCTGTGTTATGGGAACAAACTTCTGCAGCATTGAACAGCACATTTTTGGTTTCTTCATGTTTGTTGCCCCTCATCACGTCTGCCTTAAAACTCTCTCACCACAGAAGCACTTTGCTTAATCAGATGGTTGGACTCATAACTTAAAAAATCATGCTTAATCTGCAGAAATAAAAGTCTCTGTCTGTCTCTGTGACTTCACTCTGGTGTGGAGGCTCTGAGTGTCTGCAGCAGGAGGACGAGTCAGCTGATGCTGTGCCTGAGGCCTTCATGTTCGTCTGTCTGATAGTCAAAGTTTGGTTTGTTTGGAAACATGAGTAAATGCATTATTATTTAAGTTATTTTCCAGATCATGGTGAAGGCCTAAAATTATTACTGGCAGGCCAGATTTGGCCCAAGGGCCAGTATTTGCTGACCCCTGACCTAAATGACATCTTTCTAACAGAAGGAGCAGTGAGATTGGTCTGACGCTCACAGATCAGTGCAGGCTCTCAGGATTAGAAAACTGCTTGTGTATTTGAAAGCTTTACTGATAGTGGTTGTCCCAGCTGGGTCTGTTGCTCAGCTCGGCCAGCAGACTGAAGGCTCTGCGTGCAGGAACATCCACCTCCGATTCAATCCTGAAACTCAACATGGACTTCTGCTCCAGAGTGTACAGACGAACCTGAGTGCAAATCAAAGATCATCGTCTGACAGGAGAAACCACTCTGATACAGAAAACACAGACTCTGCCTTTCACAGAGGGAGCAGTGGATACCTCGTCCTTCTCAGAGCTCAGGCGCCAGTTTTTCTTTGCAGCCAACATCTTCAGAGCTGAAACATTGTTGTAGCTCAGATACACCTGAACAAAAAGAACACAGAAATATGTCCATTTCATAAATACGTGTGCATTCAAGGGACAGTTCAGTTTATGAAGTGGGGCTGTGAGAGGTACATGGTATGAGCCAGGAAAATGATTAAGAATCCCAGAGGACAGTTACACGTAAAAAGGACTAAATATCCCGGGCTAAAAGGGGGATTTTCTACCCTCGGTACAAAGAGGGGTGTCTCTTTGGCAAGTGATTTTCATCCCCAGAAGAGAATTGTTCATTCCTGCTCATCCCTTAGGGTGAATCCCAATTCTACCCCTTAGCCCTTCCCCTTTGTCTCACCCCTTCCCCTACCCCTGCCCCCTGGCCCTCACAACAGAGGGCTAAGGGGAAGGGGTGAAAACAAGACACTCAGGTGCTGAGAAACAAGACACCACTTGATGCCCGCTACGTCATCACCCAGAGCCGCTAGCTAGCTGTGACGTAGGCAGATGCGACAATAACCGTAGCTACAGCTGCGAAAGCTAGCTTGTTATAATGAGAAACTGTAAAATACGACCAACAATTCAAAACATGGTTCATATTTCCTGGTTGATTTAATAATTACTTATAATTAAGCGCTTTCTTCGGTCTCCGCTCTTCGTTGTGTCAGCGGGCGAGGTGTATTATGGGAAATTCTCATACCCCTTCGTTTCAAGTGAGGTCCTGGTCTGTCTTCTTTTCAAGGGCTATGTACCCCTTGGTCTTAGCCCTTCCCCTTAACCCTACGGAGAATTGGGACACCACTTCACTAGACGTGAACGCGCAAAACCAAGGGGTAAGGGGTAGAATTGGGATTCACCCTAAGTTTCTGATGGCTAACTTTTGATTACATGATTTAAAAAGAACCACAAGCTCCAGATGGTGTTTTGGATTTAGAGGGTGTTTCAGTGTGCAGATGTGGGTAAAGTTCTACAGCAGTAGAGTAATTTTAGCATTATTCGACATGATGACACACTCTGAGGGTCACTCACATGAGGGCCAGCTGCTCCAGCAGGTGCTGTCAGTGTTGTTTGTCTCTCTTTTTTTTTTAGCTCGGTGAACATGTGCCACAGTGTCACAGCTCAGTTCTCTCTCAGTGTAGAAATACTCAAGTCAAAAGACCAGAACTGTCTATTTAACCAGTGGTGGGCAAAATACTCAACTCCAGTACTTGAGTTAAAGTATAGATACTCCTGGTCAAATATTACTCCAATACAAGTGAAAGTTGTTCAGTCAAATTTTTACTTAAGTTAAAGTACTGGAGTACCTGCTTTTGAAAATACTTAAGTATTAAAAGTATATTTTTGTTTTAATGTCAATGCGTTATTGTTTTGTTGCCACAATGAATTTACAAAACCTGATGACTCAAACAACCTACTGAAGCATTGACCTGCTAATAGAACCTGTAGAATAAGCAGCTTGTAAAATATGCGATGAAATCTATAGACATGCCTATTGAAACACGACTGAATCGGACTTCAGATGTGGCCATGGGTGCTCTGGTGTGGAATCATCGTCTGTATCTACTGTAGCCACCATTACTGCCAAGATGAGCAATGTTAGCTCAACGTTTACCTGCTCGATCTGAGTAGCACATGCACAAGGTACAGGTACGGCATCAGCACTTGGACAAATCACACACAGATTTTAGAAGAGAAAAGAAATTTCATCTGCTGACTTCAAAGCTATACTTAATGTAATGAGACCCTTCACAGAAATGTACTGGAGTAAAAGTCATAAGTTTCCAAAAAAAAATAAAACTCAAGTAAAGTACAGATACTCAAAAAATGTACTTAAGTGCAGTTACAAAGTAAATCTGCTTCATTACTGTCTGCTCCTGCCTTGAACCAAAGCATGGTGAAGTCCAGCGTGCTGCATGATTGAACCTTTACTCACAGCACCTGTACAGGTAGAGAGTGATTTTTGGCAGCATGACAGCCTTCTATCCTCCACACAGGGACGTTCATCCTGTTTTACATAGAAAATGTCCTTCACTGACCAGCTCTCACTGACAGATAACCCCGTGCCATGGACATGGTTATTTCCATATCACAGCTCATGTCTTATTTTGATCTCTTTAAAAGTGTAATACGTTCTAACCCGCTCTCATTTGGTGAAGCCGCCGCTTCTGTTAATGCTTGTTTTAAGGGCACGCTCTGACTGTTCTGTGGCATATTTGGACTCGTTTCCCCCCTGAAGTTGAGCTGGTGTGAGTGCTGTTCACTTTCCTAGCCTGCTCAGAGATGGCTCCTCACCTGTGGACCTCTGATCATTTGTTCGCAGCAGATGTTTGTGTTTTTAATCTTGAATGTCTGGACCAAGTCTGAATAATAAAAAGTGATTAAATCCAACACATTTCCTTCCTTTGTGGACCTCAGTTATTCAGGATTGTGTTTTTTTGTTTTTCTTTTAATGCTTGACGGCATGTTCACCTTTATGCTCTAATCTGCTCAGAAAAACCAGAGAGTGTGTTTGAGATCGTGATGAAAACAGATATTTTCCCACATGGAGGCATTTCAATCAATTGATCAATCTTTATTAGTATAGCAGCAGTTCATAACAAGTGTTATCTCGACACTTCATTTCAAGTGTGTTTTCGCTGACTTATTTGTTCTGCTCATCAACTACAGTCAGTTCCACCTCTTTGTGCTTCTCTTTGAGTCCAGTCCAGAATGTGTGACACTCAGGGGCTGTCCACACTGGGACGAATCAGGCGTAGCCACATAAGATTTGAATCATACAGGCCTTTTGTCCACACAGATATGACGTCTCAATGCATGAAATAACACATTTTTGAAAATGGGTCCCAGAATTGATAAAGCTGAAAATGCTAGCTAAGCTTTTCTGTGTGGACAACAAATATGGATTGATGACATCATAGGGCTACCTCTGCACAAACCCTGACAACAACAGAAACAATGGCTGAACACGGTGTCTTGTTCATGCTGCAGGAGCTCCTGAGACTTTTGGCTTTAACAGTAAAATCTTCTGCTCCTCTACGGCCACCATGAGCGACAAGAGGACACAGAGATCAGCAGACACCAGAGTTTGTTTACATTTCTCATGATGCATGTGCATGCTCCATGTCTTCTTCTCTGATTTTGGTGTCTGTCTGCAGCATCGTTACAGCGCAGCTAACAGGCTTGGTATATGAACTACAGTGTTTTCGTGTGGACAAATGATGCCATCTTTACAAAGGTCGTTTTGTTTTCATCTCCGTCTGGACAGGGCCTCAGTCTTATCACATCAGCTGTGGATGAGGATCATTGTTGATGCGTAAAAACACAACAAACAAGAGAGACAAACAACACTGACAACATCTGCCGGAGCAGCTGGCCCTCATGTGAGTGACCCTCAGATTGTGCCATCATGTCTAATTAAGTTAAAAACTAGTCTACTACTGTAGAACTTTACCCACATCTGCATACTGAAACACGAAACACCCTCTTGAGCTTGTGATTCTTTTTACCTCCGCCAAGGAGGTTATGTTTTTGCCAGGGTCTGTCTGTTTGTTTGTGTGTCTGTTAGCAAGATTACGCAAAAACTACTGGATGGATTTACATGGAAATTTTTACCAGAGCTGTGGTTGGGTCCTAGGAAGAAGCCATTACATTTTGGTAGAGATCTGCATATTTGTCTGGATGCTAAAAAAATCCCATAACTTAACATTGGGCCGTATTTTAAAAAATCATATCTCTAACATCACTTGATGGATTCGTTTCAAAATTTACAGGATAATATATATAATATAACTCTATCATCACAGTCAATTTCATATGGGTCCGATCCAGATTGACACAAAAAAAAAAATTGCAGTTTATAATCCCATTCATTTCTCCTCAGCTGCTCTGGGGTTCTGCCCCCTTTATGTCATTATGGGAATTGTAGTTTATTTGAAAACTCCTGTCAGTGTTTTTCAAGCCTATGTCACTACATTTCCCAGCTTCCCTTGCAATGCCAGCGGAGGAGTTCTCCACATGGACAGACATGAGCGGAGACTCGGCCGTCATATCGGAGTGTGTGGTGATCAGAATTGTATCTTGGCGGAGGTCTGTGCTCTCCGAGGGCTTTTCTAGTTAAATCATGTAATCAACAGTTGTACATCAGAAACAAAGGGACGAGCACAGGGACGCAGGAATGAACAGTTATCCTCTGGGGATGAAAAAGAGGCACCCCTCTTTGGACTGAGAGACGAGGGTAGAAAATCCCCTGTCAGCCCAGGATATTTCACCCTTTTAAGTCTTACTGTCCTCTGGGATTCTTGATCACTTCCCTCACCTGATTTCTTGGATCCCAGGGTACAGACAGTGGAACTTCACTCTGCTTCCTGGAGATGATGTACTTTCTGAGACAAAAGAAGAACACTCTTAACACTTTATGCATTTTTTTCAGTCACATACAGAAGCCTCTTTTTTAGCATGTGTTCCTGTCAGGGAAGTTTGATCCCTCTGGTTTTATTAGCCTACAATATCAATCGCTTCTGGACCATGCAGTTGAAATGAATAAGGTGTTGATTCTTCAGAGGACTACAAGCACAGGTTACCTGTCCAGTCTAATCTTCTTCCTGGCTACAGCTTCTTGAAACCGCCTTTTACCTTCCTGTAAAAGAAAGATGGAGAAGTGTAAACTTTAATAACGTGCTCCTCTCATGGAGAGTTTCATTCTTTTTTCACAAATAGCATAGACAAAATAAAGGAAAGTCACGGGGCACAAAGTTAGAATAAACAAAAGATAAAAAGTACACTACAGATGCAGCCACTTAAAACTTTCCCACTTTCCCTGACAGGGTCTTTGCTGGTCCATGACAAGGCCTGCCAAACCTGACAGTCCTGGATTGTAAACTCTAGGCGAGTCTCACGGAGAGACCCTGTAAATGCATGAATGAGTGTTTTCAATGGATTTCAGGCACAATCTCAGAGACGTGGGCAGGCTTCCACTGGCTGGATGTTGGCAGGCAGCTGTCTGGAATGGGAAAACTGAAGCAGCTGGATCTGTAAATAGTGTCCTGTCATGTTCAGCCCCAGCCCCCTTTTTTAAGGCCTTCTGCTCGAAAATGACATGCCCACAAAGAAAAGAGCATATCTCTGCCACCACAAGGTCTATTTGAATAATTTTGGTGTCATAATAAAAGTAACACTTGTGTTTATATGTTACTGGGACAGAGTACATGAAGACAGAACACAGAATAATTGGAAGATTTCATTCTCACCTAAAAAAAACCCCACCTTTTTATACTGAATATCCCTAAGAGATGATGCAGTAGCAGCTTTAAAACTCTAAAAATGAATAATAAAATATGTAAACATCATCTCTGCAAAGGATTATTCTTATAAAGTGATGCAAAGCAAAATTAGAGAGGTTAAAAACAAAATGGTCAGACAAGAATATTGAAAAAGACTTCATATTGAGCCAAAGGTCAAAAATATATGTATTTTGTCAAATAAAAGCAAAATGTAGTGTATAAAAGGCATATGCAGCAATTCCTCCACATAATAACTTCTTTTGGATCATTGTTCTGACATTTTTTACTCAAAAATTCCTATAAATAAGCCTAAAAACTGTAATATTTGATGATCTGATGTCTCCATTGAGGCCTCATGCAGTAACATATAAGGGCTATTTCTCGGCCGTTGATTGGCCGATCTGGATGAGTCACACCTCTATCGACTCATCTGAGCCAACAGAATTGAAGTGAAGTGCTCAAATCCCTCCCGAGTGCATCATTGGCCAACCAGAACAGCCCAAAATCCACTGGATTCGGCCCTCCTCAGCTTCGCTCGGCTCGTATATAAAGAGCTCCAGGATCTGGAAATTATCTAAAAATGTAGTTCTTTTTTGCCCTAAAAAACATGGAGGCCCCGTGCATCACTGTAGAAGGAGTTTTGGTCGTAGAAAGACGTATTTGGTGTCTATGGAAAGGTCTTGGTCTCAGCTTTCCGCAGATGGCTTGATTTTTGATGATTCATTTGCTTGGTGTTTAAATTGTGTTTGGTTTATTTAATAATGGCTTATATGTTTGTGTGGCTGAGTTTTTCCTGTTTAATTTGGTGTGCAACGTGAATATAGTCTGAAAGGAACAGTTCACTGCTTTGTGCGGAGCCCAGAGGACCCAAAATTGGGTCTGGGGATATAGTAGTTTTAATCTATTCCTCTAAAATTACAGGGTTAAAGTCCAGAAATAAAAAGGAATCACACGTTTGCCATTCTTTCAGACTATTTTTCTGATTGTTTGATTGATTTTCCACCAAATGTAGCTTTGATTCAGACACATCAAACTGTGTGAAGCCACATTAAATTTGTGTAGCATTACAGACAAAGTCCACATCTGTTAAGACAATCAAATAGATTCTTGCCGCCAGCATCAGCTCCTCAGTTCAGGTCTAAAGTCTGGCTGAGGTGTGCTCCTATTATGAAAAATGGTTTATCATTGACACATCTGAGCGCTGGATTATCAGATGTGTTGATCCCTATGTTGGTTAAGTTATTTATGTTTGCTTTCATTCGCAGGCATCAGACTAATAGTTTGGGTTCATTGTGAAGATCCAGATATCCAAAGTTACATTAAAATATGTCAGTTATGTGCTTTTACATTCAAATAGTATGTGATACAGACCTAAAGGGGTTTTGTTCCTCTAGAGAACTACATGAATACACAAGCTGCTTAAATAGCTCTTATATTTGTTAATAAGTTAATAAGCAAATGTAATATCCAGTGCAATATCCTTACTGCCATACTTTGCCTTTCGGTCAAAATTTCTCAAGTGTCAAACAGTGCTGTCATATTATATTCATATTGTAATTATTGTTTATGTTAATAGTGTAAATTCATTTTGTTCATATCTTACTTTACTTATTCTACTGATTTTCCTTCATAAGGAAGTTGATGTCGCTTAAGGACTCTGCATGTTGCAACCTGCTTACTTAATTTTTTTTACTTACTTTTTATGCTCTTATCTATTTTAATGTCTTTATTTGATATTCCTACTGCGAAACTGTGTATAAGAGCAACTAACACAACTGAATTTCCCCTTGGGATTAATAAAGTATTTCTGATTGTTGATTCTGATTCTGATAAAGGACACGTGACTTATCCTCCCTGCAGGATCAGATGGTCGATATCTAAGCATCTACTGCAGTCAAGGACACTTAATGTGTGATCTTTGATCCACTACACCTCCAGACCAATCCAGTCTCACACATCTCTGGTTAACATGTTTAAAATCTTAATCACCAGACAGCATGTCCCTGAAGTCATCAGTCTGCTGGCACATCTGTTGCCTTATTAAATTGCCTTTAGCTCCTTCAGGCATCAAAGATGCCACAAATCCCACATTTTAATTGTTTGTTCCTGTGTTAATTTTGCTGACTAATTATTTTCATCATAGTTTTCATCAACAACCTTTTTTCCCCTGATGAAAATTAGACAGTAACTAATAAAAACAAGTGCACATGGACAAAAACTCAAACTAAATTAACTGACATTTTCATCAACAAATAAAAACTAGACTAAAATGTTTGACAGAGACTTAATCCAATCAGACCTAATTTGGTCATGTAGAAAGTAGGGACAAGTTAGGAATATATCCAATCACAGCTACTTTGGTTGTGTGGAAAGGTTGGATGAGTTCAGAGGGACATCCAATCACAGCTGCCTTAGCTTGGTGGTGGTGGGATAAGTTGTGGAGCGATCCAATCAGAGCTCCTCTCTTTATGAATTGATATATTCATGTAGAGCAGGTTCACTGTTTGTTGTCAGTTCTGGTATTGTAACTGAGATGCTCTGCCAGGTAGCCTAAATAAAGGTGACTGCATTTCACACAAAAGTTCAATTTGTTTCTGTTCATTTATACATTCAGACTTTACTAGCATTCAATAAAGGGTTATTAGATGTTTGATTTTATCCAAGTGTAAAACATGACTTCAGAAATTCAAGGAAACATAAAAAATGCCTTACCCTTTACACTTCATATTTTAGTCAACTGAATTTACAGTAGATTTCATCGACTAAAATTAAAACAATTTAGATGACTAAATTATGACTAAAACTAAAAGATACTTTAGGCAAAAGACTAAAAGTAAAGCTAAATTAAAGAGTGCCGTCAAAATGAACACTGGTTTGCTCTTGAATTCCTCTTGTGCCATCCTGACACTTCAACAGGGGGGAACTTTTGTCTGCTTTTTTAGCAGAAGTGACACTGAACAACTGGATAATCACTGCCTTGAAAGCCTGTTGAACACAGCAAACTAACCTCCCCTCTGACTACACACGTGGCACACATTAGCTCAGACTCCAATAGCATCATCACACCGATGGCACTTCTGTGTCTACTGGATAAAGTATCACGACCGTGCTTTGAGGCAGCTGTGCTCTCTTCAGTTTTCAGAAACCACCAGCCCGGGTTTTCCTTCTAGGACTTTCATCTAGAGAACTGCACCTCCCTACATCATACTCTAAACATCGTGATAAGCTATTTTTGATTGCTTTAAAGTGAATTTTGCACAAATGGATCAAGGATGTCCCACCCAGTGTTACGCTTTGGTACAGAGAGATTTATAACAACCTTCAACATGAACGACTTCAGGCTGTCTGAAAAGGAAAAGATGAGCTGTTTGTTAAAATGTGGTTACCTTTTCTAAATTATTTACCCACAGAAATAAAAACACTAATTTTAATGGGGAGGCAGTTTAGTGATTGGATGTATATTGTATATATGTATATATATGTATATATGTATATTGATATTTTTTTAATAATCATTGTCTTTTATCTTTTAACGTTATTTTATTATTATTATTATGGGGTTTTAAAATTAACTTTATTTTTATTAAGTGATTCTATTTTAATTTTAGTTTATCTGTCATTCTCATTATTGATATTATTGTTACTATTTTGTTTAGTTATTATCCTTATCTCTTTCATATTACTCCTTTTATTGATACACATACTAGTGTGTGTAGTGTTATGAGTTCACAGACATGCATGCTAATTATTTTTGTTTTGTTATACTTTCTGGTCATTGGGAAGGGGTATTGTGTGTTGTTTTCAAACTCCAAAATTTCAATAAAATGTGTCATAAAAAAAAAGAAATCACCAACCCTGCCTTTCAGTTTGTTACAGGCCACAGTCCACGAGTAGCTTCAGGTTTAAACTTGTTCCTTGTCATGAATGTTTTGGTTCAGGGCCCAGAAAAACTCTACCAACCTGCTCCACCACTTCATCTGTATATCTGTCAACACCTCCAGACGGGCTCGGCCCTGAAGCTGTTTTCACCTAATGTTACAAAAAACTGTGTCAAAGAAGTGTATTATTTATTCATGTTCATTGGGCTTCAATGGCATTAACATCAGTAATGGGCTTTTTCAATAAAGAGAAGCTAATCAAAAGCAAACAGAGAGGCAGAACAGGCCATAAATAAAGAGATAGATCTTCACAAAGCTGGTCAGACTCAATCACTAATAACACATCACTAACACATGTCCTCTTTCTGTTAAATGCATGGTTATGGATGTAAACAGCTGACTATCTCTGAGGAAAAATTACAATCCAAACGGCAGGATTGTCAGTCTGTGAATGAACATTTAGATTGTTGCAGGAGGATCCTCTCCTGTGTTTTCAGCCTGACTGAGTCGGACTGGACTCAGAATTCTGTGCATGCCCCTCAGTCTCTGAGCTGGTCCGTGACCCTGAGGTCAAACAGCATAAATACTCAGCATAGCAGAAGTCATGGAGCTGTCTGCCCTGATGTGTTACCACAGGCCTGAGCGGGGGGCACATTGCTCTGTGACGACTGTCTGCTGCTCTCATTCACAATCACAGGCATACAGAGTTTAACAAAAGGGTAAATAAATCTCTCAGAGGGAGGCGAGATATCAGGTTTGTATCTTTTGACTTTTTAATTTTATTAGCTAAAAAGTTCAGGGCAGTTTCAGGTACTTTACTAAAGCAGGTAACATTGTTTCCTCATTATTTATTTATGTATTTATTTAAACTGGATCCCCATTAGTCTTCATCACAGTATCAACTGTTCTGCCCGGGGGTATATTTAATCATACTGTCCCTTACAAATGCATTTTGTGAATTAAAGCCATTTACAAATATGTAAATGTAAACTTCTATGTCTAAGAAATATTGCTTTTATATTTCCTTGTATGTATATATATATGTTTAGGTATATTAGATGTTTAAACAACCTGTCTGAGCAGATAAATTGTGCTGAATCAGTGACGTCTTTAAAATCACTTCTTAAATCTCATTATCATAGACCTGCTTTGTGATACCTTACTTACTTATATACTGATTTATCATATTAATTATTAATTTTATCCTAGTTTATTATTTATTTCATGGTCATTAAGTAATTAACTTTGAATCTTGTCTACCCTTTCTTTGTCCATCCTCTCATGTTTTAATATATTTTACTTCTTTTAAATTTATTTACTCTAATCTTCAAACCCCCCCCGATGTGATGCCGTCATCTATTGATCTACTTATTAAGTTATTGTCTTATTGTTTTATTATCATCATCTTCAAAATCTTCTTTATAAATAACAATAATAATGATGTAAATTTAGACATCTATGTCTTAAAGATATTGCTACTTTTGTATTTTGTTATGCTTCCTTCTGAATATGTATGTTAGACTTTGGAACAACCTGCCATAACAGATGAGTTGTGCTGAATAAGTGACATGTTTTAAATCACCTCTTAAATCTCATTTTTATAGACCTGCTATATCATGCTTTATTTACATAAATACTTATTTATCATATTGTTAATTATTTAGTTACCCTATGTAATTTGTTCCTTTGTTTGTGTCTTTGTTTTCTCTGTTAAGCACTTCAGTTTTTAAAAGGTGTTGTTTAAATAAAGTTGTTTAAATATAAATATATACATACAGGTGTGGACAAAATGGTTGGTACCCTTCTGTTTAAGTAAGAAAAACCCACATGGTCACTGAAATAACTTGAAACTGACCAAAGTAATAATAAATAGAAATGTACTGAAAATTAACGAATGAAAATCAGACATTGCTTTTGAATTGTAGTTCAACAGAATCATTTTAAAAAACAAACTAATGAAACTGGCCTGGACAAAAATGATGGTACCCTTAACTTCATATTTTGTTGCACAACCTTTTGAGGCAATCACTGCAATCAGGTGATTTCTGTAACTCTCAGTGAGACTCCTGCACCTGTCCACAGGTATTTTGGCCCACTCCTCATGAGCAAACTGCTCCAGCTGTCTCAGGTTTGGAGGGTGTCTTCTCCAGACTGCATGTTTCAGCTCCTTCCACAAATGTTCAATAGGATTTAGATCAGGGCTCATAGAAGGACACTTCAGAATAGTCCAGTGTTTTGTTCTGAGCCATTCTTGGGTGTTTTTAGCTGTGTGTTTGGGTCATTATCCTGTTGGAGGACCCATGACCTGTGACTGAGACCAAGCTTTCTGACACTGGGCAGCACATTTGGCTCCAGAATGCCTTGATAGTCTTGAGATTTCATTGTACCCTGCACAGATTCAAGACACCCTGTGCCAGATGCAGCAAAGCAGCCTCAGAACATAACTGAGCCTCCTCCATGTTTCACAGTAGGTACAGTGCTCTTTTCTTTGTATGCTTCATTTTTGTGTCTGTGAACATAGAGCTGATGTGACTTACCAAAAAGCTCCAGTTTTGTCTCATCTGTCCAAAGGACATTCTCCCAGAAGCTTTGTGGCTTGTCAATATGCATTTTGACAAATTCTAGTCTCACTTTTTTATGATTTGCTTTCAACAGTGGTGTCCTCCATTAAGTCCACTTTGGCTCAAACAGTGATGGATGGTGCGATCTGATACTGATGTACCTTGACCTTGGAGTTGTTGTGCGCTAGTAGGGGGAATTTGGCTATTGGCGATTGATATTAATAATAATGTAAAATTAATTATTAATATGAATAGTTATCAAAATTTATTATTAAAAATTATAAATATTGATTATGATCAATAACTTGAGGGGCACCACCCTGTTACCAGGGACTGATAACCAAATTGACAAAACCAGAATAAAGTCTCAGAAGGTGTGGAAAAAGGATATATTTCGAGCGCTGACTGTTTTGACTCCAGCAAGTATCACAATTATATAACAACGATAACCACAGACAACGACTGATTAAATTATAATAGGGTTCATCTAAAGTAATAATTATCTAAAATAACATTACTTATTAAAAAAAATGATTATAATTTAACTAACAAAAGCAAAACATTGATTACTAACTACAAAAACTAATTAACGTGTAATAACCACAACATCAATGAGAGCAATGACTGCAGCAGCAGCAACCAGCAGTATTACCAGCAATGGCCAACAACAAATCACAGCAGCAGCAATAAAAGCAATCACCAAGGATACAGCACGTGTGTGTGTGTGTGGGTGTGCGTATGTGTGGGTGTGTGTATATGTGTGAATCATAGGTGCTAATCCTGGGGGGGACACAGGGGTTGTGTCCCCCCCTTCCATTAAGTCGTCCCCCCCAAAAAATCCTGTTGTAAACACAAATAAAAGTTTTCTTTAAAAGTATAGCAACGTTCGTTGACGGTACAATACAAGTCACGCTTCTTAAAAACACATTGTTTGACAACTTGAACAATTGAAAGATTACAACCCCCCCTCCCCCAATCCTCGCAGTGGTTTGGTCCAACTGTTTCTGCTGCTGCACACACATGCACAGACAGAGCACTGCCGCTGAGGACCACGAGTAAGTCAGTATTTTAAAACACTGAACACTTCATAAGTTACAGCATTAATCACTCTGCTTGTTCAACAAACACACACAGAACATGAAAGGCAACATCTCAGCTCCTTTGTCCGAAGTCTGTCGGCATGTTTTAAATCAACACAGCCCGGTATTTAAGCTAATTAAACAGAAGGTTAACTGTTTACCTGGAATGAAATTTGCACGGTATACAGCACAGCTGTTCATCTTGGTTTGCAATGAATCTGTGAATTGTCCAGAATTTTTTTTACTGCAGCTGCAAACAGCCTCTGCCCTCTGCCTGTGGACAGACTGTGACAGCCAGCGTCTGACATCCTCATCCTCTCATGTATGACACAAGTATTACACTGTTTTAGATTTCTCGAGGAAGATACTGTTGTCCAGAATTATAAATTCATCATGTAGGCTATTACTACTTTGAGTTTGATGTTCTAATCTAGATTTATTGATTTAAAAAGAAAGTAGTGATAACTTTGAGTTAGATGTTCACTTGAACAGGTCCAGTTTCTAATCACATTCTGACTGTTAATGTCCACTCCTTATTGTCCTCCAGTTAAAATCAACACTCTTTACATTAATTTTCAAGTCAGATGCTTTTATACTGGATATTTACTTCATGTTTTGGACTTCTAGCCTACACATTGATGCCAAAATGTTTTTTTCATTTACTGAAGGAAATTTAAATCTTGGCTAATTATTAGGTGAGTTGAATGGCAGAGAAAAGAAACTTCAGTTGCACATTATGATTTAAGCTTTAAAGGTTTGTGTATTTTTAAGTTTTGTTGGGTATTGAGATTTTGTTTTGTTGCAGTTTGTTGACAGTTTGATAAAAACATATTTTTGAAGTATAGTTTTAAGTAGTTTGGTTATTCATCAAAGTACTTCTTCTATCTTTAGAACTGGTATTGAGCTTTTAGTTCTTGTAAAGCTGCTGTAGTGTTTATAGTGAGCAAGGAAGTTCTGTTAGGTCACATATGGTGTAATTGACAAATACCACAATACCAATACGCCCTGGGTCTGCTGTGTGCTCCCGCTACGCTCTGGGTCCGCTATGCGCTCCCGCTGCGCTCTGGGTCCACGGTGAGCTCCTCAGCTGGATTCAGGCGGTCTGCCTCACATCCTTCTGCCGGTGGTGAGGTGATGGTTTGTCCGGTGGCAGCAGAGAAAAAACCATAGACGGAGGACAAGATGCTTTGTTAGGCCTCTAACAAAGTTGGTGTGCTTGTCCTCACAGACGTGTGATCAGCTGATTTCACATCGATCTGCGTCAAGTCCAAAGAGAGATGAAAAAGGGGAAAAACAAAACAAAACGAACAGCAGTCTGTGTGCTCGTCCCGCGAGTTGAAGACTGTGACCTAGGGTTAAGATGTAAAGAAAAGAAAAAGAGAACCAAACGTTTGGTGTCTGCTCCCTTTTGGCGGCTGGGTCACAGAGAAAGCCTGCGAGAGCTCTCTACTGTACAAAGGCATCAGGGTTAAGCGGCGAGCTCAGGCTGCGTTGGCCCTTTATGCCTGAACGACGTCATTGGGAATCCCAGCGGGGTTACCTGGCTGGGGCCAATGTCCGTGCAGAGTTTTGATTTAAACTGAAAGTCACACTTCGGTGGGAAAACTGGGGGTTGTGGCGCCCTTTCCTAACGGTCAGCAAAACTCTAGGCCAGGCATTTTAAAGTTACATGTAGGCCTCTCCTTTGTTCTCAGGTCCACATGGAATATAGATCCCAACAGAGTTCACCTCTAATCTCTTTGGAAGTTGTTCTGGGCTCTTTGGTTACCATTCGTATTATCCGTCTCTTCAGTTTGTCATCAATTTTCCTCTTGCAGCCACGTCCAGGGAGGTTGGCTACAGTCCTGTGGACCTTAAACTTCTGAATATGTGCAACTGTAGTCACAGGAACATCAAGCTGCTTGGAGATGGTCTTATAGCCTTTACCTTTAACATGCTTGTCTATAATTTTCTTTCTAATCTCCTGAGACAACTCTCTCCTTAGCTTTCTGTGGTCCATGTTCAGTGTGGTACACACCACCATACCAAACAGCACAGTGACTACTTTTCAGCCTTTAAATAGGCAGACTGACTGATTACAAGTTTGAAGACACCTGTGATGATAATTACAGGACACACCTTAGTTTAACATGTCCCTATGGTCAAATCATTTTCAATCTTTTCTAGGGCTACCATCATTCTTGTCCAGACCAGTTTCATTATTTTGTTTTTTAAAATGATTCTGTTGAACCACAATTCAAAAGCAATGTCTGATTTTCATTAGTGGATTTTCAGTAAATTTTTATTTTTTATTACTTTTGTCAGTTTCAAGTTATTTCAGTGACCATGTGGGTTTGTCTTTCTTTCATGAAAGGGTACCAACAATTTTGTCCACGTTTGTATGTATATATATATATATATATATATATATGTATGTTTAAAAGAATAAAGTGGGTCACTGTGAGGGGGCGTAAACCCCAGTTGCCCAGCCCTGGTTCTAGGCATGGACTTTATTTAACATTTTTTTCACTAAAAGTTAAAGTGTGTTTGAAAAGTGCCGAGCTGAAGCACTGCTCATGTTTTTACAGTTTGGTGTAAAACCACTTGGCCGCTTACTGACTCAGAGGTGGACATACATCCGTCAAATAAAACCATTTCCTTGTTCACGTACACGTTGGTGTTCTGAATGTTTCTTCAAGAAGCATTTTTCTTCTCCTGACTGACTCACCAGGGGTTCTGGTCGTATTCGTGGTAGCGTGCGTGGCTTCCCGTGGTCATCAATAACCTCAAAAGTCATGAAGGCAGAGTTAATGTGTCGGTTCGACCCCTCCTCCTGATAGGCCTCTGCACGCACCCCCACCTCAATGCTGCAACACACACACAGACTCAATAAATCCTTTAATTTCCTGATTTAACTTATAATTCTTTTTCTTCTCAGTGATTTTCATTAATAACATGTTCTCATGATGTGTTTCATCCACGTTTCAGTCAGTCTTGGCCTAAAATGATCAAACCAGAGCTGATGTTGGACTTTGGGTAGGATGTCCCTCCTGTGTTAATTTTAATGACTAATTATTTTCATCATAGTTTTCATCAACAACCTTTTTTCCCCTGATGAAAATTAGACAGTAACTCATAAAAACAAGTGCACATGGACAAAAACTCAAACTAAATTAACTGACATTTTCATCATCAAATAAAAACTAGACTCAAATGTTTGACAGAGACTTAATCCAATCAGACCTAATTTGGTCATGTAGAAAGTAGAGACAAGTTAGGAATATATCCAATCACAGCTACTTTGGTTGTGTGGAAAGGTTGGATGAGTTAAGAGGGACATCCAATCACAGCTGTCTTAGCTTGGTGGTGGTGGGATAAGTTGTGGAGCGATCCAATCAGAGCTCCTCTCTTTATGAATTGATATATTCATGTAGAGCAGGTTCACTGTTTGTTGTCAGTTCTGGTATTGTAACTGAGATGCTCTGCCAGGTAGCCTAAATAAAGGTGACTGCATTTCACACAAAAGTTCAATTTGTTTCTGTTCATTTATACATTCAGACTTTACTAGCATTCAATAAAGGGTTATTAGATGTTTGATTTTATCCAAGTGTAAAACATGACTTCAGAAATTCAAGGAAACATAAAAATGCCTTACCCTTTACACTTCATATCTTAGTCGACTAAATTTACAGTAGATTTCATCGACTAAAATGTTGTGAAATTTCATCAACTAAAACTAGACTAAAATTAAAACAATTTAAAGACTAAATTATGACTTAAACTAAAAGATATTTTAGGCAAAAGGCTAAAATTAAAAATTAAAAAGTGCTGTCAAAATTAACACAGTCCTTCACTGATCACAGATGTACCTATAATTACGATCTCTAATCACCTATGTCACAAATGATGGCTTTTTCATTTCCTTTCTCGTGGCTTGTTTCATCTCATACTCCATTTTTGATCACACTCCTGTCCAGAATGTAAAATGAGTAACCCTGATTTACCTGTTTGTGATGGATGAGGTGGAAGAAGACAGTCTCCTTCCTGAGCCTACAGCTTACCCTGAACACACTGACCTGGTTTTGAAGGCGTTGTTGACTATAGCCCTCAGGATCAGCCTGTCCCCCACCTGAGAGGGCCCTCTGAAGGTGAACATGTCGATGGTCCTCAGAGTTGGGTGAGCCTGACACAAACGGCTGAGCGGTCAAAGAGAGAGAGGACAGAGATGAGAAGAAAAGTTTTTAAAAATGCCTTTGCTTTAAGAAAACATTCATCTTTGTCTTCAGGAAAATGTATTCAGATGTGCGCTCGTTAGTGCATGACCTTGCCTCAATTTTCAAAGATACGACTTCAATACTTGAATACTTTTGGACCTTTTCCCCAAACATAAAGTCTGATTACTCTGTGAAGGGGCAACTATTGCTTTAATTCTTCCCTGGGTGCATAAAACAATAATAATAACTGCTTTCATAAAAAAATTGGCCAACATACTTAGCTCTTCCAACAGCATGAGAGCGTGACACTGGCCAGGACCAGGGACAACAGAAATTATTTTTTTGTCATAAGAGGGATAATACCAAACTGCTTTCAGTTCCAGATGCCACCATTAAATATCGTCTTTTCTTGGATTAGCAAAAAGATACAAACTTGTTCCTGAAAGATTAGACAGGAATGCAAAAAAAAGTTTTATCGTCTAAATCTGCTTTATTTTCCGGTAGTGTCTACAGACAAACTCACACAGGTGTGTGTGCATATTTGTATGAGAGCGAGAACAGTCTGAATCTACAGTAAAAACCTGTGTCACTCAGCTGGGTGTTGAAAAAGAGTTACTTATATGATGATTTATCATAATATGTGTTCTGTCCCAGTATTCATTTTGACAGTACTTTTTAATTTAGTTTAACTTTTAGTCTTTTGCCTAAAATATCTTTCAGTTTTATTCATAATTTAGTCATCTAAATTGTTTTAATTTTAGTCTAGTTGTAGTTGATGAAATTTCACAACATTTTAGTCGATGAAATCTGCTGTAAACTTAGACAACTAAAATATGAAGTGTAAAGGGTAAGGCATTTTTTATGTTTCCTTGAATTTCTGAAGTCATGTTTTACACTTGGATAAAATGAAACATCTAATAACCCTTTACTGATGGCTAGTTAAGTTCATTCATTCATTCATTTTCTATACCGACTATCCCTTTCGGGGTTGCGTGGGGCTGGAGCCTATTCCAGCTGTCATTGGGCGAGAGGCGGGGTACACCCTGAACCGATCGCCAGTCGCCTGCAGGGCAACGTATAGAGACAGACAACCATTCATGCTCACACTCACATCTAAGGGCAATTTAGAGAGACCAATTAACCTAATGAGCATGTTTTTAGTCTGTGGGAAGAAGCCGGAGTGCCCGCATGCACGGGAAGAACATGCAAACTTTACACAGAAAGGCCCTGCCCGACTCGGGAATCGAACCAGCAACCTTCTTGCTGTGAGGCACGTGCACTACCTGCTGCGCCACTGTGCCACCCTGCTAGTAAAGTCTGAATGTATAAATGAACAGAAACTAATTGAACTTTTGTGTGAAATGCAGTCACCTTTATTTAGGCTACCTGGCAGAGCATCTCAGTTACAATACCAGAACTGACAACAAACAGTGAACCTGCTCTACATGAATATATCAATTCATAAAGAGAGGAGCTCTGATTGGATCGCTCCACAACTTATCCCACCACCACCAAGCTAAGGCAGCTGTGATTGGATGTCCCTCTGAACTCATCCAACCTTTCCACACAATCAAAGTAGCTGTGATTGGATATATTCCTAACTTGTCTCTACTTTCTACATGACCAGATTAGGTCTGATTGGATTAAGTCTCTGTCAAACATTTTAGTCTAGTTTTTATTTGTTGATGAAAATGTCAGTTAATGTAGTTTGAGTTTTTGTCCATGTGCACTTGTTTTTATTAGTTACTGTCTAGTTCTCACCAGGGGAAAAAAGGTTGTTGAAGAAAACTATGATGAAAATAATTAGCCATTAAAATTAACACAGGAGGGACATCCTACCCAAAGTCCAACATCAGCTCTGATTTGATCATTTGGTCATTAAAATTAACACTGGTCTTTACCTGGCAGCAATTGTAGCTACATTCACCATCCAGGCCATGATCTGTCCTCCGAATGTGTTAACCTGTAATTTTCACAAAGACATGAGACACTCAGCCAACGGCTCAAACTACAAAGAAAAACATCAAAACTTAAAAGCAGTTATTAGAGAGTAGAAGTTTATCAGAGTTAATGTTAGGAAAGAAACTTAAAAGGGAAACCATTCAGAAAAAGAGAGCAATCTGCACACCAAAAAGCTCACCATGAAGGATTTTATTTAGAAATAAGTGAAGCTTCAATACACCCTATCATCAATGTAATAGCACAATCATATAATAACACTGTAAAACGACCTGTGTCAATGCTCTACTGTTGTTTAATGGAATCTAAAAATGAATCAACACTATATGTCAAGGCAAAATGGGAAAGAGAGCTGAGTGTGAAGATCTCAGCACAGATGTGGTTGGATATGTGGAAAACAACTCAAACTACAACACAATCCCATAGTTGGCGAGACTTCATGTGGAAGAACCAAATTCGCTTTTTCATAACACCTAAAATTACAAGTAAACAAAAAAAGGTACAACAACCATGCTGGAGACTCGGCGATGACATGGATACAAACCACACACACATTTTTTGGAACTGTATTAAAATCCAACCTTTCTGGGGTCGTATACACTCAGTTCTTTGCAAAGTACTGGGCTGTGTTATTCCTCGATCATGTCTTGTGTTATACCTGGGACATTTGGAAGGATCTGTACATGTAGGAGACCAAGACCTGGTCAGGATTCTCATTGCAGCTGCAAAGAAAACCATCACTAAGAACTGGCTAAAAGCCGAGCCACCAAGTCATAACAGTGGTTGTCAATTGTAGACAGCATCCTTGTGATGGAGAAGCTTTCCTATAAACTGAAGCTGAAAGAAGAACACTTTGTAAAAGACTGGGGGAAATGGTTGAGATACACAAAAAAGACTTGAGCAGTAGATAGTGATAGAAGACAGTAACTGACTCACTAACAGGCTGGGATATTTGTGATCATTGTTTATATGTTTTTTTTTGTTTTGTTTTTTTTATGTTATACAACTCCTTATATGTTCAGATATGGTATGGCAATTGTTTAATGGATGGTTGTATCATGTTAAAATGAAATGTTTTATTTTGGTATTTTGATTTTTTATTTTGTAAAATATGAAAAAAACTCAATAAACATATTGTTTAAAAAAAACCCAGCAAGTTACCACCACAAAAAAAAAAAAAAAATAGAAATAAGTGAAGCTTCAAGCTGCACTGCTCTTCTTTAGACTGCTGTGAGGCGAAATAACATCACTTACTGCAAAATACCATAATCTTTCAAAGGGAGCTTTTTGGTCTGCAAATCTCTCTTTTCCTTAAAGTTTGTACTTTTTTGTTTCAGCACCCACTAAGGAATGTGTCTGCATTTTCTAACTTTAAAAGGAAAAACAGGTTCATCAGAGCATCCTTATTAACCTGACACACCAGGCAGACTGTTCAGTATTTTTCACTAGTCCATCTGCCATAGAAAGTGTTTGGGGGAGGGCTGAACCTTTCAGAAGCATATCCGGCAGGTGATCGGACGATTATTCCGTCAATCACATTCATTACGGGCCAATCAGATAGTGTAGTAGGTGGGCGCTACAGAGCATAAACCACTTTGTAAAACAAACTCTGGTCAAAACATCTCAGAGGTGGAGTGAAAATATCCTTACTATAAAGAAGATTGTAGTGTTGATATTAATTTTTCATTTAATAAAGAAATGTGGTCCAGATCTAATAAAACTGCTACTAAACCTGTCAGCATCTATCAATCTCGAGTAGCCACTTCCTGCTGTCGTCTTGCTCCGTCTCCTCTCTATAGGACTCTGATTGGGCCAACCCACTTTGGGCCCAGCTTGGAAATATGGTTCCAGCTGCTGTGCAAGGTTCAACATTTTTTCTGAAACTCACACTCTAGCTGTATCCCCTCTCTGACTGAGATGCTCTGTTAGGCTCTTTTACCCATGTAAGCCCAGTCCACGTCTACTCTGTGGTTATTGGTCAGTTTAGCCATGTTGTCAACAACTTTGCATTCATTCTTCCATCTAAATCAGTCTTTAATCAATCAATCAGTCTTGATGGCTCCAGTTCATAACAAGTTTTATCTCAAGACACTTTACAATAGAGCAGGCTGAAGACAAACTCTTTATTTTATAGATACACATGTATGCATAAATACAAATACATATAATAAATATATTTGTATACACATACATCCATCCAGAGATGGATTCATCCAGGCAGAGACAAAGGGACTAAAATCACATTTGTCTCTTCTGAATATCGACTTAATCAGTTAATCTTTATTTGTATAGCACCATATTTATTGAATATAGATGTATTAAAGGTAAACCCCTTGAGATGTGGCATCTCATTTTGAAGAGGGTCCTCATGTCTATATGGTTGTAAAGACAGTTACTATGAATACGTATGCACATCAGTGCATCCCTGTGGGAGATTAGGTGAAATGTTTGTCTTTGAGTGTGAAAGACAAAAAGCTGAAAATCCTTTGTCTTGGATCCTCTAAACAGGACATGGTTATATAAATGTGTCTAATTAAGGCTTAACAACCACTATGACATTATTTTAGCTGAAAGGCTCATATGTTGTCTTTCAAGCCTTTTTGAGGGTCTTCATGTGACTATATTTAAATGTTAAATGGATAGAGAAGAAACCTGAAGAGAGAGGGAGGGAGACCGACATGCTGTAGAGAAGCCACATGTTGGTCTTAAACCCTGGCTGCCCCCTTGGAGGACTCCAGCTTTAGTTCATTTGGCACAACCATCTGCACTGCACTGAAGAAACTTCCCTGAGAAGAGAGGTCTTTCATGAAGGATTGAAAAGGGGTTCAGAAGTTGCTGCGGTTTCCGTTTTCAATAGGGATCATTGAATCAGTTTAGGAAGGTTGGACTCCTAAAATAGCATTTCTTAACAGCGATTATGGTTTATTTAAATGCAGCAGAAGTAATTCAGTAAGTTTTTGGCATCAATAAGACCCCAGAGAAAGACAATCAGGTTTGAAAATCTCAAAGTCGAAGCCTGAAGACAGAAAAAAATACGTCTCACCTGATGGTTGGCATGTGGTGGTAGAACCAGTTCAACGCTCTCCACTTTGGTCTTCTCTGCTGCCACTGCATCAGCCTCTGCAGAGCTGTCAGCTGACACACACACACACACACACACACACACACACACAAAACATGTTTAGTATCATGTGCACAGTCAAGCTCAGAGAGTGTAGATGGTTTCATTTATTTTAATGGTAGTTCAGCTAGATGCTGCTGTGTCAATCCACATCGTTCCTCTCCAGATTATATTCATTATAGACATTAATGTTAATAATAGATCGATGTCTCTATCCATGGTTGTACTGATTATTCATCCATAGTAACTATCTTTACCACCATATGGACATGAGGACCCTCTTGAAAATGAGATGCCACATCTCAAGGTGCTTACCTTTAACAAATTTATATTCAAGAAATATGGGGCTGTACAAATAAAGATCTCAGTGGTGACGCTGTAAGGTTGGACAGCCATATTGTAGTTCCATGGTAGCCTGATGTTGGCTTTTTTATCTCCACTATTGCATTCATGCTTCAAAAATGATGAACCTTACCTTATTTATTTATTTTGAATATATTCATAAGAGAGATAAAAACAGAAATAGAAGAAAAAATATACTGTAGTCGTTACAAACAACATATTCGAAAAGGAGTGGGAGGAAGAAAACTTCCCCTTCTCCATCAGTTAATTAAACATAAATGCTTCCATATTTTACAAAGGAAAAACAATATTCACGCAATAATTTAGTGATCTAACAAGGCAAAAAAACAAAACAAAGGCAAAATAATAACCAACAAAAAGAAGTAGAATCCGTTAACCCGTTCCATTCTTGAACACCACACCGTGAAACAAAAGTTTATCATTCCTGTGCGTGACCCATGAATTTTAAATTAAAATTTCCCCTTAAATTATAACCCCCATCTCGATCTAGTTGATGATTTGTTTGCTTGTAAAGATTATCTTAATGAATAAATCATATAAGTTTCAAAAGCATCCTTTAGCGAAGTAATATAAAAACATCAATAATCCAAAACAGCATTGTAAAAATGCTGCTTCGTATGATGGTGTCTTGAAGTAGTTGGTCTACCCTGCTGGATGGACCCATGGGAGAGCAGATCTTTGATGATGTCATCGTGAACCATTCGAACCCGCCGTCTCTCTGCCGCCACGCTGTATTCAACCTGTTCTCTCTGAGTGTGAGGAACAATTGGCTTCAAGATCACCTGTGGGTCAAATGTCAGAGAGTGTCAGAGTTGAGACTCTATAACATTACCCGGGTGCACACTAACAGATCCTGACAGGTACTGAGCCACTCGCTTCAAATAAAACTTCAAGTATTCTGTTTGCCCCTGAAACAGCACAACAGCATCAGGCCTTTACAGATCTCGGTCTCTGGAGGTCAGATTGCTTTTCTTTGGCTTAGAGGAAAACAGGCCCTTGATTACTTTAAACTAGGGTGAGCATATTCTGAAACCCAAAAAGAGGACCCTCAGCAGCATGTGTTGTGTCATGACGCTCAACATCTTGACAGGAAGGTACACTGGAATAATGCCAGTGGTCCAGTGCAGCGCTTTATTATATATATTAAGCCTTTTACTACTATGAATATATATGGCCGCCTGGTCTTTTTTGCCTTTTTTGTCAATAAATGGGTCAGAAAATGCCCTCTGAGTAAATTATTTGCACCTATTTCTAGGTAAAAATAAAACATTCTAGCAAGTATTTGTCATTATTAAGTTGTAAATGCTTAAAGCAGTGTGTAATACAACACTTTTGAGAAGACAAAATCAAAACTCAACTTATTTTATAGAATTTATTAGTATTATTTATATTATTATATTATTTAACTATGAAATCCATAAAACATGAACTATGATGAAAAAGATGATGCCAAAAAAGATGAACTAGGCTAAAATATGGCAAAATAAGACGAAAATACGGCAAAAGAATGGCAAAAAAACACTCCAGAATGATACTAATGTCATTATTTACAATATGTTTACATTATTTACACAGAAAATACTGATAAACCACTGATAAATGACCCACGTTTGTCTCTGAACCCTCTCCCTGCTCTCCCCCTCCTCCCCCTCAGGTAATCCAGCCTTTACCGTAATGTACTTTATAGCAGTGAAAAGCTCTGCTTCTCAGCTTTCAGAATCGGTTGGAATTATTTGGATAGCGTGTATACTCGAGGAGTTACAATAGTTTGAATCATGCTCTTATTTTTCTGTCGCCGGCAACAGCTTCGTCTGTAGAAAAAAGGTGAGCAAAACCCGGACATTTTAGAGAATTTTATAAAATCCCCATAAAAGGAGGACATGTCCAGGTGAATGAGGACGTATGGTAACCCTATTTAAACAAAACTGCCAATTCTAATAAAGATGGGACTTAATTGTGAATTCACACCATGAGGAACACTTAATTAACAACTCTGTTGGTTTTATTAACAAATTGAGAAAAGAATTGCTGATTGAAGTTGTTCAACAATATCCTGACCTGCTGCGCTAAAGCAGGATTCCAACTGTCTTGGAAAGATGTTGAGGTTTGTCTTTTGTTTCAGTGTCTCACTGCTTCATCTTTCTGTTTGGACCAAATTCAGTATTAAATGCTTGGGGGCTTTTATTTGAGCTCGGCCTTTATTTTGGAAAATCTGCAGCAGCAACAGGCTCTTATTTGATATTAAAGAGTGACACCTCAGTATGAAAAATGTACCTTTTGTCCCGTGTTTGTGCGCTGTGTGACAAAGGTGGCGAAGGCATGACAAACTCTCCAGTGTCGATCAGTGAACAGGTCCTCACAGCTCACCTGTATGCCCACCTGAGGACAGAGCAGATTATGGATCATTAAGGTTCAAAGAATAAATGCTGATTATTGATTTATTTGATGTTTAAAGTTTGATGTGTCTGCACTCATTCACGTTAACAGGATGAGAAGTACACAAGCTTAAATGACTTAAAGTCTAGAGATTCAGAGCTCCACTCTGACTGTTAAAACATGGAGAGAATTATTATTATCTTGTTGTTATGTCGTCTATTTCTTTGACATATTCTCTGTCTACTCGCTGTTACCATGTAGTGCATACAGTTGCAAGAAAAAGTATGTGAACCCTTTGGGATTACTTGGATTTCTGCATAAATTGGTCATAAAATACGTTCTGATCTTCATCTAAGTCACATCACTAGACAAACACAGTCTGCTTAAGCTAATACAGCACAAAAAATGATAAATTTTCATGCTTTTATTGAACACAGTATGTAAACAGTCACAGTGCAGGGTGGAAAAAGTATGTGAAGCCCTAGGCTAATTACTTCTCCAAGAGCTAATTGGAGCCAACCTGGGGTCCAACCAATGTGATGAGATAGGATGTGTTGGTTAAAGCTGCCCTGCCTTGTAAAAAACACACACCAGTTGTGAGTTTGCTGTTTTCAAGAGGCATTGCCTGATGTGAACCATGCCTCGCACAGAAGAGCTCTCAGAAGATCTACGATCAAGAATTGTTGACTTGCATGAAGCTGGAAAGGGTTACAAAAGTATCTCTAAAAGCCTTGATGTCCATGTGTCCACGGTAAGACAGACTGTCTACAAATGGAGAAAGTTCAGCACTGTTACTCTGCCGAGGTGTGGTCGTCCTGTAAAGATGACTGTGAGAGCACAGCGCAGAATGCTCAATGAGTAAAGAGAATCCTAGAGTGTCAGCTAAAGACTTACGAAATATCTGGCACATGCTAACATCTCTGTTGATGAAGTACGATACGTAAAATACTAAATAGAAAAGAGTTCATGGGAAACCATGATGAAGTCCAAAAAACATTCTCATTGAAGTTTGTAAAAGAGCACATGGATGTTTCCACAGCACTGCTGGCAAAATATTCTGTGGACAGTTGAAACCAAAACGGAGTGTTTGGAAGGAACACACTACTCTTGTGTGGAGAACAAAATGCAAAGCACACCAACAATTAAAACCTCATCCCAACTGTGAAGTATGGTGGAGGGGGCATCATGGTTTGGGGCTGCTTTGCTGCCTCAGGCCTGGACAGATTGCTATCATCAACAGAAAATGAATTCCCTAGTTTATCAAGACATTTTGCAGGAGAACTTAAGGCCATGTGTCCACCAACTGAAGCTCAACAGAAGATGGGTGATGCAACAGGACAATGACCCAAAGCACAGAAGTAAAACAACAACAGAATGGCTTCAACAGAAGAAAATACTCCTTCTGGAGTGGCCCAGTCAGAGTCCTGACCTCAACCTGATTGAGATGCTGTGGCATGACTCAAGAGAGCCATTCACATCAGACATCCCAAGAATATTGCTGAACTGAAACAGTTTTGTAAAGAGGAATGGTCCAAAATTCCTCCTGAACCATGTGCAGGTCTGATCTGCCGGAAACATTTGGTTGAGGTTATTGCTGGCAAGTGGGTCAATCATGATTAAATCCAAAGGTTCACATACTTTTTCCACCCTGCACTGTGAATGTTTACGTGTTGTGTTCAATAAAAACATGAAACTTGTAATTTTTGTGCGGTATTAGCTGCAGACTGTGTTTGTCTAGTGATGTGACTTAGATGAAGATCAGAACATATTTTATGACCAATTTAAGCAGAAATCCAAGGAATCCCAAAGGGTTCACATACTTTTTCTTGCAACTGTATATAAATATACATATACATACATGTATATATACATACTAGGGCTGAACAATATATCGTTATCGTATCGATATCGAGATATGAACATTCAAGATATTAATATCGAAAAGCAACAATATAAACGTTATAGATTTCCCCCACGCTAAAACTGCACTTTCCGCATTCTTTGGAATTATGATGTTTTTATATTTCTCAAAAACGCTTGGATTTCACCAAACCCGTAGTCATATCATATTGTATCGATATCGAGATATCTGGCATGAATATCGAGATAAGAAATTTTGTCCATATCGTTCAGCCCTAATAGATACATACATGTATGTGTTTACACATGTAGTATACATGCATCACACACTGCTGATGAGTGACTAGATGGTATTTATGTTTTAATAAGCTATGTAACATTCCACCTCAAATAAGAACAGCACTTTAACTCTAGCACCATTGAAAACATGTACTTTAAAACATATATGTTGAGACCTAATGCACTTTTAGTACTTAAGATTATATTACTGTTGTTTTACATGTTGTAGGGTAGATTTAACCCAGCCTGTATTGTTTTTATTGAACTTGTATCTGTTATTGTTCGTGGTATTGTACTGTTTTTGTTTACATAAACACACATATAAATACACATATACATATACATACAGATATATTCATACATCCAGACAGGTAGAGAGACAGTGACTAGAAGTAATTTATGATAGAGACAAACCCATGGACACCCCAGATCATAAATCTGTCCTCATCATATGTGTCTCTGCTGAATATTGATTTATTCACAGTAAGCCCATTGAGATTAGGCATCTCATTTTCAGAGGGTCCTCATGTCTATATGTTTGTAAAGATAGTTACTGTGGATGCATAATCAATACAACCATGGATAGAGAGATCAATCTAATATTAACATTAATATCTATAATGAATATAATCTGGAGAGGAATGATGTGGATTAATATAGCAGCATCTAGCTGAACTGCCTTTAAAGTAAGTTTAACTGGTCTAAAAGTCTGAATTTATGTTAAATGATGTTTCTGTTGATGGTTGATGCAGGATATAGCTCATGGAGTGGAGCAGGTCCACAGCAGCAGGTCATCCATGATTGATTGCCAAGGTCACACTAATATCTGTGTGCTGTTTTTTGCCTGTATCTCTCGTTTTCTATTTTATAGTTTCATTATGCACTGTAACGTCGAAATCAACATTTAAATAGATAAAATTAGAACATTAATGCATTAAAATGATCATGTGACTGACTGGCAAGGACATACCCTGCCCCTCACCCCATGTCAGCTGGGATAGACTCCTCCCCCTGTGACCCTGGGAGGGACGAGTGGTGTAGATAACGGAAAGATGGAAAGATCACAACATTTGTAACCATAGTTGGCTTTATTCGTGCTGTTTCACGGCCAAGCTTTCATTTTTCTGAGCTATTTGGTAGACCCAGATCGTTCTTCATGGCCTTTTTTTACTCAATAAGTGCTAAAGAATCAGAATAAGAATCAGAATCAGATTTATTGCCAAGTAGGTTTTTACACTTACAAGGAATTTGCTCTGGTGCTATTGGTGCAAAGTACAAACAGACAATAAGTAAAAAGATAATAAAAATAAAAATAAGGTGCAAGCATTGTAATAAGAATAATCAGAAATAGAAATATAGAATAAAATAAAATAAAATAAAATAATAAAATAAAATAGACTAAAATATATACAGAGTTATTTACAGTTGTTACCACATCACCGGGGGGGTTAATGTAACCCAACTAGAGCTGTTTTGGTGGAATTTTCATGAAGTTGGTATCAGGTGGTTGGGGGGAGTCGGGGTGGGTCATGGGCAGTGTTCAGCAGTGATGTACTGGAGGGAAAGAAACTGTTCTTGTGGCGTGAGGTTTTAGTCCTGATGGACCGCAGCCTCCTGCCTGAGGGGAGGGGCTCGAAAAGTTTGGCCAAGATCTTGCCTGCACGCCTCAGAGTCCTAGAGGTGTACAGATCCTGCAGAGATGGCAGGTTACATCCGATCACCGTATCTGCAGAGCGGATGATGCGCTGCAGCCTGCTCTTGTCCCGAGCAGTGGCTGCAGGGTACCAGACGGTGATGGAGGAGGAGAGGATGGACTCTATGATGGCCGTGTAGAAGTGCACCATCATAATCTTTGGCAGGTTGAATTTCTTCAGCTGCCTCAGGAAGTACATCCTCTGCTGTGCCTTCTTGATTAGGGAGGTGATGTTCAGCTCCCACTTCAGGTCCTGGGAGATGATGGATCCCAGGAAGCAGAAAGACTCCACGGTGAGTACTGTGGAGTCAGAGAGTTTGATGGGAGCATGTGGGGCTGTGTTTCTCCTGAAGTCCACCATCATCTCCACTGTCTTCAGGGCGTTGAGCTCCAGGTTGTTCCTGCTGCACCACGTCACCAGATGGTCCATCTCCAGTCTGTAAGCAGACTCATCCCCATCAGAGATGAGACCAGTGAGGGTGGTGTCGTCTGCAAACTTCAGGAGTTTGACAGACTGGTGACTGGAGGTGCAGCTGTTGGTGTACAGGGAGAACAGCAGTGGGGAAAGAACACAGCCTTGGGGGGAGTCGGTGAAGGGAACCTTGAGCTATGTCTTGAGCTAGAAACCAAAATTAGATCCCAAATTGTAACCAGCGCCAACACATCCAGTACGTCCCAGACCAAATCATGACACAGATTTAGGTGTTCTAGTTACCAGTGACTAAATACCAGGGCCAAAGATGCTGAGCCTTCTCTGCTCAATGAGCTGTCAGATATACTTTACTCCAGCAGAAACAGACCAGCCTAAACAAAGTGAAAACATTAGGGACACGTTTTTGTCTGTAAAGCATCAATGTTGGAGTTATTTAGGATCTGGCATCGTTCAGAGTGATATTTCAGCAACTACACCCAACCCGCTTCTGTGTAGGTGTTCGAAGATGAAGTTTCTTCATGCCATTGATGTTACTTTATAAACAGGTCTGATTTTATTTTCTCTTAAAGTAATATAAATTTAGTTTTCATTCAATTTGGGTAAGGATCATTAAAGACAAGTTTTACTTGACTAACGATGAGGCAAGAACTGCAATGTTTCACATATGAAGAGGAAAGCAACACCACCACTCGCTCAAAATACAGCTTCCTGCTTTTCCTGTTTAACCATGCTTTTAATCAGATCAGACCTGAGTGATAAATATCTTAAGCTTAAAGGGACAGTTCAGTATTTTTGAAGTTGGGTTGTGTCAGGCTGAAAGGGCAGCACTGCACCTTTATGGAGAACGAGCTCAGACTACCAGAGAGCTACACTGATGTCAATGGGTACAGTTATTCCACGAAAATGTGTGAGTTTTACATAAAAACAAGCCATGAAACTATGTCGGGGAGAATGTACAATAGGGCAAAACATTTCCTAGCACTTTGATTTTCCTCTAGGAAGTCTCTGTGTTTGGCACCCTGACAGACCAGCAACGTGCACTACCTGCTGCACCACCATGACATAAAGGCAGATATACTGATTTAAGCTGCAGGGAAATGATCTCTACAGCTAATCAAATTCAGTCCTACCAATGATTAGACAGCAGCACATGCTTTAAAGAAAAGGCAACAACAACCCTTAAGGTCTGTATTTATGCTTGGAATACAGACTTCAAGTGCAGATCGTCAAGGAGTTTTCATCTTCTGGCCGTTCCTTCAGCCCTGTTCCATTATCATTACAGTCCCTGATATTAACTTCAGAGAGATCAACAGAATTAAATCCATGGTAGTTCCTGCAAACAGCACACAGATATTAGGTATGACCTTAAAAAACAATCATGGATGACCTACTGCTGTGGACCTGCTCCACTCCATGAGCTCTGTCCTGCATCAACCATCAACAGAAACATCATTTAACATAAATTCATACTTTAGACCAGTTAAACCATTTTAATGGCAGTTCAGCTAGATGTTGCTATAGTAATCAACATCATTCCTCTACAGATTATTTTCATTATGGACATTAATGTTTATATTAGATTGATCTCTATCCATGGTTGTATTGATTATTCATCCATAGTAACTATCTTTACAACCATGTAGACATGAGGACCCTCTGAAAATGAGATGCCACATCTCAAGGGGCTTACCTTTAATAAATTCATATTCAACAAATATGGTGCTATATAAAATAAAGATTGATTGACTGAGCCTATATTCAGTTGAAACAAATGTGTTTTTAGTCTCTTTGTCTCTGCCTGGAGAGATAAATCTCTGAATGTATGTATCTGTATATACAAATATATTTATTATATGTATTTGTATATATGCATATATGTGTATCTATAAAATGAAGAGTTTGTCTTCAGCCTGCTCTATTGTAAAGTGATTTGAGATAACACTAGTTATGAGCTGGAGCTATACAAATAAAAATTGTTTGATAATGCTTCATAATAAATGGGCAGCATAGCTGTAGTAACTTTGCCAGTTGATTAAATTAAATACTACCTGCATACTACGCAGAGGGGCTTTAACGGGGGCTAACTGGTCTACAGCCAAAGCTTACACAGGTGTGGAGTTAAGCCGCCTGCACACCGAACGTGAGTTGGGTGACCACTCTCCATGTAAAGTCAATGTACAGCCGCAATGGGGCGGGGCTAACCCTCCTGCAATGCGACAGACGTGCTCTGGGCAACCGCGTCGCTCATCACTCCATCGCCAAAATTGAAAAGTTTGAACTCTTCAGTTGATGTCACGTGTGGCTGAGCGGCAACAGCCAATCAGCATTGTGTGGGTGTGTGACGGTACCCATGTCAGACTGTTTTCATTCAGGTTCACAGAGTAACAATCCATGTCCGTGTGGAAACATTAGTTAGTGAGTGCATTAGTTCCACCTTGATGGACCGCAGAGAACTCACAGACGCTGCTGCTGCAGGGCCATCAGCTGCAGTGTTTTGTGGTGGGTAGGTGAGTGAAAAGGATACAGTTGGAATAATTTCAGCTAATACATCCTGTTATATGATATATGATATGATCGTGGTGAAACTCGAGCGGACATGACGTCACTGAGTGATGGTGACAGTGGCCAAAATGAGGTATTTATGGATTTATGGTGACGCTACTTGGGTGGACGACGGGATTTCAATCGCAAAGTTGTTTTCAGTGTGAAAGCAGCTTTAGAGGTATGTTCCCCCAACCTGCTGTGCAGGACCAGGTCCCTGTCCCTGATAGGTGAACTAGGGGGAACGATGTGGATCTTACTGTCCTAGTTACAAAATAAGCTTTTTTTCAGACATCCTTTGAATGAGCATGAACAGGCTGGAGAGGAAAACAGAGCAGGTCCTGTGTTTATATCAAAAGGTTTGAAGCTGAAACACCAAAAAGAGTGTGAACACATCTGACCTCCATGCTGGTGTTAAAGGCTCGGTTGACCTTTGCCTTGATGTTCACCACCTGACCAACTCTAAACAGGAAAACATCAAACCAGTGACGACTGTGTTAACAAGCACATACTGGATATGCAGAAGAAACAACGTCTCTGCACAGCCTCAACATTTCCTGTTACCTAATAGTGTGCTCAAAGTGGATGTCATCCATTGAGGCAGTGACGCAGGGACTCCCAGCATGCCTCTCAGCTGTGAAACAAGCAGAGGAGGTAACAAGTCAGAGTTAGTCAGTGGTTTCAACATCGTCTGGGTGCAGAAAAATGATTAAAAAGCATTTCGACACACAGTGTGACTAATCACACACACACCAGAGAGGCAGGCCGTGGAGTCGATCCACTTGAGCAGCTGCCCCACGCTGAGTTCCTGACGGTGGTTACTGTGGCACGGCATCACTATCTGACTCATTTTCACTTCTGTAGGGTTGACACCCTCCTCTTCCTCTTCCTCTTCCTCCTCCTCTTCCTCGTCCTCCTCTCCCTCCTTCTCTGGATCACTGAACACGGGGGAATTCATTTCTGGAGCTGGGGAGAAAAAAAGACTTTCTTAGGCAGAGAATTATCTGTTTTTTGGTCATTTGTCTTCTATGAATTTTTAAAGAGCCCATATTCTGCTTTTTTGAGATCTATCCGCCCTTTGCTGTGTTTTACATCTCCCCAAGGGACAGAGTGCTCCTGCACACAAGACGAAAAACTGCAGCGTCACTGTTTCATCTGCAGTTGAAGCTCATTGGCTCAGGATAGCAAATCTAATGCAAATCATCCACCAAAGACAGAATGCAGAGCTGTTGAAAACATGGCACTGAGCAGGGCTAAACTGGCCAAGTAGACCAATCAACCAAAATGTCAGGAGCTCCAACAGAGCATCGAAGGGCCCGTTTACACAACGAGAGCTTTTGTGTTTGCACCTTCCGTTTATAGAGGAACTAGGGCTGGGTATTGTTAAGAACCTCACAATTCGATTCGATTCGATTTCAATTCTTTAGGTTGCAATTCACTTCAATATTGATTTAAATGCTCTGATGTCGATTCAGTGAGAAGTAGAAATACACAGATAATTAGAGTACCTGCTGACAATTTTCAAATCTTTATTTTCATGCCCATGTGAACACATGGTATGTGACGTCACATTTTTAAGCAATAAAACATCTGAAAATAAAAATTTGCACAATAATAATTAATTGTGCATATGGAGTACAAAAGCAAAAAAACATAACAGTTCTGTATAAACACTGAAAAAGTCCACAGCGCCCCCACTGGCCAGGATGTGAATCGACTGCAGTGCATTGATGAATCGATATTTTTACCCACCCCTAATGAGAATGGTGCCTGGAGTGCCTGAATCAGCAAACCGTTGATACCAGGGTCCAGAGCGAAAAGTTCCGAAAATGTTCTCATCATAGTCTCTATGTAAACAGGGATCACTGTTGCGTACCTAGGAACAACAACAACACCAGCTATGCCAACATGTGTGCTGTTAACTGTGCTCAGTTTGTTATCGCTCCTCCAACAAAATGTGGATTTGCTGTGTCAATACTCTGACCAGCGGAGACACATTTGTTATATCAACCAAGGACACTACAAACGAGGATCCGTGTGAACGCAGAGCGCCTTGAATAAGAAAAACCTTTCAGTTTCTGGTGACATGTTGTTGAGCAAAAGGAGCCTCAGACTGAGAGATCTCAGCTAAATCTGGTTTGTTTAGGAACATTAGAGATTGTGAACATCCTCGAGCAGTCATGGATTCAGATATAAGAACCTACAAGGCAAATATGGACTCTTTAAATATAAAACACTATTTTTTTTTACCTTATACAAGAGTCAGGATAAGACAACACTGTTTACATCCACACAGATTATACAAGGACACACCAGATGGACGGTTCAATATATTTCACTTCTCCATCTGGGCAACCAGGGGCAGGGCCAGACTTTTTTAACAAGGGTAACACAGGTCCAATTGGGGGGCATCATAATTTGGCTGTGCTGCAGTTACACTAAACCTGAATTTAATTGTTATGCAATGGTATTTAGAGCCACTTCCTGTGAATCCATTTCAAAATAAAATCTGGGAGAGCGTCACATTTTGGACAATGCCAGTCACCCTCTGCACCGTCATCGGCAACCAGAGGAGCCTGTTCAGCCCAGACTGCTCCTTCAAGGTCAGGACCAACAGACTGAGAAACTCCTTTGACCCTCAGACCATCAGACTGTACAACTCCTCACTGAGGAGGAGGAGTAACAGGAAGACAGAGGACGGGAAGGAGCAGTAGCCAGCCAGTAGCCATATTTCTATTTTTATTTATATTTATTTATATTTCTGTTTATATCTATCTCTTTTTTATATATCTTCTCATCTGCTATAAGTTGTGCTGCTGGAATCTTAATTTCCATGAGGGAGTCTCCCAAAGGGATAGATAAAGTTCAATCTAATCTAATCTAATCTACAATGTCCCAGTTTTTATGCTCAGTAACTTCTTGGTTTTGGTCTTGTTCCTGTTTAATTTTACAATTGTGGGTGGAGACTTTACACAATAATTAAAAGCAGTCAGAGCCAGTGGCAGTTCGGGGGGCACACGGGAACCCAATCGGGGGGGGGGGGGGGGGGGGGGGGGGGCTGTGAAACAGCCCATAGAGACTATTTGGACAATTGGTCCATCAATTATATTCATGACAGGCCAATCAAATAATAGGGGTGCCAAATTATCGCGTTAATTGTGATTCATTCTTTACAGTCATATTTAGCGCGTTAATCTCATTTTTAATCTGATTTCACTGCTTCAGTATTTTAAGAGGGCAGAACCTTAAAATACCAGGGCAGCTGGTGATTGGACGATCTGTCCGCTCGTCACACTCTTCACAGACCAGTCCATTTCAAGCCACAGTATGACGTAGCAGCCAGACCCTGTCATTAGCCATTAGCTCAAACTACGAGTACTTCAGTCCTGAGACCATCGTCTTATCTTACATCAAATGATACCACACAAATGCATCATCTGCCACTTATATGTGACATGAATCTCGTCAAAGACAGTACCCACCAAGTTCTCCCGGTAAACTTCTGAGGAGGGCATATTGCGTATTGAAGGGTAACTGTGACTCTGACCCGGCATCGTTCGCGCAGCTTTTCCGTATCTCTCCCAGGTTTGACAGTGCTGATCCCCGGTCGGGAGAAGAGCAAAAACATGATTTCCTGTAAGAAAGCTTGAAGTGACGTTCTTTGCTTCTCCTTTAAAGAAGAAACAAGTCCATTGTCGTCACATCCACAGCTCCCGCCTCTGTCCCCTGATTGGGCCGTTAAAGTTGGAGTTTTTATGCATCGGGCTTCTTGTGCTTGAGTTTTGGGGGTGGAGAACAATCTTTAGATCTGCCACAGTAATCTAATGAATTTCAATGAAAATACCTCAAGTTGAGGGCTTCAGCAGTTTTTGAGTTAGATTAAAAAAGAGATGAATTAGATCAACTAATTACAGATCATAATTAATAAATCTCTCAATTTTTTTAATCTCCTGACAGCACTATCAAATAATGCAACAGGCGGGCGCTACTGCTGCTGTGCAAAGTACAAAACCTGAGCCACTGCACAGAACAAACTTTCGTCAAAACACATCAGAAGTAAAGCAAAAATATCATTTCTACAGCTTTCAGTGTTGTTGGTGTTTTTATATTAAATTAAGAAATGTAGTTCAGATCTGATAAAAATGTGACTGAAGCTGTAGCTCCCCCCTCTCTGCTCTAAAAGGACACTAACTGGGCCATGCAGCTCTGGGCCGAGTACAATCATAGGTTGAAGCTTGGGAAGATGGATTATCAGGCGGATCCAGCTGCACTGCAAGGGTACATAGGTTAAGCTGATGTTTTATGTCTAAAAACTAGAAATTATTCTTGGTGTTTTGGGGTGCAATCTCATTGTATGCTTGGTTATGATTTAAAATGAACAAATCATCAGAAGAAGAACTGCCGACTGCATCCTACTTTGAACAGCAAACACTATGTAAAAGTAAAATGTGATTTCACCTCAAAGACTCAGGATGTGCTTGGGTTTAGGGCTGGGCATTACAGATCACACCACCATAATAACTACCTTTAAAACCATACAGAGGAGGACCCTCTCTGAATGCTGGATGCATCGTCTCAGAGGGCTACAGCCCCTCTAATGAATTTATATACAGCAGAGAAATATCATATTCTATTCTCAGTATATTGCCTTATTTAATCATTTAAATGTAGCTATTTATTTAGTTGTTGTTACCTTGATTAAATGTGATAACAGAACTACAATTATTATTGCCAATGTTATTATTCTGAATATTTGGGCATATGTATAGGCTTTTATTTTGATAGGTTTGGTTGTTTGGCACCAGACATGGATACAGAGGGGAAGGTAAGACAAGATGGGCGGGCTACAATGAAGGTGAATGGTCTTTTACCAGGAGGACAGAGGCTTGGAAATTAACATTTTTTGATCCTGTGTACGATTCATACTCCCTGAGCCACAGTGGCCATTTTGAGATTTGAGTTATAAAGTTGTTCAATATTGATAAAGCCAAATGAGTGCATTTATTAATTATCACTTTCATTCTTATTTTGGTCCTTTTGTCTCAGCCTGCCACCCAATCAATTCTACATCTCTCTTTAAAAATATACAAAAATAAAATAAAAAAGAAGATAAGAAAGAGAGTCGCTTTGACCTACTGAAGCATCTTCAGATAAAATTGCTGATTTGGGTTCAAACAAATTGATTGATTTATTGATTTATTTAAAAAAAAAAATCTTTTGCTAAAAAAAAAACATTGTATATGGTCGCCATTATACCACATTGATACTAAAACTGTGATCGATTCATACATCAACAAAAATACAAGCTTAAATCTTACTCAGAAATTTAAATATTTCATTTTTTTTGTATCCGACAAAGTATCTAAAATAATAATAACTGAAACTCTACTTTCCAAATTAGAATTAACATTCTGAATGGGTGGTGGTATGGTGGTGCAGCAGGTAGTGCACATGGCTCACTACAGTAAGGTTGCTGGTTAATTCCCCACGTCAATCAGGGTCTCTCTGTGTGGAGTGTGAATGATCTCCCTGTGCATGCGTGGTTCTCTCCTCAGTGGGCTCTAAGTGGTGTAGATGATGGATGGATGGATTTCAAAGAGGTTTTCTTCTGATCCAGCTCACATTACTCTGAATGAGTCCTGGCGTCGAGCTTCTAAACAGCAGAAGTGAAGTCATGCCAGCAGCTTCTCTCTGAATGGTGGTTCATCTCTTTACTCTTTAGAGAGCAGATCGTCTGAGGGGAACATTTGTTCATCTGCTGCTTCAATCTCTTCAGGGAGAGTTATCAAGTTTACTTTGAGTGACACTGAGCTTGCTCTGATCCTTCGGTGTCATAAATGTAAAGACTGACAAACTGATATTTGAATTACATAATTTCGCTTTACTTCACAATAATAATCACATTAAATGGCGGTTATTAACAGGCATACGCACAGGTCTGGGCTGAGACAGCAGGTACCGTGAACAAACATGGAGAGAGGATTCAGTCTGATTTATTAACACTACAGACACATCTGTGAATGAATAAGTAGCATTAACGATAAACTTATGTCGGTCAGCAGCGTACCTTTACTGTACACAGTGAGGTTTCACGTTACATTAACACACTTCACAACTACAACACAGTTTAACTTCACTTCAGGGACATGCTAAAGCTAAAGCTAACTGCGTTAGGAGACACGTTATGACAGTGAAGTGAAGCAACGACTCATTTTGGACAAATTAACGCTCACTGACCTGTCTGCAGGCACGGACACCGTCAGGACGTCTGTCACCGAGGTTCCGCCATCGACGGAGGATGTTAACTTGATGTTAACTTTCAAAATAAAAGACATCTGCACAGGGCATTCCTGCTGCGATGACTTTCAAAATAAAATTAAGACAGCTAGATAGATAGATAGATAGATAGATAGAGTGAAGGGCTGTCTGTCTCTCTATGTCGCCCCTGTGATTGGTTGGTGACCAGTTCAGGATGCACCCTTGCCCAGTGTCTGCTGGTATCATATGGACTTCAGCCCACTGCCATAGATGATAGATGGATGTATATTCAATCAAAATGTGAGTCCAATCAAGCAAATTTATGAACAAATAGGCTCACGTTTTGTCCAATTTGTGATTTTGGCAGTGATTTTTAAGATCAGTTTTGGATCAGTTTCCTAAAAAAGTGTGAGCCCATTCCGAGAATATGATCAGACAAATATGTCTCCTTAATTGGACACATCTTCACGGTACTGAAATATTTACTGTTTGGGATTTTTTTAATATATATGTCATTCAAGGTTAAAGAAGACAGACAGTCCCACTATTCCTTATTCAGCCTAACCTACACTTTAAAAAGGTTGTTGTAAATTTCACAGTAATTTACTGGCAACAAGATGCCAGTAAATTACTGTAAATGTCTTTACTGTAGCATTAATCTATTTAAATTAACAGGATAATTATTGTATTTTCTATAATCGTTAACTACTGTATTTTTACTCAAGGTATTATTACTGTCTTTTAATTTACAGCATTATTACTGTATTATCAAAAACAGCATCCTTACTGTTTTTCCATTTAAGTTTTTAAAATCAAACTTAAGTCCTTTTAGTCTGGCTTTAAGCTGATTATATTTACTATTGTTATTTAATCTTATTTATTTATTTATTTTAACCCTCTTAATCTGTTTTAATTCTCAATTTCAGCTCAGATTTATTGTTTGGAATTTTATTCTCTGTTCATTGATTTCCATTCCACTATCCTACTTCAGTAGATTTTATCATGCATTTGGTGTTTGGCTTTCTCATTTTACCATATTATTATTTAATTGTTTATTTTATTTACTTAGTTATTCTTTTTCCTAAAGTATTTTCATCTAATATCTTACCATGATTTTTTATTTTCACTTTAGTCTTAGCTCCTGTGTTTCCTGATTTTTAATTCAAGATACCGTTTCCTCAGTCCTCTAATTCTGTTTTGTCTTTGTGTGTGTGTGTGTGAGAGTGAGTGTATGTGCCATATGTGGATCGTGAGGGTGGGTGGGGTTTTGTATTTTTCATTGTATTCAATTTTCTATTTTTTATTTTAATTATTTTTTTATTTCTTTGTTTTTATGTGAAGTGCTTTGTGCTACAAGACGTATGAAAAGTGCCTAACAAGTAAAGTTTGATTGATTGATTGATTTTAATGCATTTTAAATTACAGTGAACTTGCTGTATTTTAGTTTATATGACGATATCTTTAACTATTTCACTGAACATTTTTTTGCAATACACATCTTGTAAAACAAATCACATACATCAATGTTTATCCAATAAAATACATTTACTCAAACATTTGTTTCACCCAAATATGTGAAACATTACCTAAAAAAATCTTACCTGCTATTGGTCAGTTTCCCTGGGAAAAGTGGATTTTTCTCTTGATCCATTACCATTTTCAGTTATTTACTATAAAGACATTTTAGGGTAAATAAATGTAGATTTTTTTAAAAAACTGTTTTTCCACAATATTTTGCCATTTACAGTCATTTACTGCATAGATGTTTACAGTATACCTAGCTCTTGCTGCTGTTGTACATACTGACTGCTCCTGGACTTTAACCTCCTTGCGGCATATGTTTTTTTCTGCTGTACATGTGTAATTTTTAATATTTAACATAGATATGGCACGTTTTCCCACTGTCATTTGCACTTTATTATAGCTTTTTTATAATTGCAGTGTAGTTGAATGTATAAACTGGAGCCTATGCAAAAGAAAACAAAGTCTATCTAAGTCTAAGTCTAAGTAGGTAGCTGTTAAATATTATTGTAAATACAGAAATCAGTGACAGTGCATTGGAAGACGTGTCATTGTTGTCATATTTTTATAGAGGTTTTGCTCTATTAGAAGGATATGGCCTTTACTTATGTATTTAAAAACCAGGACATTTAAGCTGTAGACAGTGTTTTTTAATGATGAGTGATAAAAACCCCCTCTCTGCTCCTCTATTGTGCACCTCCCTGTCACCTCCTGCTCCCCTCGGACTCCCCCTCGTTCCTGGGACCCTTTATTGTTGTGATGCTGGACTGTACCAACGCTGCAGAGGAGGGGGGGCTTTTATTATTCCGGCTGTTCCAAGGTTGGGGAGCATCTGTCTGTCTGACCATGCGCCTGGAGCTCCAGGCCCGGCCCGCCGCTGCACCGCGCCGCGTTCCCAGGAAGGATCCAGAGGCTGTGGGTCAGAGCCCGGTACCGATCCGCCGGGAGGGTTAACGGAGGAGGAGAGGTGAGGAGACA
Source organism: Cetoscarus ocellatus (assembly GCA_037902135.1). Taxonomy (NCBI): domain Eukaryota; kingdom Metazoa; phylum Chordata; class Actinopteri; order Labriformes; family Labridae; genus Cetoscarus; species Cetoscarus ocellatus. The sequence goes on from JBAMNC010001282.1 coordinate 891,444, forward strand.
AAGGAGGTACATGTAGGACGCAGCAGGAGGACGGCCATTACACGCTGCTTCTAGAGCTAATAAAGGAGGTAGCATCCCTCCTGTGTTCCCCCGGAACAACAGCCCGTCCCGCGGACAGGAGCCCCGGAGCCCCGGAGCCTTTGTCTGTGGACCATGAGCCCTGAAACGATGCTGCTGCTCCTGCCTGTGCTGTGCGGCATCATCAGCGCCTCCAGCGCCGCGTCCTCAGGATCCAGTAAGTAGGCTAGTACACACACCTATGCGCACACGCACACGCACGCGCCGGCAGCCTTCTGTGGTTTGCTCGTGCAGATAGGGATGTGGACACCTGCCCGGACTCAGCACGAGCCCATCAGCAGGGCTTGTTGTTGTGCAGAGTGTTCTGGGCTGTGTGATGTTTAATGTTTTCATCACGAGGGCACCTCTGATCAATGAAGACCACATCACGAGCTCTCTGTTACTGAGGAGAACTAGACCCTCAAGGAACGGACCAGTTTAGGGGTCAGACAGTGGATTTGGAAAGGGGGTCGGTAATTGGATGTGACACACCATGTAATCAAGGCCCATGATGCTGTGATACTCCTGTGATACTGCAATTACACTGCAAAAACTCAGATCCAGGTGTCAGTTATTGCCCAATTTCATGTCAAATAATCTTGCTAGACTAATTGTCAGCCAGTTTCCTGACATGTCTGGATTAGCATCTTAATGGAAAAACTGAAAGTAAGGCAATAAGTAAACTCATCTGCCAATGAGACAAGCCAAATTTAACTTGAAGGGAGTCTTAAAATTAAGGATGCATGATATTATCGGTTTGATATCGTATCGGCCGATGTCAGCCCAAAAACGTTAAGTATTGGTATCAGCCGATATTGAAATTTTTCCTGATATTTACAGCCGATATATCGGTCACACATATCAGCCATATATAGGCTGGAATATTGGCAAATTACACAAATGTACAATATTGATGCACCTTCTCATCACTGCATGGGCAAATTTAAATGTCAAAGATTTCATTTTTGCAAGAGTTTAATGCAATTTTTCTTGTTTTACATATGTTACTCACAAAAATACACTGTAACACTGAAAGAAGCAAGTACATTTTTGTTAAGTATATAGAGAGAGACCAATATCGTACATCCCTACTTAAATGAAATATTCTGTCCAATTTAAGACCCTCACTCAGCAAAATTTTGCTTGTTTCATTGACAGATATTTTCTTATCATTCTTATCATTCTTATCATTTTCTTATCATCAGGTGTGTAACATGTTGATACAAGGGGTGCACCATATTATTGTAAGAATATCAGTATCAGTTTGGCCTAAAAAGCTGATTATCAATATCTGTAGACGATCAACTGTCTTCAGAATTTCCAGCAAATATATTGGCCATGCATATAATCACATACTGTAACCCACATGTCAGCTGTGATATCAGTAAAAATACTCAAATGTACCTTCACTGCACTAAAATCAACCACAGCATTTATGAAAGAGCGATGTCTTGTTTTTCTTGTTCCTCACATCAATAGTTTGTCAAATTGAAAGTCTTTTTTATTTTTAAATCAAACACTTTGTGCTCTGTAACTGGGATGATGAGTCCAGAAATGTTTGCATATTGGATATCAGCAAAAATCCAATATTGTACATCCATAATTGGTGAACTAAGTTAGTGCAATATTTTATGGAGCAAAACTGTATCAATATTTTATAGAGTAATGTCAGTATTTCAAATTTAATAATTAAAATAAATTCAGGGCATTTGTTTTGTTTTGTAGTTTAGCCTCCAGCAGCTAGTTTGACTCTCTGTCTCTCTGAAACATTTAAGGCCCTTGTCCACAGCCAGCGTTTTTTCTGCTTTAAGAGCTCTCCACTTCAGTTTCAGATAAATCCACTGAAAGCATATCCTGACACGCCAGATGGACATCGATATATATTTCACTAGTCCATCTGGGAAAGAGACCATAGAAAGTGTTTGAGAGGGCAGAACCTTTCAGAGCATATCTGGCAGGTGATCGGACAATCATTCCATCAATCACATTCATTATGGTCCAATCAGATTATGCCGTAGGTGGGCACCTCTGCGCTTCAGAATGTGAGTCACTTTGTAAAACAAACTCTTGTCAAAACATTTCAGAAGTGGAGCTAAAATATTCTTACTGCAGTTTGTATGTGATTTTCAGTTAATAAAGAAATGTGGCCAAAACTGCGACTGATACTGTTAGCATCTACGCTAATCTCTATGAGTGTAGTCAATTCCTGCCATCGTCTTGCTCGTCTCTCTCACTTCCCATCTCTGCCTGCTCTAAAGGACTCTGATTGGGCCAATCAGGCACAGTGGTTGTAGACTGGAGCTTGGTGAGATGGAGCTGCCTTATTACAGACATTGAACCAGGCTGATCCAGCTGCTGCGCAAGGCTACTGAAAGCAGCTCTAGACCTGAAAACAGTTCCTTCGAGAGTAGGCACCTCATTTCACCTCTGCCACTGTTGTTTACCAATCGGACATCAGAAGTACGCCCCTTCTTGATTTGGATTGGCTGTTTTCACTTGGTTGTGCAGCAGCAAAAATTAGCTGACACTGAGGGCGTTTTCTACTCAATGCTGAGAGCATTTGACTTTGTAGCTTTTGAATTGAGAATAAGCAAAAATGAAAGCTGACTGTGGACACAGGCTCTCGTCATCATCATTACCTCCGCCAAGGAGGTAATGTTTTGCCGGCATATGTTTGTTTTGTTTTTTTTGTTTTTTAGCAGTATTACGCAAAAAATACTGGATGGATTTTGCTGAAATTGTTAGGAGATGTTGTTAATGGCCCAACTTAGGCATGATTAGATTTTGGTGGTGATCCAGATAACCACCATTAGTGAACGATCGTTTTTGCTCATAACTGTCTAACTAATAATGATATCAACATTATTCTGAGTGCTAGGTGTGGGTTTTCAGGGTCATGAATCATATTATGATGGTACCTTTATCATGGAACTTTTGATTATAGATGTAACAGCAATATGTGAGCTACCTTGGTGGAGGTTTGTGCTCTCTAGTTTGCTTTCTAGTTTCTTATGCTTCACTCAAATAAACCCTAGAGATGGTTGTGTGTGAAAATCCCAGTATATCAGCAGTTTCTGAAACACTCAGACCAGCCTTTCTGGTACCAACAGCCACATTCAAACTCCAGCATGTCACCTTGATCATATCCAAAATGCAATGAGTTGTTGGCATGTGATTGACCCATTAGCCATTTCCATTATCAAGTGTATCAATGGGTCTACCTATTGAAGTGGCTGAGTGTATTTACCCCACGTCACATACTGATAGTGGGAGTGGCGAAGTAACATGTCCCACAGTTTTGATGAATCTAAGGACTACACTGTCAAACCTTATTAACCCTTGGAGAAGTCAACAGGAGCAGTTAGGGATTTGTGTTCCTGCTGGAGTTGGGGATCAGACCTCCCCCACCCTTCTTGTTGAGAGATGACTGTAGGGCTGAAAGATTTATCGTTTTTGGATCGGAATCGCAATTTCAGACAATGCAATCGTGATCGCCAAAGGTGCAGTTTTTGCAGCGCTCCTGACTGACCCAGGAGCTGTTGTGTCAACTGTTTTACACAAACGATTTTACAAATTTGCAGCCAATTTGCATTTAAGAATGACTCGTAAATGAACGGCTTGCTAACAACTGTGAATCAGTTCTCATTTATCACTTAAAAGAGCCGTTCAAAAGAGTTGACTTGTTCGAGAACGTCACATCTCCACCACGGAAGTGCTGGTAAGCAGGTCAACAACACAAAGCCTCTGTTTAGGAGTAGAAGTTGGAGTATCCCTTAAATAATGATAACAGATTATTTATCATCAATATTAGATGATGAATAATGTGTTATGTGCTTTTGATCACTGATTTCCTCACTATTGTCTATACTGTAAACACAGTGAATATTGAACTGAAGCTTGATTCGAAGAAAATTGTGAATCAAATTGAAATCACAATATCTGCCAGAAAAATCACAGTTAGATCTTTTCCTATGATCGTTCAGCCCTAGATGACTGACTCTATCACTGCTTTCAATTGCCTCAATTTTGGACAACTTTTGGTGTAGTTTGGCGAGTCGCTCGTTTGTCTGATGAATAGTTGATGGATTGACCTCAGATCCTGCTGTCATGTTGATGTGTCTTGTGTGGGCAAGACACTAAACACCAAACTGCTTCAGCTGCTACGTCAGTGGCCTGTAAATGGGTATGGAATAGGTAGGAGGTATTAGTGAACGGGGTGAGTACGGGTAGGTGTGGCCTGCTGTGTGAAAGCCTTTACAGAAGGTAGAAAGACTAGACCGGTACCTCTTAACGTAGGCGTGATGGCGTGCCTTTAATAAACTCTCTTGACATCCTCACAACAACAGAGGAGGAAATGGAGATGGCAGTTTCAGGAAGCGGTGACAAGCATCAAACAACCTACTATTAGAGGAAAGAGAAGAGTCTGGAAGTCATACAGCATTATGGAGCTGTTAACAGGAGGCATTTCATTTCTGTGTAGGATACCCTTGTCTCGTTAATATGATAATCTGACCACCAGGAGGTCAGCAGTGTCTCCACTTCATGTTTGAGTCTCGGCTCAGCTTGCTTTAAACCGTACCAGAGGTGATAAGAAACTGTGTCAGGTACTTGGTAAATGGACTTGAGCTTTTTAAGCACTTGGTCTTTCTGATGCCTCAAAATGCTTCAAACACCACAGGCCACATCTACACATTCTCACTAATTCACCCTCACACGTCCTCGCCCATTTACACGCCACTGACACAGCAATGGGAGCAAGTAAGAGTTAAGTGCCATGCCCAAGGACACGTGACAGCCAGAACTAAGTTCAAACCCTCAACCTTCTGCTTAATGGTAGAGCGAACTACCAGACTATGCCAACAACAGGGAGTGGCTTCGTCTGGTAGTTTTCCATTGGGAGGTTTTTCCATTGGGTACTGTTATGTTCTCATCAATTCCAGTTCTGGTTCTGCCTGTTGGTTCCAGTTCTTGATGGTCTCAAATTCCGATTCCACATTTTTTGGAGAATAAATAAGATAAATATTTTGAAACACGGACAACTAACAACTCCAACCATTAGGTAGTGAATGTTAGAATGAATGGGTCGGTGTGAAGCTGCTTTGACCGTTAAAGAGACTAGAAAAGTGCTATATAAACTCAAGTCCAAGTCCATTTATTATTTACTGTAGATATCAAGATACGAGGGCTGATTGATAAGTTGTGAGCCTCATATTTAAGAGTTTGACTTTTGGCAGACATATTGCATTATTTTTCAACATAATCCCCTTCAGTATCTATTCACTTTTGCCAGCGATGTTTAAGGGCCTCAATGCCACTTTTAAAAAAGTCCTTTTCTTGACCGTTCACTGCATGTATGACGTCATCATCTGACCAGAAGTGGGTACCGAAAACAACCTTTTTCAGTTTTGGAAATAGATGAAAGTCTGATGGAGTGAGATCAGGCGAATAAGGCGGATGCTCAATCAATTCAAAGCCACAATCTTTAATGGCAGCCACTGCAATGACAGACTTGTGAACAGGGGCATGTTGTCCATTTTGCAAAAGTCACTTGCCTTGTTTACTTTAGAGTGCTACCTCTTCGACATAAACTGGCCAAATGACACCAGTCTTTGGCTACACAGCCTTAAAAAGTCAGGGAATAGTAGAGCTGAAAAATGACATCCCTGCTTATCTTCAATACAAGGCTGACAACTTATCAGTCAGCCCTCGTAAGTTACTGTTGACTGTGTCAGAGGTTTAACCCCCTCATGTCCATCACTGTACAGTCTATGGGGGTCAAAGGGTCTCTCTCTGGTCTTGTATCTAAAGAATATATATGAAATATTTTTCAGCATGATTCATTCACCTTAACAGAAATGTGAATGTGAGCTCAGCCGTATTTTTACTTGTGTGTGATGAGAAGGTGACACAGATGCTACCACTACCTGTTGCTGTGGATGGCTTCAGTGGACAGGAGATCGTACTGCACTGAGCGAGGTGCATTTCTGTGTTAAAGGAAATACTTTTTCATCTTGTTTTTGATGCCTCGTCTGAATTGAATGTCTTTACTGCAGGACCTGTCATGTTTTTAGATGAGTTTAGTCAAACTCTCTGCCCACATGGTCCGCCATCATCCCCCTCTCAAACTTTGTGAACGCCCTACGTTGCACATGACATGATGCTACAGTGACACAGCAGGTCCTTAAAGATGCATAAAGGTCCCCCTCGGTTAAAAAATAACTGAGCCGAGTTGAATTGAAGCAAACTGATATCATTTTTCGGAAATGCCCCAAAAGTGCTTTTAGTCAAAGTCTAAACCCAGATCTCCACACAGTCGGACTGCGGGGCATCTTGTCTGCGCAGCAACTTTCCTCTGACCGGTCGCTCACTGTGAGCTTATTGAAAGTGCTTCGAAGTGGGGCGCACACCTGGAAGCTTGAAGCACGAGATCATAAAGACCACAAAAGAACCTCAACTTCACAAGGAAACTGTAGCTTTACAAGATAACAGGAAGCTGAATTGGCATCAACATTATTTCCACTATTCCACTTTATTTTGAAATGACCTGGAAATACTGAGCACTTTTTCCTGTGTTGGGTCGATCTGCTCGGCAGGGGTTGACGTAGAGCTGAAACAGCTCCTGCTGAAAATAGACTTGCAGTGTATTTCTAGCAATCCGGCTTGGAAGTGAGGCGCAGGCTGTGGAAACAGACTGTTAGAAGAGACAGAGCAATTTGCCACGGAGTGTGTAGCGCGTATTGACCACTGAAATTGTGGGGTAAGTCCATTTACAAAGTATGATGACCCAATAAACATAAACTCACTTTTAAATGTTTTACATTCATGCCTGAACATATTTAAGGCTTTCTACAACATTAAATTTAAAAAAAGACAGAAAAAATGCACAAAAAATGTAATTTGTTTTCTATTTAGTCAATGCCAGTACTGCTGACTGTGAATCAGATCACATAATTAGATGCCTGTAATTTTAACCTTTCTATAGAGCCCAAGATCACGACTATATCTCAAAGCATTCAAAAGTTATAGTCATTCTACTGTAGAAATATTCGCACAGTTACCAGTGTGCCATTTGGAGTGTCGAAATGGCACAGCCTAGAAACACACTTATGGCCCTTTTCCACCAGCCCGCCTTGGCTCTACTCTGCTCTACTCTACTCGGCTCTACCCGGTTTGCGTTGCGTTTCCACCGGCACAGTACCTCCTAAAACAAACCAGTTTTTAGTACCTTCTCTGCTTTGGTTCTAAGCGAGCTGAGTTGACACTAAAAGGTGACGTCGACCGACTGCCGGCTACTGATTGGTCAGAGAATGTCGTCACCCCCCAATATCTATATCAAGGGGGTCCTGCCAGGGATGCCCCCTTTCTCCTCTTTTATTTTCTCTTTCCTTGGAACCACTAGCCCAAAAGATAAGACAACATCCACATATTGTCCCTGTTTCCTTTTGTAATACACATCATTCCCTGTCTTTATTCGCGGATGACATACTTCTTTATGTCAACAATGCTCCCTCATCTATACCTCATATCTTGGACGTATTTACCCAATTCAGCTTTATTTCTGGATACAAAATCAATTGGTCTAAGTCACAATTAATGCCTATCAACTCGTTTCTAGACCCAACTATGCTTCCTTCTCATATTCCTGTGGTTAAATCTTTTAAGTATCTTGGCATTGAAATTTACCCTTCTTTACAAGCTATTTCTACAAAAAATTCAAAACATTTTAAAACAAGTTGAAGATGACTTAGACAGATGGACAAAATTACCCTACTCTTTAGCAGCTCGTGTGTCCATAATTAAAATGGACATTCTTCCCAGGGTAAACTTTTTCTCCAGCATGATACCTCTCCCCCCTCCAAATGGCTACTGGGACAAATTAAATAAAGTAATTTCCAAGTTTGTGTGGGGTGGTAAAAGACCACGTACCAAATTAACCACACTGCAAAGAAACAAGGGTGATGGTGGCTTGGCTATTCCAAATTTTAAATGGTACTTCTGGTCCTATGTGTTACGTCCTTTGTCAACTTGGCTTGATGCTGATGCTCAAGTTTCTTGGAGACCAATAGAGGAAAACCTCGCACATCCCCACCGGTTGCAGGATCTTGTTTATTCAGCTTTACCCTCTAAGCTCGCTAAACGTCAGCTGGGTCCAATCATATCTTTTCTATTATCCACATGGCGACTAGTAGAGGGTCTTACTCAGACATCGCTGAAATGGCACAAGAATAGCCCCATATTTAATAACGTCAATCTTATTACTGGTGGAGTTCCTTTCCAATTTTCACAGTGGTCAACAAAAGGCATTCACACTCTTTCGGATATTTGGAACAATTTGGGAATGAGGGCATTTGATGACTTGGTCTCAGAGCATAATCTTGCTAGAAGCTCATTCTTCTTTTACCTCCGGCTCAGATTAGCAATGCGCACATACGGTGTCCCATGGGGTGTAGCCCTAAAAACCCACTCTCTTCATTCGCTACTGGACACAAAAGGTCGTACTAGGGGCTTAGTGTCAAAGTTATATGTTCTCTTAAACACCAAGAGCGAACCTCTGTCAGTCCAGGAAGCTTGGAGAAGGGATCTGGGCTCTTCTGAGGATATCTGTTGGGCCACAGTCTGGGATAATTTAGATCTCACCTCCAAAAATCCTAACCACAAATTGATACATTTTAAATTTTTGCACAGGTTGTATCTGACTCCCAGAAAGCTCTATTTGATGAAATTGACACCCTCTCCTAATTGTGAGCTCTGCCCTTTGGGCGAGATAGGTTCTTTTATGCATATGTACTGGGATTGTCAGGGGGTTGTTTATTTTTGGAGAATGATTTGTGCAACCTTATCTGATTTACTTAACTTTAGGGTACCATACAACCCAAAGTTGCTACTTCTGAATGACACCTCCTCTTTAACTCTCTCCTCTTATCAAAAGCTTCAACTATTTGTCTGCCTGACAGCAGCAAAAAAATGTTGGCGCTTCGTTGGCAACCTCCCCACTCTCTTTCCGTTAGTCAGTGGTTGAGATCTTTATTGGATATATTACATTTGGAGCTATCAGTGGCAAGAATGCATAACGCCAAACAATCCACCATCTACGCTTGGACGTCCTTCATTGACAAAGTAAGGCACCTTTGCACAGACTTTTAGTTACAGACCTCAGACATCCAAAACCTTGGTTATATGATAATGTATGATTGTTCTGGTTTCTCTTCCCTTAATTTCATTCTGTCTTCCTGTGTTCCTTCACGATATACATCATTAATTCATGTCATTGCACCCTTATGTTTATTTTGTTTCCGATGTAACAGGCCATAACATGTTATGAAATGCCGCCGGGGGGTTGGGGGGGGGTTTATTCCTTGTGCTTTATTGTGTATTTCTGTTCTAAAATACCAATAAAAAATTGGTAACAAAAAAAAAGAGAATGTCGTCACCGATGGGTCATGAGCGCGACATCCAAAACAGGACTGCAGTACATACGCTTTGTTACTTTATGGCAATAACTTGCTGCCATCACATTGTTAAACACAGGACTTTGTCATACGTCTTTTCTTTGCAGCCCGATTGCTCTCATCCTCGGCTTCAAACTGTTGTATAGCTTCCAAAGCTCTCCTGTACTTCTCAAGGGTATTTCTTCTCGCCGCCTGCAGCCTTCTTCTGCTTTCCTCTTTCATTCGGTTTGTAACAAAAAGCCACGGATTGAGCATCAGGTACACTATTGCCTCCAAGTCCTCCATTGTTTTGATTGTTGTGTCGCACTCAAAATGACATGAACACAGTGTCGCCCAGCTATTTCACGGCGACCCCGCCCCCGCTGGGTAGGGAACCAGGCTGATGGAAAGGCAGCACAATGCGAGTAGAGTAGAGCCGGGTAGAGTCGGAGAAAGCCGAGCCGAGTGGAGTAGGGCTAATGGAAAAGGGCCAATAGTTTATAAAAAAAATAAAAATAAAATCATTTTTTGAGTTTTTTGATGAAATTTTGTATTTGATGAGGAAAGACTTAGTGCTTTGGTATTATTTTGTTCTCTACCTTATAGGTTAAAGTGACAGTCATCAGGCAGTTGTGTTTTTCACAGAAAATTTTAGGCCAGGAAAATTGCCTTATTTCTTTGCGTACTCAAGCTGCCTTACGTCAGGTGTAGTAATATCTACAGTGTTTCGGATTCTGGTAGGAGAAACATCAGTGTTATCTTTCAAAAGAGACCAACACCATGCATATACCCCAAAGTCTTCAAGAGCAATGGTCATTTTACTTGGGGTAAGTCTTGGATAGGCATTTTTTGGAAGATTTGACTGAGGTTGCTGTTTGAGCCTCTTTGACAAGAGTTTTTATGTTCCCCCAAGCAAACGTGGGTACTTTCTAGGTCAGGGCTGTCCAGACTATGGCCTAGAGGCCAAAGTCGGCCCACAGTCCATTTTTAATTGGACCCCAAACAGTTTAAACCAACACTACGTAGTTTTTCCACCCTAATATAATATTTCTAGAATCATTGTGATGGTACATCACCTTACAACAGGTTGAATGACCCCTCTGTCATGGTCTGAGGGGGTCTGTATCACCTTCACTGGCACCAAGTAACTTCGATGTGGATGGTAGGAACACGTCCACACTAAAAAACTACAAATGTTTACTGCTTTGACTGCTTTACGGCATACGTCACTTCCCCCTTGAAGTAAAAGCTAAACGTTGGGAAAATGAGAATATAAAGCAGTTTATGACTTTTTAAACAGATTTAATGAACAGAGTTTAGTTTAAAGTAAATATGCACTTATTTTCCTAATGGAAATAGGGACCTCTGGCTCACACTCCTGCATAGTGGATGGCAGTAATGCTCCTCTGATGCTGGATGCCCCCCGCCGTTAAACAAGAAGAAGAAGAAGAAGAAAGCTAAATGTAGAGTCGTTATCATGGCGGAAGCAGCAAAAAACCCGAAGAAAAGAAAAGTTTTATCGGAGGAGACAAAAAAAAGAAAGCGTGAGAGCAATAAGCTAAATGCCCGGCCAGGGATAAACACTGGCCCGGCGTTCACTCGCTGGCGTGAGCTGAAAGACGAGGAGGGATATCCGACCGATGCTGATTTAGCCCTGTTACTGTTGGACTTGTAAGTACATGATGATTTATTCAAATAGAAACATGACCAGACTGTAGCTTATCAGTCCACATGGTTTATTTGTCTCTCGGGACGTCCTGTCGGCTCGCTTCTTCTCCCTCTGTATGTCAACAAAAGCACATTGGTGTAAGGAGCTCTGTTTTACGACTGTGCAGTTACACTCAACGACCATAGAGGCCTCTAGAGAGCTGAAAGCCAGAATCTTACTTAGTGCTGCTTTAATGCATAAAGCAAATATAAACATGGTTTCAAAAAGCACTAATCATGCTCATTTTCTGCATCTGTTCCAACTAGAGGTCCATTTTTGTAAAACACATCACGCTGTTTCGCTTCTTGCACCAAAGATTCATCAAAGTTTGGCAGCTTCTTGTGGTTTCTTGTTTCTAGTCTGACTGAAGATTTGCATTGTTCTTATCCTGACCAGGGGTGAATTCTGTGGTAGCTTGGGCCAACCTGTGGCCCTTGAAAAGGGATTGGCCATGCCTGAATCCTAAAATCTTAATATGTAATACTTTTATACCAGTTTTTTGGGAAGGTGGCATTTTGTGTTGTTATATTGAATTCATTTTTTTTTCTCTAAAAAACAGTGGAGTTATGTAAAGATACTGGCCTTTAAAGGGTTAAAACCCCCAGTATATAATTAATATTTGATATGTATATTTCAGGCTGAAGTAGTTTTAAAAGATTGACTCGTTTAAAGTGGAAAAATATTAATATATAATATTTTTATAGCAGGTTTTGGGGAAAGTGACATTTTTTGCCATTAGGGACAAATGTGTTAGGATATTAAAGAATCTCTGTTAAGGGTTAGGTTTTACACCAAAAGTGAGGTGTAGCAAAGTGGCCTAGTCACCCATGTATTTTTCGTATTTGGCCCTTGATTAAAAATGTTTGGATACCCCTTCTCCAGGTACTCAGGCTTCCTACCACAGACATGCTTGTTCGGTTAATGGGTGACTCCAAAGTGCCTGCGGGTGTGAGAATGCCTACTTGCTTGTCACTCTATGTCAACAATGTCACTTACTCCAGGGCGTACCTGCCTCTCTCTCCTTATTACGGCTGGGACAGGTGCCAGCTAACTTGCTGAAGCGTTCATCTATGCAGCAGGGCATGTAATATCATTGAAAACCGGTGTTGGCCAACTTTCCCCCCAGAAAATCCATGATTCTTCAGGAGAAATACTCTGCTTCTGATGAGCTCCCAGAGTCCCATGCCAGCTGCAATAGTTGTAGCATACTTTCACTAGCACAGGTTTGACTGAGACCAGTGCTGATCCAAAGAATCTGATCATAAACACGTGGACAAAATTGTTGGTACCCTTCCGTGAAAGAAAAAAAACCCCACAATGCTCACTGAAATAACTTGAAATTGACAAAAGTAATAATAAATAAAAATTTACTGAAAATTAACTAATGAAAATCAGACATTGCTTTTGAATTGTGGTTCAATCGAATCATTTTAGAAAGCAAACTAGTGAAACTGGCCTGGACAAAAATGATGGTACGCCTAGAAAAGATTGAAAATGATTTGACCATATGGACATGTTAAACTAAGGTGTGTCCTGTAATTAGCATCACAGGTGTCTTCAAGCTTGTAATCAGTCAGTCTGCCTATTTAAAGGCTGAAAAGTAGTCACTGTGCTGTTTGGTATGGTGGTGTGTACCACACTGAACATGGACCACAGAAAGCTAAGGAGAGAGTTGTCTCAGGAGATTAGAAAGAAAATTATCGACAAGCATGTTAAAGGTAAAGGCTATAAGACCATCTCTAAGCAGCTTGATGTTCCTGTGACTACAGCTGCACATATTATTCAGAAGTTTAAGGTCCACAGGACTGTAGCCAACCTCCCTGGACGAGGCTGCAAGAGGACAATTGATGACAAACTGAAGAGACGGATAATAGGAATGGTAACCAAAGAGCCCAGAACAACTTCCAAAAAGATTAGAGGTGAACTCCAAGGTCAGGGTACATCAGTATCAGATCGCACCATCCATCACTGTTTGAGCCAAAGTGGACTTAATGGAGGACACCACTGTTGAAAGCAAATCATAAAAAAGTGAGACTGGAATTTGCCAAAATCCATATTGACAAGCCACAAAGCTTCTGGGAGAATGTCCTTTGGACAGATGAGACAAAACTGGAGCTTTTTGGTAAGTCACATCAGCTCTATGTTCACAGACACAAAAATGAAGCATACAAAGAAAAGAGCACTGTACCTACTGTGAAACATGGAGGAGGCTCAGTTATGTTCTGGGGCTGCTTTGCTGCATCTGGCACAGGGTGTCTTGAATCTGTGCAGGGTACAATGAAATCTCAAGACTATCAAGGCATTCTGGAGCCAAATGTGCTGCCCAGTGTCAGAAAGCTTGGTCTCAGTCACAGGTCATGGGTCCTCCAACAGGATAATGACCCAAAACACACAGCTAAAAACACCCAAGAATGGCTCAGAACAAAACATTGGACTATTCTGAAGTGTCCTTCTATGAACCCTGATCTAAATCCTATTGAACATTTGTGGAAGGAGCTGAAACATGCAGTCTGGAGAAGACACCCTTCAAACCTGAGACAGCTGGAGCAGTTTGCTCACGAGGAGTGGGCAGAAGTCTCACTGATACCCCTGTCAGACTGGCCAAAAAACCCGTGTAAATCCGCCAACAATCGGCTCCTGTCCGCAGTTTGAAAGAGTCTAATTAGCATTTCCACCTGGGTCGACTTACTCTGCAAGCAACACGGGTTTTCATCGGCTCGTCTCCGGTCAGCTTCAGTGAGAACATCACACCCGGGTCAACCCGCTAAGTTACGGATGAGGTCGGCGTTTCGTGCTCACGGCATAACAACGCGCCTGTCCCCTCTGTCTGTAACTTACGTGACTCTTTGCCATCTCAGCAACAAATTCCATCTGCCTTCGTATCATCAGAACAGAGTTTTTACATTTTTAAAGAGGGACAAAAGTACCAAGTACAGAAAACCGTGTCCGCAGCGTCCATGCTCCTTTCCATTGTTTACGTGGTCGTGTTTCGTCGCACTGATGATGTCATCAACGTGATGACATCAGCTTGATGCGCCAGAGGAAAAAAAACAGCCTCGCAGCTCGTCTGCTGCTGGTTAGACCCAGGTCTGCTGGCAGTGCTAAAGGAGTCACTCGCTGGCTAACCCACATTGAGAAAACACGCGTTGACCTGCTGATTTTAGTGTGAAAGCGGCATGAGAGTTACAGAAATCGCCTGATTGCAGTGATTGACTCAAAAGGTTGTGCAACAAAATATGAAGTTAAGGGGTACCATCATTTTTGTCCAGGCCAGTTTCATTAGTTTGTTTTTTAAAATGATTCTGTTGAACCACAATTCAAAAGCAATGTCTGATTTTCATTAGTTAATTTTCAGTACATTTCTAGTTATTACTTTTGTCAGTTTCAAGTTATTTCAGTGACCATTGTGAGTTTTTCTTTCTTAAATGGAAGGGTACCAACAATTTTGTCCACGTGTGTATATAAAGGGAAATGTAGCCCCCAGCAAATTCTCCATTTTCTTTTGGACTGCCAGTTTGAAGCTTCAGATCTGGCCTCACTGCCATCACGGTTTAAAGAGCACGATGGAACCAAATTTAGATGAAAAGGTGAAGTTGGAGTTTGGTGAAGAGTTAAAAACTCCTTTGTTTTTATAGCTACCCAGTTTATACTGAGACCTTTCTCCCATTACACAGATAACAACACTGTTTCACATGAAGTGCAGTTTCTATTCTTAGTGGTGAGGTTGTCAAAGTTTTAAATACATCAATACATCTGCCTCTTCGAGACAGTGAGAGGGCGAGAAAGAAAGAGAGAGAGGGAGCTGTGGGCCATTTACGTTCACTGGCTAATACTGACAGTCTGTAGTCCTGTTGGTGTCATATGAGGATGCAAAGTGACACACAAAGATACATACGTGAACATGCAAAGACAGGCAGTAATTTGAGGCTTTCAGGACTTCTGTTTTGTGCTGTTTGAAATTTAAGACCCTATTATTGTACTAAAGTTAAGAGTCTTTTTGTTCTTCTAACACAGTTTGGTGAAAGCTAAAATGACTTCTCTTGTGAGAAAAAAAGAGAAAATCAATTAATATATTTTTTAAAAAAATGACTTCTCTAAGACATCATTTAACAGGTAAGGTGAAAGCAGTCTTAACATCAGTGTAAGTGTTAACATGTAGATGATAGAAGAGGTCTTCACTTACCAAAACAGACCGACCACCACAGCTCTCTTAACTTTGGTTTCAAAGTGCCTCTCACTATGGTGTAATGTTGCAAGGTTTTGAAATTTGATTTGAGATCTGTTATATTTTGTCATGTACTAATGTAAATATCACCCAAAAGCATACAAACAAAATCAAAGTCATGTCCTTCCACTGAAAATAGCTGTAGAGGGGAAAATCCAGCTCCATAATGAAGTCTGCTCCATGTGATTTCTGCCTTAGCTGTTTAAAAAGCAGATATCAGAAGTCCCGCCCCTTCTCCATTTTGATTGGTCCATGAAGGAGAAGTGACTTTGACATGTTCAGACTACCTGGTAGTACCTGGCACACCAGATGGACCGTTCAGTATATTTCACTAGTCCATCTGGGAAAGAGCCCATAGAAAGTGTTTGGAGAGGACAGAACATTTCTAAGCATATCTGGCAGGTGATTGGATGATTGTTCTGTCAATCAACATTTATTAGATGATGTTGGAGGTGGGCACTGCTGCGCTATAGAACGTGAGCCACTTTGTAAAACGAACTGTCAAAACATGTCAGAATGGAGCAAATATACCCTGTTATAGAGAAGTTTGTGGTGTTGTTTGTTTTGCATTTAATAAAGAAATGTGGTCCAGATTTGATGAAACTGATACTGAAGCTGTTATCCCCTGTATGTGCTGTCCCTTGCTATTTGTAGCTTGCTCCTCTTCCTGCTCTAAAGGACTCTGATTGGGCTGTCTTGCTTTGGGCAGGTCATAATCGTTGTAGACTGGAGCTTGGCAAGATGGATCTGCCTGATTACAGACTAGGGGTGTAATGGTCCATCGATCTGGATCGATCCATTGATTGGTTAAGCAACCTTCCAATCAAATCGATGAAAACTCAAACCATCGATCAACATCGTTGCCTTTAAGATATGCCTTTACTTTGAAATTCCGACTGGATATCGGTTTCACAGTTTCCGCCCAAGTGCGCCTCGTTCTGAAGTTTCCAGGGCTCACATTCAGCATGTGACACACTATTTTGAACCTTTTCGCTCTTTCACACGCCACACCAGGTATTTCTCACGCATGAAAATTTATTATGTAGTGCGCACCTAGTAACACTGCTGTATGTGCTTTGGAGCGTGTAGCAAGACGCTCTGAGCATCATAGCACTCAACGGGAGCTTGACATATCAGCCAATCAGAAAATAGCACTGCTGTATCCAGGTAAGATACAGACGATCTGACCGCAGAGGATGCATCACGCTCATGACCGGAGTGCCTTGTCACACGAGTACAGTAAGTTATCTCATCATTTGATTTTGTAGCGCACTGATTAATGAAATGACTTATATTAAAGGGAAAACAATGAGAGCTTATTCTTATTCTTCCTCCACACCTACCATTAAACAGTGAAGCAAAGTCTAATCACACTGTCACACAAACTGTGGTCAGCAGGCATCACATTAACACAAAATCATCAATGTTGAGTTAGTTAAGTTAATAGTTCTACTTAGAGCATGAGAAATGTTTGGCTTTAATTAAAATCAAAATTGCACATTTTTAGTTTAAAAAAGCATGGTCAAATGTTGGAGGTAAATCATAATAAAAATAAAGTAATAATGCAATAATTTGTATTATTGTTTTGCATCATTTCTTGATATAATGTACTAACATCGCAAAGTAACAATAAGACCCATTAAGGTAATTGTGGGGGCAAAAAAAGCACTGGGCTACTAATTAACCCAATTTTAATTTTAGAACACAATCAGATCATACAGATGGTTATAATCCTCTATAAACTATCATACCCAAAGGTCAGCACATCGTTTCACATTTCAGTAATAAAACTGTCAAAACATCAAAAATGCTTTGTATTTCTTTCTTACTTTAGGTGAAATGTAGCTGGTTTTGTTAAATGTGTGCATAATATCATCTTAAATCAATCAAAGATCCCTGAAACGAATCGAATTGAAATCTAATCGTGGCAGACTTTTTGACATCCGCAAATATCGTATCATTGTCCAAAGAATTGATATCGTATCGTATCGTCATGAAACTGGTGATTTACACCCCTATTACAGACACATCAGGTGGATCTATAAAGCTGATTCTTTTATCAGTTCTCATCCCCTGCTTCAACTCTTTCTGCTGTTCTGTGTGACTGAAGGGGAAGCTGTTTGTAACCTGTATCCATCCATCCATCCATCCATCCATCAATCAATAAATCTACGAATCTCCAATTCATAACAAGTGTTATCTCAAGACACTTTACAATAGAGCAGGCTGAAGACAAACTCTTCAATTCATAAATACACATATATGCATAGATACATACAGTATATACATATATAAAATGCACATAAACAGATACATATACCCAAAAGCCAACAGGAATCCATCATGGTGGCAAGGAAAAAACTCTGTTTAGCAGTAGGAAACCTGTGTCCTCCTTCTAAATTTAGATCATTCAACACAATATACTTGTCTTTGTTTCTATATGAGATCTACCTGTATGGAAAACTGTAGTACTAGAGGACTTAAAAATATGTTACGAGTATAAACTCAAAGCTTTGCTAGCAGTGCTAGTACACAAAATTGGCTACTAGTTGACAAATTTGCTTTACTAATGAGGTCTACTTAGGTCTACTTATACTTATGGGTCTACTAGTACTACTAGTAGACCCAAAACAGTCTACTAGTAGTGCTAGTGACACTTTTTGCTTCATTAGTAAAGCCTACTTGCACACTAGTGGGCCAAAATAGAGTAAATGTACTCTAAATTTGAGTACTAGTAGAGCTGAACTATTGTTGATATCACTGATATCAATTTTATGCCCAAACAGCTCTCCATACACCCTCCCTCTACCAGCATTCTCCATGTTGATTAACCAGTCACCAACCAATAATCCGAGCACGGAGCCAGGAGAGTGCACGAGAAGTTTGTGTCTGAAGTATTCAGACATACAGAGGACCAACGTTTACATGCTGAGTGTTCAGCCTCACCAAACATTTTAGCATTAGCTGTAATTTCATTTGAAATAAAATGTATGAATAATCATCGGACAAACATCCTGATGGGTGAAGCTCAGTTTTTCCATCAGAGACCTGAACTGTTGTTTGGGTTCACAGATATAACTAGAAAAGCACTCAGAGAGCGCAGACCTCCGCCAAGGTGATCTGGATCAGTCCCAAAATTTAATCAGTTCTTCCATATCCCATTTCCAACAATTCCTGAAAATTTCATCCAAATCCGAACTTTTCAAGTTATTTCAACACAAACAGACAAACAGACAGATAAATGCCGGCAAAAACATTACCTCCTTGGCGGAGGTAATGATTACCCAGATGGCTTTGTGTTTGAAGAACCTCGTCACTTCTCTGAGCGTCTTCACAGACCAGATGGTTGTTTTCTGTAATGTGCTGAATATCCATAAATATGGATTATTGTGCCGCGTTACTGTTAAATGTGTTTATGCAGACTGTTTTTAACAAATGTGCTTTCTGAAGAATTTCTGACCCCCTGAGGTGATGCACCTGAATTCTGAGAGCATGCAGCAGATCTCATCCTGAGGTCAGTCTGATCAGAGGAGGTTTCTCACATTGAACCTGACAGTGAGAGGACTTGGTACTACTCAGAGCTGGTGTTAGCTGGGCTGACAAAGTGTTGACAGAGAAACAGTCCTCTCAGATCCATTTTTATGATGTTTAGTCCAAATGACTCATTTCTAAGCAAATGAAGCGATGCCATCTGCACCCAAACAGATGGTGTGGTGAGAGGTTGTTCAGAAAGTAAACTGGACTTCAGTGCTGTGCAGAGGTGCCGCCTTTTTCTGCCTTTTAGTGCTAACAAATGTCATTTTGTGCCCCAAGTAGGAAACTGCATCCTTTAAAAGCCAAGACCGTGCTCCCTCTAAATGACAGGACCAGCAGAGACCTGATAGTAAACAAGAGGAGATTAGAGCCGGAGGTTTACACTTCAGATCTGACCTCACTACAGCATTTACAGCTGCATCACGTCAATTAAAGGATTATTTTCAACACCCTGCTGGGTTGTTGTGGTTCTTCTCTCATTAACTACTCATACAGCTCAGCTGCACAAACAGGAAGCAAATCATGGCTTCAAAATATGTTTTACTGAAGTTTTTGTGGACTTCTCGCAGCAACACAGTCACTGAACTGTCAGTGGAGGTTTTTTCTTTTTCTTATGAAACAAAACAACTAAGAAAGGAAAGGTGATTAACTAATATGAATATAACTTAGAATTAATTGTGATCCAGTAGTTAATCAAACCTCGAGACCCTGATCATTGATTCTTCCCTCTAAGTTTTATGAGGTCTCAGTTCTGTAGAGTCTTTACTGTGAAATCATCTCTACACATGGCAGATGTGAAGTCTTGCAGACTGAGATCTCAAGATCTCAAAGAAATATAAATATTTTTATATTTAGTTAAAACTGTCTTTATGTGTGTTGCCTCCTACTTTGAAAAATGGTCTAGATTGGACATTTTCCAGTGAATCACCAGATTTATAGAGAGTTGAGCTTGCATCTTGGGAAAGGAATAGTGCAAATGACTTGATTAGACATACTGGTCAATATAAAAGAATCTTACAAAGGTTCTTATAAGGCTAAGCAATATGGCCTACAAATGAAATCCCCTATATTTTTTCCCACAAAACTCGATGTATGATTTAATCTATTTTCCCTCTCAAAAAAAAAAACCTCCCTGTGGCAAAAAAATGACATGAAACAAGTTTTGCCTTTATGTTCTCAAAATGTATTTCCAAAATAAACAGAATTTCCATCTAATAGTTAGACTGCATGTCATAAAATGTTGATTGTGTGGTTGGAATGTAGGCAGGCCTGTCTACATAAACCCTAAAAGCTGAGCTATTTTCACAGTATATTAACATGAACTCTCATTTCAGTATTTAATCCCTTTTATAAAAACAAATACAAGCCTAAACATGTACGTATGCAGAACCTGACAGGGCCGACCATCGTGAAAACTGTACATTTTCAGTATTTATATTTTCAAACATTGCAACATCTTACCATTGGACTAAGTAAAGTAAAAAATATTGATTTTAAAAGTTTTAAATCTTTTGTAGAAATCTGCTAATAATCAATTCAATCAATATCTTGCCAGCTCTAAATTCTAATATTTTTCTGCCAAAAATACATCAATAGAGTGAAACCGCGTGGGCTCGTGAGTAAAATCAGCTCAGAATCAGAATCAGAACTGGTGTTTATTGCCAAGAACATGCTACACATCCATCAAATTTATTTGACTTAGTAAATTGGTGCAAAGACAATCAACACACAGTACGAATAGAAATAAAGATCATAACTAAAAATATATACAAAAAATAAAATGAAATATGTGTCCTCTCAGTCATGATTTAATGACCCTGTTCTGGGTTTAAATATCGACAAGACAGCTTTGATGGCAGCCAGAGAAGTCCACAGGTTACGGTGCGTCAAGTGTGCATGAGCGTGAAACAAGATCCAGCTCGAGCAGATTCGATGTCCTGCTCTATTACAGGAAAAACAACCACACTAAGAGCGCTTCATGATGGAAAGAATATTTTTGCTTCACTTCTGACTTTTTTTGGCGAGAGTTTGTTCGCTCACATTTTTTATTTTGCGCTGTGGTAACTAGCACCTGCCACATTATCTGTTTTTCCTGTAATGAATGTGATTCTTATTTTTATTTTTTAATTTTACTTTGTTTAACCAGGAAGTCCCATTGAGATTAAAAATCTCTTTTCCAAGAGTGACCTGGCCAAGGTAGCAGCCAATACAACGTTGCAGAATTAAATGATTGACGGAAAGTTTGCGGATCACCTTCTGGATCTGCTTTGAGAGCCTCTGCCCTCCCCAAACACTTTCAGTGTGTTGAACGGTCCATCTGGTGTCTCAGGTCAAACATTAATCTCACCACGTGTGAGTTTCATGTCAAACAGTCTTAAAAGTCAGGAGACAAAGCACAGTGTTTAGAGGCAGCAGAGGAATTTCTGTGGTTCTGTTTTGTCCGTCCAAATCAATGAATGTGACGACTCTCAGTGCAGGATTTGGTATCACAGTGAAACGTGACCATGCTGGTATGTGTCGGGGTCTCTGACAGAGAGACAGTAAATATGGCTCTTTTGTTTTTCAGATCACTACAACAAAATCTCTTTTCCATATGTTTCATGTTAAATCACTGTCATGATTGACTCTTTTTTTAAGGATTTAAAGTGGAATAAAAAAAAACAGAAAACATATTTTTCTTATCAATAACAAAAATATCAAGTCTATCTTATATACTATATTACATTTCCTTTAAGCATTCAAACCCAAAGAAATTCTTAATTTACATGTTTATTACGTTCAGTGGGAGTGGGACAAAATATAAATTTCACATTATATCATAGTACTTGCATGAGCAGTACCATTAATAATACACCGGACCGGCTCCATTTATCTATATTTAATTTGAATATAGTTGATGCCGTGTTTCCCTGTCTACATATGCAAGTCACTTATGTCCCCACAAACTTCTGTACATATTTTACACCTTAATTAAGAAATGCAGGTGGTGCATGCGCCTCACAGCAAGAAGGTTGCTGGTTCGAACCCTGGGTTGGTCAGAGCCTTTCTGTGTGGAGTTTGCATGTTCTTTCTGTGCATGCGTGGGTTCTCTCCAGGCACTCCAGCTTCCCTCTGCAGTCCAAAAACATGGTCATTGGGCCAGTTGGTGACTCTCAAATGCCCTTAGGTATGAGTGTGAATGGTTGTCTGTCTCTCTATGTGGCCCTGTGATTGGCTTGCCACCAGTTCAGGGGTGTACCGCTCATCTTGCCCAATGTCGTCTGGTAGGCTCCAACCCTCCGTGACCCTGACAGGGATAAGTGGTACAGGTAATGGATAAATGGATGATTTTAACACCAACTTGCTCTATTGGGTGTATAATGTTCATTAATTACAATAAAAAACAAACAGACATGACTATTGTTTCACACCAGTCTTTGTCAGTCTGTGAGTATGACGTTATATTACTGAGTAAAAGTCTCACTGCCAAGGATTAAAAAAATTCACCATCCAAATTAATAAAATTAAAATTAGCGGCACAGTTTCCCATCACTGTTCTTATCAGCTTTTCTCTCTCATGCATTTGAACACATCCACTTAAACAGAGGATGAGCTGAGTTAGAGGTCAAAGGTCACTGTGACCCTGAGCAAGGTTTTGTTCATTCATGAAGAAATCATTCAGTGTCTATAAAAACATCTCCACATGATTTTTTTTTTTTACCAGGATATTGTTATTCCCTGAATCTTACAGTTAAGTCTGGAGGGAGTATAAATATGTATTTGGCACTAATCTCTTCTTTGACACAAAGATTAACTTAACTTGTGGTTTGGAAAGGGCAATAAGGTCAAAGGTCACTGTCTCCTTTTGTCCTTTTAGAATCTCTCCTGGCAGATTACTCTCAGATTACTCAGATACACTCTCCATGTTTTGCTGAAGGTAAAACACCAGATTATTAATTGCTGATTAGTCTGAGTTGATGAAAGAATCATATCAAATCATTTCACATTTTTTTTTAAATGTTAAAAAAAAGAACGTTAAAGACGAGGAGGACGAGTGCTTCTCAAATAGATGAGCTGGTGTTTTAACTGTTTCTCACATCTTGTCTCTCATGTTCCTCTAAACTGCTGAATACGTGCACGGCTCCATGTTTTGTAATGCATATGAGGCAGCTCATTACCATGCCTCGCACCTGCCACTCACACACACACACCAACACACCCACACACACACACACACACACACCCCCCCACACACACACGCACACACAGCAGTGACCCCCTCCCCCATCCAGAACTCCATGATATATCACCTCCCCTGGACGTGCAGGGAACAAAGGCCAACATAAAGAATCAAAAGAGCACATACGTATGGACAGAGTATCCAATAACAGCGCACCAAAACAGTTTTAATATTAAGTATTAATAAACAGAAAAATCTTTATCAGCACAAAATCAAAAGTCACACTGAATGCTCAAGTGCTTTCATGTTCCTCTGTTAATTTATTTAGACCATTTTCTGTTGATGGTACAGATAAGGGGTGGGAAAAAATATCGATTCAGCAAATCTTCTGGAAAAAAAAAAAATTTCACCCCCTGGCCAGTGGGGGGCGCTGTGCACCTTTTCAGTGTTTATCCAGCTGCCACCGGTCGCAGAAGAAGACATGCTTGCAGAGTGATAGGACTGAGAGCCGAACATGAGAGTGATTTAACACCGGTTTGTCAGTATTTTCTGTGTAAATAATGTAAAATATTAAACACAACAGCATTAGTATCACTCTGGAGTGTTTTCTTTTTGTTATTTTGTAGTATTTTCTCTGTGTTTTGCCGTATTTCTGACATATTTTCCGCATGTTTTATCAGCTTTTTTTGCCATTTTCTTTTTGATCATAGTTTGTTTTTTTATGGATTCCATAAATAGTGATTTTAGAAATACTGGAGGAAGAAGTGTTGAGATCTCTGTCTTCAGCTGGACAGGAACTGCTTCAGGGACTATCATCAGTAAAAAAACGCCTGGACATGGTCTAATATAACAGGCTGTAACATGGACACTAAATGCTGCAGGCAAACAAAAATGTTTGAGTTTATGTTAAATAGGTGAAGTTTATTTTTGGTCACCTCAGAAAATTTCGACATTGTTCATGTATTGTTTATGAAGAAAATCCTGTTGAAAATTCAAAGACATTTTTATTCTTTTCCTACTTGCAAGAATTGTTTACTTTTATTTCTTGTGAAAAATGTATTCAAAGGACAATTCCTGAGACATTTATTGACAAAAAAAACAGGTGGACATTTATAATTATAGTGTTAACTGTCATGTTTTTACTTTTGTACTCCATATGCACAAGTAAGTTATTACTGTGCAAATTTTTATTTTCAGATGTTTAATTTCTCAAAAATGTGAGGTGACATAACACAGATGTTCCCACTGACATCAAAATAAAAATTCAAAAATTGTCAACAAGTACTCTAATTATTTGTGTATTTCTACTTCTTACTGAATTGAATCACAACCTAAAGAATCGAAAATGAATCGAGTCGTGAGGTTCTTAACAATACCCAGCCCTAGTACAGATGATTCTTCATAGAATAATTAAGGACACTGAAAATAATGATAACATTAAATCATAGCAGCGTCCCAAAACACAACACTTCTGCTGCTTCTTGCTGTCACTGTTGTCCCAAAGCCCTGCGTGAAGGACGACTGTAGAGACACGTGACTTCATCACAATAAGCCTCCACATGCACAGCCCACCTGCTGTGATGATGGAAGTGCACTTATTGGATTGTCTTTATCAAATGTACTGCTGCTGAGCAGAAAAACATCAAAGTTGCCATGATATCAGAAAATTTAATTTCCAAATGTTATAGTTGGTCAAATAATAATTAGAAGGAATGCACACGTTTCAGTCCCTCCAGGAATTTTGTAAATGCAACAATTAATCCAAATTCAGCACATCCTTGTGGATTTACCGCGGCCTCACTGTGTCATTCAATCATCACAACTTGACGGCATTTTTGGCCAATCATGCTTGCTCTTTTCCCAAGACCAAAGCATCAACATCAGGTTTCAGACTGACATCCCTGTTTGCAACTGATGTGTAAACAACAAGCTCACAATAAAAGCCAAAACCATACCTAAAGTTAACCGAAAAAGATGGCAGGCAGGTAGAGAGCTGAGACAGACAGCAGAGTGGAGGTAGAGAGGACAGACGGACGGCAGGTAGGAGGGTGGTGCCAGTTTAGCATTAAACAAACAACACCATTTGTGTGAAGGTTTAACTCAAGACTACAAAAATCAATATTTTGGATACAAAGAAGTTCTTTCTGTCCAGAGATTGTTGGAGCAGGTTTTTCTCGGCGTAGGGACACCTTGGACATCACAGGTGAAGTCATTCAAAGGTGTTTTTCACTGAGCTGCTGGTTTTAGAGGTAAAGTCGGGGCCTCTGTGGACTGAACACTAACTGATGACCTCTGTGTTTGTCTTTTAACCTTGACAGGAAAGTGTGAGGACAGCTTGGCCACTCCTCTCCCCTTCAGCTCCTTCACCTCCTCATCAGTGTTTGGACGAGGACATGAAGCTGGTTACGCCAAACTGAATCGAAAACAAGGTAAGAAGACATGCTGTTTGTTGCATGTGTTATAGACGGATGCTTAGTCTCAGTTCCAAGACTTGAAAAGCATCTTGTTTACATTTGTGTTTGGTGTAAGGTAAACCAGAGCTGCCAGTTTTCTTCTTGCCTCGACTGTTGGTGATAAAAATCTGTCTGAAAACACATCAGTGGGCCATGGTGCTGGCAGAGTTTGTGTGTTTACTGTGTGTAAAATGTACAGGCTGAAAAATGACACCCACAGATAGATGGTGTTATAGTTCAAAGTGTGACCGTGTTTCAGCTGATTGGTTTCTCTTTTTTTTTAAATCATTTTTCAGACTTAAAGAGCTCATAGACATAGTCATTGTGTCTTGTGTCATTGTCTTGATTCATCAATTAAAAGCTTTGTTATATTGTGGGATAAAGTTTGATGCAACTTTCAAATTGTGTTGTGGGCCAGTTGCCAGTGAATCATGGTCTGCATTTGGCCCCTGGGCCATAGTTTGGACACCCCTAATGAATATCTAACATGTAGCAATTCATCAGGACACTTTCAATCAACAAAACAGTCTTAACTGTCACAATTACAGGCTCTCAGCAGAACCATACAGTGAGGATGAAGTCTTCAAACACATGCAGCTGCTCGTAGAGAATTAGAAACATCATCAGAAAAGAGAGTTTATCTTAAAGTCTTTCATTCACCCTCCTCTGTGTGCTGTCAGACAGCTGAGGTGTGCCACGGAGGAACGAGGTACTCTTATGCGGAGGTCAATTCACAATGTAATGATAAAAGTAATGATGGTCGGTATGTCAGACCAGGCAACCACAGAGACTTGCGCAGAGACTTGCCTGACGAGCATGACAGACTACACGACTGAAACCAACTGCATGTAACAACTGACGTGACAACGGAGGACGACACCAAAGACCACAAAGAAGCAGACAAAGGGCCTGACCTACTAAGATCCAAAATAACGAGGGCCAAATTGCGTGTGCAACCTAAAAAATTGCACATGCTATTAGTGGGCGTGTTGCGGGTGATCTGCTATCACTGCGTGCACAATTGATGACAGGTGCAAAAGTGGTGCGGAC
Source organism: Cetoscarus ocellatus (assembly GCA_037902135.1). NCBI lineage: Eukaryota > Metazoa > Chordata > Actinopteri > Labriformes > Labridae > Cetoscarus > Cetoscarus ocellatus. The sequence goes on from JBAMNC010001282.1 coordinate 918,058, forward strand.
AGCCCCCTTTAAAGGAGGATTTTGCATGAGCTACCGTCTGTCACCATGGAGAGTTTGGGAGAGCAGAGCGGCCATAACTGAAAAATGAGGTTTGAAGCCATGGAGTTTGAGGCAAATGAACACATTTTGATGGACAAGGTCATCACATTTCCCTCACACCATATTTGTATCTGTAATTATTAATTTTCCTTTTCTGATTCCAATGAAACATAATCTTAATGACAGCATTCACATAGTTACACAGCTTTAACACCAATAACCCCTCATGTGAGGAGCAGTCTTGCAGTTACACACAGACTGAGCGGGTACTCTTGCCTTTTACGCACTGACAGCCTCTAAAGTCACTGTCAGTGCGTGGAGAGTGTGACACAGGCAGCTCTGAGTGACAAACAGAGTGATTAAGGCTATGAAGGTTTTTTTTTTTTTTTTTACACAGGTTAAATGACGTCCTTCTCAATGTAGAGCGCAAAACAGAGAGGGTTTACTTTACACGTGTGTCTGCATGAGTATGGTGGCACACTGGATCCTCCCTCTTATTCCAGTCCATCATAATGACAGACAGCCTCCAAATCTTTCCGTCATTCATCAAAAAATTTGGTCGGTGATGGAAAATATTCCGGTTATGCGACCCCTGTTTCTCACCACAATGACCGCAGCCCTCTGTGTGTAACGCTGTGCCTGTTTTGCACCTGCCTTTCAAACGTGCCAAATTTAGACGCAAAAACACCGAGGGCAATCAGTTTGGGGTTTGATAAATCACATTGTGGGTGCTACATTTGCATCTCCTCCTCCCAGTATTTTGGGCGTTCTGATCATCTGCATGTATTCTCATGAAGGCAAACATGCGAAATGGACTGCACGTGCTATTTTCCTCATTTGACAGATGCAATCCTCGGTGCACCCTGTTAGTAGATCAGCTTTGCACGCTTTCAAGTTTGGGCATGTTTTTATACACGCAAACCTTCAGTAGATCAGGCCCTAAGTGTATTCAGAGAACAGGACCTCTGTTCGTATTCACAGACGTGATGTTGAATGATGTTAGTGTGCTGATAAATGCAGCAGTCTCTTTCCGTGTTCCTCTGCTGCTTCTCTCCAACATCTCTCTGTCTACAGTCTGTAGCTCCTCTTCAATACATCCTCAGGGCAGGGATGCTGATTTTTAGAGCTTCACAAACATTTTCTCCGTCTCATAGCTCTCAATGCATCAACCTCAGTTTGTTTACATCTGTAATAGTTGCACCTGCAGAGCTCTCTGTGCTCTCATTGGTCAATGTCTCTGATGTGGAGGAACAGATCGCAGGAGGTAGGACAAAAATCAAACCTGTAAGTTGTGGAGTCGTGAGGCGTGTCAGACTGATCTGTTGTCAGTCATTATGAAAAACTACATGGGATGGATGTTTTTTTGGGCTGATGGGTCCTGAGGCCCTAACCCTGCCGGTTAGGGTCATAATTGTGCATAAATCATTTAGTCTGACCCTGAAATAAGAGAAACAGGTTTCATATCAAATTAAAATCATTGCTCATAAAAAAATATATCATTTTTCTGGAGATCTCTCTTAAAAGTATCAAGATAGACCCCACAACGGGAAAAAAAAAGATCCTAAATCATTTTCCAGTACCGTTCAGCCCTAGATCAGACCTTGAGGTGGAATAAATCAAACAGTCCTTCAGAAGAATTTCAGGGTCATGCAACAAACAGAATTTGATAATGCATTTCTGTGTTCATGCATTTTTTTCTTTGACAAATACTTTCATAAAAACCTGAAGTGTGTGGATGGAATTATTTTTAAAGCAGAAAATAACCTGTTTTAAACAGCACTCACTTGTGTGTGGACATGGCCAAAAATAAAGCTGTAAACAGTTAAAACTGAAGTCGTCAGGACTGTTTGACATTCATCCTCTGGGGTAAGTCACCCCTTTACTGTCATCTCCAGGTCCTTTTCCCAAACATACAGTCCTTCTGAGAAGAGAGTGATCTGATGATTTATTAATATCACAAAATCAGTCAATCCAGTAGCTTTTTCTGCTGATCACTGTGACTTTCTGCAAACTGGGTCTTCTACTTATTTTACTACATTAGTTACATCATGTCAACACCATAACGACTTCTTTGGTATTCACAGTTCGATGCTTGTAGGTCTGCATGATCTCTTTGCTCAGTGTTATGTACCCTTTAGTGGAGTACACACAACCCAACAATGAGGCAGACTTTCAATTCAGATCCCCACTTCTGATCAAATTCAGCAAAGGCAGATTTCCTGGAGGTCCTAAAGATCTTACCTGATCATCCTGTGGTGTGAGGTGTGTTCAGAGTGACTTTATCCTCTCTGAAGAGGATTAGGGGCGTCCCAGCTTGAAATATTAAATATTAAACATGTTCAATATTTACAACCAGAAGTCCTGATGTGTGTGGAGCACCAAGGAAAGCCGAGCACATCCTCTGTGTTTGTCAAATGGACCAGAGCAAAGCCAATCAGAGAGAGAGCTAGCTGAAGCAGGAAGCAAATGTAGCCATGGTAAAGAGAGTAAAGGAGAAGTAATAAGTTAGGTGGACGTCAAAACGGATGTCCAACTTGTTGATTTGTGTCAAAAACACAAGCACCCAAACAGCGTAACCAGTAAATTATACATCACAAACTGATGAGGAGAACGGAAATCACAACTGCCAAGGATGTTTTAGGAAGCTATCCACTAGCCACATTTGGCTTCCTGATGTTGCCCGCCATGTTTGTTTACATCGAAGTCGTGATCACATGAGATCACGAGCTGTGAGAGCAGAGGTGCTGCCTTCTTGGTGAATGAATGGTTGGTTTGTGGTGTCCTGTCTCTCTCTTTGTGGATCACCACACACTACAGAAACAAAACTGATCAATCTGATGTCATCTGTCTTCATGTTTGGCTCTCTCACTGTTTCAACATCAGTTAAGGTTTTAAAGATCTTTGTCTGAGTACTTGGCCTTAGAAAGCATTAAACACCTGATCTGTTATACCTCACTTTAGAAGAGCTTTATTTAGGAGTGGGTCATTTTTATTGATTAAAACAGCAACGACTGAGCTGTTGGATGTTGAATCAGTCTAGATTTAACAATCTAGACTGATTTTTTTGGCCTATCATGGGTCATGTTTGTGTGCATTAGCTCTAGCGGCTGGTTAAATGATGAAATGCTTATTTCCTGGGGTCATTGTCTTGTTTACTGAAGGTCGAAGGCTTTTTCAGATGAGCTGCTAACCTTTCACTCAATCATCAGATACAGTGGGTTGTAAAAGTATTCATACCCATGACCAAAACTCAATTTCTCGGCACAGAACAAAGGAAAAGTGTGTTATACCTGTTTGCATGAAAGGAAATAGCACAAACTGTCAGGATCTCACTACTTCTGTTATTTTTGTATTTGTTCCCCTTTTAGACCTCCTGCTGTCCCCCGTTTTACTGTCTTGTACCTGTTTCTTCTCCTAGTTAAGTTACCTGTTTTGTGAACTGTTCTCCCTCGTCTCTCTTTTCCTGTTTTATTTTGAAAACCCTGTGTTCCTCTTGGTGTTTTCCTGCCCTCCCCTCTGTGTCTCTGTAATGATGATTCCCTTCACCTGGGTGATTGTTTCACCTGTGTTTGATGGTTTCCCCAGTGTATTTAGTCTCTGTTTTCCCTGTTCTCTTTGTTGGGTCATTCGTCTTCCTCCTCACCATCTCTCCTGTGAGTTCCTTGTGTTACCCCAGAGTTAAAGGTAGTTTCTGTTCGGGCTTGGCTTTTTGTTGTGACTTTGTTCTGTATTTTTTGGAGTTTTTGGTTCGGACTTGTTTTTCTGGACTTGGATCTCTGTTTAGTTTAAAAATAAAGCCTTTTTTTCCTTTTCAATCTGCAGTCGGGTCTAGCACTCTGTTTTTGTTAGTTTCCTTTGGGTTTTATTCCTTGACACAAACACAACAATCCATCACTGTTTTTGTTCATAAGCACTCTTTACTGTTAGGATATGACCCAGAGATGTTTTAATAGTTGGACCCAAAGCTCAAGGAAGGAGGCTGGTTGTAGTTGACAGTGATTTATTTGACACACGAACAAAGGTAAGGGGGGCAAAAGGAGGGAATCTTCGTGTCAATGCAGGAATCCAGTGACACAGGTGAGTGAATAATTTTCGTGCAGCGGTGGTGAGGGCTAGTGGACGACACTGTAAAGAAAGGAGCAGAAAAGTAGGTGAGTGCCTCAGAGTCGATAAGGCCTCCAGTCACAAGCAGCATACGGTGACAAAATAACTCCCAAAAGAGGAGAAGAGCAAAAGAAGGCTAAAAGCCAAAGCAAAAACTGCAGAAGCAGAAGAGTGATCACTGGAGAACAAACCACGGTTGTAGAGGAAATCCACCGATGCTGAAGACTTGTCCAGAGCCGACTTAAGTAGAGCGTGGTAATCAGGTGATTTAGATCAGGTGTGCAGCAGTGAGTGAGGAGACCACGCCAGCTCCTCGAGGCAGCAGGGAAACAGGAGGGGAGGGGGGAGAGCAGGGCAGAGGAGAGTGGCCTCCTCACATTTACTATAGATAGATTGCATAAGTCTGTATTTCTTTGTTGCAAAAGTATTCACACCCTTGCACCGAAGTTGTTATTTTGAGTCGAAAATGATTGCACACCATAAACTATGGCATCACAGTGTCACAAGCCTGCATTTAGTCACCTGTGACTGGTATAGGCTTGATTACCCCCTATAAATTGTTCCCAATAGTCACCTGTCCACAGTCATCCCATGCTTGTCAGCAGACAACAGTCATGAAGTCCAAGGAGCTGTCAGAAGACCTCAGAAAGAAAGTTCTAGAGAAGCATAGAGATGGACAAAGCTATGCAGCCATCGCAAGTTCACTCAATGTGCCAAAAGTACTGTTGCATCACTGGTCCAGAAGTGGAAGCGCCATGGTACCACTGTGAACCTCCGAAGAACAGGGCGTCCCTCCAAGATCACAGCAAAAGGCAAGAGGAAACTGCTCAGGGAAGCCAGAGCAAACCCCTCCGTAACTCTCGAAGACCTGAAGAAGTCTCTCCAGGTTGCTGGGACTAGTGTACACAAGTCCACAATATCCAGCACTTTACACAAGGAAGGTTTCTATGGGCGTGTTCAAAGAAGAAGTCATACCTGAAGAAACAACATCTCAAGGCTCGAACACCAAGAAGTATGTTTGGCGCAAAGCCAACACACCTGTTGATCTGGCTCCTGCCATCCCTACCGTGAAACATGGAGGTGGGAACATAATGCTACGGAGCTGTTTCTCTTCCTCCAGTCCTGGTGAGCTTGTCCGTGTACAAGGGACTATGGATAGTGAGAAATACATTGACATCCTGGAGAAGAACCTCTTCAAGTCTGCAAAAAGCCTGAACCTTGGAAGGAGGTTCACCTTTCAGCAGGATAATGAACCAAAACATACAGCTCGAGTGACACAAGAATGTCTCAGGAAGAAGAAAGTGAAGGTTCTAGACTGGCCAAGTCAAAGCCCGGATCTTGACCCAATAGAAAACCTGTGGCAGGATCTGAGGATTGCCGTCCACCAGAGATCACCAAGGAACCTGACTCAGCTGGAGCGGTATTGCAAAGAGGAGAACTGTCTGAACAACATTGCGCAAAACTCATTGCTGGCTATCCAAAGCGATTGGAAGCTGTTATTGCTGCCAAAGGAGCTGCAAACAAGTACTGACTATGACTTGATGACTTGGTATGAATACTTTTGCAACAATGAAATACAGACTTATGCAATCTATCTCTAGTAAAGAGTGCTTATGAACAAAAACAGTGATGGATTGTTGTGTTTGTGCTATTTCCTTTCATGCAAACAGGTGAAACACACTTTTCCTTTGTTCTATGCCGAGAAATTGAGTTTTGGTCACGGGTATGAATACTTTTGCAACCCCCTGTATCTAAGACTGATCACACCTCCTGTGCATGACTCTATGGATGTAACACTTCCTTCACAGATGTGCGGTAGAATTAAAGAGGCAAAAAGAAAAACTATTTTTAAACTTTGTTCCAAATCCTCCAGATCCAATTTCCCCCTCGTGCTCCCCTCTGTCTCTTCCTCCCATCATTCAACCTGTCCACCCCTGTGACTCCTGTAAAACCAGGTGCTGGAGGCTGGACGCCCTTGGAGCAGGATCACCAGCAGTGGTTACAGGTGGACCTAGGTTCGAGAAAGCAGGTGGTTGCCATAGCGACACAGGGTCGCTACAGCAGCTCCGACTGGACCGGCAAGTATCGTCTGTTCTACAGCGACACCCAGAAAAACTGGAGGCCTTACCTGCAGGACGGAAACATCTGGGTAAGGAGGGTTTGTACCGTGTGACTTTGTCCTGTCATTTCTTTTATTTGTTTATGGTTTTCACCTTTATGCTAGTTGATTAAAGAATAGTTATTAGTTAATGCAGAACTATTTTCTTAACAAAGAGTGTAAGAGCTCCTGAAACCCCTGCTCTGTTGGCCGTGTTGCGCACATGGTGTTCTGAGCTCATTTCCAAAAGATGTTTCTGTTTGTTGTCATTTTTATGCCACAGGAGTACATCCTTACCACCTTAAAAAATCAGTGGATAGATTTAATCTATTTAAAAAAACTGACATATACAGTAATTATTTTCATGAGTTTATATTTTTTGACTTTTTCTTTGTTTATTGCTTCTTTTTAAAGTGTTCAGAATGTGTTGAAGTTCAATAAATGCATGTGACGCAGAAGTTTGAAAATTAAAGGATAATCATGTATTATAGTTGTGATTTAAATATCAGTCAAAACACTTGATTCTCTGTCATGCCCAAGCCTGCGTGATTACTGTTTTAGTTAAACCCTGCTGTCATCAGGTTTGCTTATTTAAACAGGTGAAGAAACCCCTCGTTTTGACTGATATTATTCATGTTTAATTGCTGGGAGCTCTTTGTTTATTTGTTTATTCATGTTTATTACTGACTTTAATTTTTTAGTAATTTGGCTTCAGTGAAAGGATAAATCAAAGGAACAATGGGGTGTGTAATGATAACTCTAAAATCTAGAAAACTTGTTAAAATTGTCCAATGTTTATGTTAGATATCCTCCAGCAACACACCCCACACACGTGGATCTGCGTGGGGTTATGTCCCATGGAGACAATCATCTTCAGGAACCTTCAGTTTAGGAAAAGTGACAAAATGAAGGTCACATATTCATCACAACCCACTGAAAAGACTTGGCTGGACTTCACATTGTCTAACCCAAGCAACTTGGCAATGATTGCTGTGAGAAGGTGCTCTCTGATTGGTGGATCAGTGGGCCAATCAGAGAGCTGACAAAGGGTTAATTGTGATTATAATTTGTACCAGAATTGAGTGGAACTGCGTCTCCTTGACTTTGACCCTCTCTCCTTCAGAAGAACCTTCAGCACATTTGTTCTCTGTCTTCCAGACGTTTGAGGGGAATGTGGACAACGAGGGTGTGGTTCGGTATGAGCTCCAGCACCCCGTCCTGGCTCGCTACATCCGCTTCATCCCTGTGGACTGGAACAGGGACGGACGCATCGGCGTTCGCCTGGAGCTCTATGGCTGCTCATATTGTGAGTGCATGAATGATTCTTTTGATAGAAGAGAGCATAACCTTCAAGTCAAATTAACTTTTAGTGCTGAACTGAACGATTACCACTGAACAGACCGGTCAGCCAATCAGAGCGGACTGAGCCCACATGGGAACAGGAGCCTTAAAGAGGCAGGAGCTCTGACAGACTGAGAATACAGGTGGATCAGGGTGATTCTGAACATTCTCCAGCAGTCATTGGAATAAATACATAAACCTGAGTTAAGGGAAAATGTGGGCTCTTTGATTTGTTTATTAATTTAGTTAAGTGGTCTGTCCTCACTGGCCCTGTGACCACCTTGAAAACTCTTGTCATGTTTGTTTTTGGTTCTTTTTGTTACAGGGGCGGATGTGATCAGTTTTGACGGCCATGGTGTCATCTCTTACCGCTTCAGGGGCAGAAAAATCAAGATCATTAAGGACATCATCACTCTGAAGTTCAGAACCACGTCTGGAGATGGGGTCCTGCTTCATGGGGAGGGACAGCAGGGAGACTACATTTCTCTGGTGCTCCACAGGGCAAGGCTTCAGCTCAGCATCAACCTCGGTACTCCGTAGTTTATTTGTGTGGTTTTACATCTCAGCAGTGATAATATAATAAATATCTAAGTTGTTGTTTCTCCTCAGGGAGTAACCAATATGGCTCCATTCAGGGTCACACCACTGTGACCAGCGGCAGCTTACTGGACGACGATCACTGGCATTCAGTGGTAATTGAGCGTTACCGTAGAAACGTCAACTTCACCCTGGACCATCACACACAACAGTTCAGAACCAACGGAGAGTTTGACCACCTGGATCTGGACCATGAGGTAAAGAAAGTGCCTGTCGAGCTGTCTTAAAGGGTTAGTTTGGGTTTTTTGAAGTGGGGTTGCTTCAGGCTGTGGCTCCAGTAAATATGAGAGCCAATAAAGGAACTGTGAGCTTCGTCCCTGGGGCGGGCGGTAGTCGGTACATAGCAGTACAAGTAATTAACCCATTTACAAGTCAAAGCTACTCAGAAAAACTACACTGGCTCCACATTACGATAAAGTATGTTTTTTTTACGCTCCATTTTGAGGATGAACGCAGTACTATTATTTATTAACTTTTTAATGTTCTCTGTAAATTATCTATCTGAAGCGTGGTACACATATAAAGATTATCGGGCTGTTTTTGTCCCGACTTTCCCTCTTTCCTGACCAAGGACCACAAACGCCAGATTATCTTCTGTTTTATAAGGTTATCCTATGAGATTATCCTGTGGTCTGAGGTGTGTTTAGAGTGAATGTGTCTCGGCTGAATCAGCTCTGAAACGGGTTGGGGCTGACAATCGTACATATTAAACTTGTTCAATATTTACAACCAAAAATCTTCATGTGTGGAGAAAGCCAACGACTCCCGAGTCATGACTCTGTGAATTGTGAGGTGAATGTAGCCAGTCAAGAAATGAACTGACTGAGGAACAAGGAAGCAGGCGTAAATAAAAACAAGCATGGCCGACCTGAAACATAAAGTCTGGTGGAGCTCAGAAATGGAGGACCAGCTCACATGTTCATGCTGTCCCCAGGATTTTTTTACAGTCTTTTCTTTTATTAAGCTCTGGATTTTTTGTTCAAAAATAGTCCCAAGACCACCATCATTCCCTCTTCTCATGTGTCCTCTTCATGTTGCGTGTTGTGTATTCCGGTTGTTGCTGTTTCTTCTTTGTTTTTGTTTGATCAGATTTCTGTCTTGGAGGACTAGATTCTAGATCAGTGGTGAGACAGGATGGTTATGTGTGTGGTGTGCTGTGTTGAGATTATCGGAGCACACCACGCACAGAACGATCAAAACTGTTCAATGCCTGATTTTTTATCTTCATGTGAGGGCTCTCTGACAGATTAAACATCTCTTCAGATTTAGAAAATCCTCATGTGTGGACCCTGCTTTTCTGATGGCACTTTTCTAATCTTGTTTTATTTGCTTGTTTGGCTGATGGGTCATTTCTGATCTTGTCTACCAAGAGTTCCTTTTTAAGTATTGAGCCCTGCTTTCCCTTTATCATGTTGTGTCCCCTCCTGTCATTGGATGTCTATAGTGTGTGCAAAGGGACAATGAGTGGCCTGCTGAAAACCAAGTTTACCTACAGGTACAAATCACCCATGATGCAGTTCAGACGGCAGCAGAAGAAGCCAAACTGTGTAATCCAATGAACAATCCAAGCTTTAAATAACTTGTGACATCACAAAGACATGAATTTTAAGTGCCTTAAGTTGTAGCTTTAAACCTTGTCCCTGCTTTTTTTTTAAAAGTAGAGAAGTTGGTGGGAATTCTGTGTAGTCAATGTCCACGATTTACGCATATGCATATGCATATGCATATGCATATGCATATTGTGCTGTGGCCTCTGTATTTGGGTATGTATGATATCAAGAGGTTGATGTAAACATTTGTCTCTGTTGAATATAGACTCAATCAATCAATTTTATTGGTATAGCACCATGTTTGTCTTTGTTGAATATAGAGAGATCAGTCTAATATAAACATTAATATCTATAACGGAAATAGTTATAGTAATGCTTGTCATCTGTGTATTAATCTGATAACTTTGAAGCACTACATATAAATAAAAGTTCTGCTCATATTGAGATCCACATATTTAATTATATTATTTTTCAAGGCTGTAGCTGTTTGCAGTAATTGTCCTCTCTGTTTGTCCTCAGATCAGTTTTGGAGGACTTCCTGTTTCAGTGAAGTCCAATTCAGGAGGAAGAGCAAATTTCAAGGGCTGCATGGAGGGAATCACCTATAACGAAGACAACATCACCAACCTGGTCCGGAGGAAGAAAGTGGACGTCTCCAGCTTTGTAAGGGAACTTATTACCTGTGCCAAGGAGGTTATGTTTTTGTCGGCTTATGTTTGTTTGTTAGCAAGATTACGCAAAAACTACTGGACGGATTTTGCTGAAATTTTCAGGAGATGTTGGTAATGGCCCAATTTAGAAATTATTAGATTATGGTAGTGATATGGATATTTGTCTGGATGCAAAAAATTCCCAAAATATCAAAAATCCCACAAGTTAACATCAGGCGGAATTCTAAAAAATCATATCTCTGCCACTTCTGAACAGATTCATTTCCAATTTTACAGGATTATAAGGGTCCATGCCTCTATCATCAAGGTAAGTTTCATCTGGATCTGATCCAGGTTGATGTCACAAAAAAAATTAACTTTATAATGGGAAATCCCATTGAGGACATTCAATAATTCATATAAAATCTAATTTAAGTGATGTTCACAAAACTTATGCTCATACAGGATAACAACCTCCATGTATGTGCTGAGTTTGGTCCAGATCCTGGCTCTATTCTGGATCTGGTGATCCAGAAATGTATCTCTTACAGGGGTTGTGGAAAAGCCAATGCAGGAGCTGAGCTGCTTGGTGGAGGTCTGCGCTCTCTGAGTGCTTTTCTAGTTTCATTCAAGATGTGTTTTTCCCTGTTTGGGAACCGGAAAACACCCCCCTCACTGAGGTGATAATAGTCGGTACAATGCTGTGTGTCTGTTAGGTTGACTTATTATTCACCACAGGATATTGTTTTTGTTTATTTTATTTTGTAAACCCTGCTAAGCGCTCATCTCTTTGAGGTCAACTTCCTGTGGGGCATGTCTACATGGAGTGCACACATGGGGGTGCAGCAAACAGGCTCCAGCAGCTGGTGATCGGGGGGGAGGGGGTTATTTAGTTATATTTGGCTTTCATTTTGGATATTCTGGGTTATTTTGTTATTTTGGTTAATTTGCAATGTGTTGATTTAATTGTATATAGTGATAATTGTATATATATTATATGTGTATGGATATTATATTTGTATAGATTTGTCTCTGGAGGGGGGAGATGGAGGCAGACATCCCAGGTGAGAGAAAGAGGGAGTGGGGAGCAGGTGGAGTGTGCCTCTGCTCAGCCTAAATCAGATGTACCTGTGTTAATGGGGGTGAATGTGTGTGGTTTCCGGTATTCTGCTGTTGTATGAGTATTATACTGAGAACTATGTCAAGACTGGACCTTTTTAAAACTCAGACCTCTCAAACCTGCTGCCTGACAGCATTTAGTCCATCTTCATGCTTTTGATCTTCACGCCTGCTGGTTGTCATCCTGTATGGAGGTTTCATCACAGTCAAAAACCTTACAGTCCCCTTTTACCTTCACTGACAGAAAGCCTAAAGCGGGGTACACATATAAAGATTATCGGGCTGTTTTTGTCCCGACTTTCCCCCTTCGCCAAGGACAGCAAACTCCAGATAATCCTCTGTTTTATAAGATTATCCTAGCAGGTTATCATGTGGTCTGAGGTGTGTTTAGAGTGAATTTGTCCTGATAATTGACTCTGAAACGGGTCGTAAATATTAAACTTTTTCAATATTTATGACAAAAATCTTTATGTGTGGGGAAAGCCAACGACTCCTGAGTCATGACTCTGTGAATTGTGACATGAATGTAGCCAATCAAGAAGGAGCTGACTGAGGAACAAGGAAGCAGGCGTAAATAAAAACAAGCATGGCCAACCTGAAACATAAAATGGAAGACCAGCTCACATGTTCACGCTGTCCCCAGGATTTTTTCCACAGTCTTTTCTTTTATTTTAGTTCAGGATTTTTCTGTCAAAAATAGTCCCAAGACCACCATCATTCCCTCTTCTCGTTTGTCCTCCTCCATGTTGCTTGTTGTGTTTTCCAGATGTTGCTGTGTTTCTTCTTCTTCATTTTTCTTAGGTCACGTTTGATCAGATTTCTGTCTTGGAGGACTAGATTCTAGATCAGTGGTGGGACAGAATGGTTATGTGTGTGGTCTCTGACAGATTAAACATCTCTTCAGATTTAGAAAATCCTTATGGGTGGACCCTGCTTAAGACAGAAATGAAGCATCAGAAGAAGGACATTTTGGACTGACATGTAGCTGAGGGTTTGAGTCCCAGACTCATGCTCAGGGTGGCTACATACAAGATGAGCTTCAAAACTGCAAAATCATGCCAGCCAAGCATTCTCTGAGGACCACAAACCCTTTGACCAAAGGCAACAGACCTTTTTCAGACCCTAGGGGGCTGTGTTAAAAACTCAGTGTGGCGTCGGATAATCAGAGGAGTCTTTGGGAGGCTTAGGGCGTCAATCCGTGGACACCACCACACTGCAAACACCTCAGCTGAGCTTTAGATCAATCCTCTGACAGACAGAGAGGCTGAAGAGGAGAAGGATGTCAGCAGTCTGATCGATAGTGACACCATGCAGGCTTGTAGAGAAGTCAATCATGTCACTAACTTAAGCAGAAATCAGTAATAAATAAAAAAAATATTCACCTGCTGTACAGTGAGAGGAGAATAATACTCAAACTAATGAGACCAAAGCCGCTATTTGCTGTTTGTTTTTAATGTTTGTGTACTTTTGTCTGTAAAATCATCCTTTGGAGATGAGACAGTTAAAGAAAGACTTTTGGAGTTTCTCCAGCTAGTCTCGAGTGGACACACTTCACAGTGTTTCATCACCGGAGGTTGGTGCCTGGATGATAGGTGTGTCTCCTAAACTCCTCTCTCTTCCTCTCCATCTCCCTCTGCAGCATAACCTGACTTTCTCCTGCGCTGAGTCCAACTCCTTCTCCGTCTTCTTCAACTCCACGTCCTTCCTGAGGCTGCCGGGTCAGAGCGACAGCGACACTCTGTCGGTCAGTCTGTCTTTCAGGACCTGGAACCCCAACGGGCTGCTGATGTTCACGGAGCTCGCTTACGGCTGGGTGGAGGTGGGACTGACGGAGGGGAAGGTCACCGTCCACGTGAACGTGACGCAGAGGCCGAACACACGCATCGACATCTCATCAGGTGAGCTACATAACTATATACTGTATAATACAATATGTATATAATCAGTGTTCTTCAAACATTTATTCATCATGTCCTAATTAGCTGTCAAACACTGCACTTTTCACCCTTTCCTGCCTTTAATATTTCACATTTTAAAGGGATATGCCAACATCTTTTTTTTGTTTTCATGTCTTGCCTCACTCCTGAGTCCATGACAAGCAGATAGACATCATTCTTTAGACTGTGTGTGCAGTAACAAGAGACCGACAAAGCTCCCTCTGCCTACAGTCATCAGATAAACAGGCTAACACTACCCAGTGACTCCCAGTGTTTGAGCTAAGCTAATTAGCGTGGGTGAGTTCTGCCCATCTCTTCGTTGTTACTGCACACACAGTCTAAAGAAAAGTGTCTATCTGCTTGTCATGGACTCAGGAGTGAGGAAAGACACGATAAAAAAATAAAATAAAATTTGGTGTATCCCTTTAAAGCCAACAATATGAAGAATACATCCTTGAGATAAAAACCTGTGAAAGACAAAACTGAGGGAGAGGCAGCTAATTTGCAGCCTGGTCTGAAAGCTGTGGTGAAGTAGCTGGAGTAACAGGCAGACGTGTCACACACTCAGTGTTTCAGTTGTAAACTAATACAGTGAATGTTAGTTTATTGCATTTAATGTTGTTGCATCATGACCAAAATGTTATTTTATGCATCATACATTTTCTTGTGTGCAGACCAAAGATGAGCAGTTAATTTATATATATATATTTCCTCATATTCAAACCTTCATAACTTTACTGCATTTAATCAGAGTAACCACTCATAACTCCACACTGTAAAGCACAGAAGTGCAAAAACTGCAGTACCATTTTATTGAGGTTTTTTCAGCTTCACTCCTTTAAATCTTCATGTTATTAAGTTTTGGTGGTTTGTTGTTACTCATCTGCAGTTTTATCATTTCTTTGGTTTTTGGATTCATTCCTGGTTTATTGGGTTCCTTTCAGTTAATAAAAATGATTCAACTGCCTCTCTCTGAAGACAGTTTGTTTTAAGTCTGCTATGATTTGGTGCAGATAAGACGATCAGAACAGAACAGAGCAGCAGTTCAAATCATCTGATTTTTTATTTTTTATTTTATTGCAGGTTCAGGTCTGAATGATGGCCAGTGGCACAGTGTACATCTAAACGCATTAGAGTCCTACGCCATGCTGACCGTGGATGGAGATGAAGCATCCACAGTAAGAACATCCATTCCCATCCAGATCCAGACTGGAGGAACCTACTACTTTGGAGGTGATTATAGAATGAAGAAAGTTCTGTGCTCAGTAAAGATGGAAAATTATTGTTAGATGAATGTGAGTCAATCATTACTCCTGGGAAAAAGCTTGTCAAATAAAGATTTGTTTTAGTTAATCTGTGTTTTATTTGTAAAAGCAGCAGGTACAGTAGTGTCCTGAGTTGGCTGTCAACAAGTTCAGGTTGTTTTCCACCAATCAATCAATCTTTATTTGTATAGCATCAGTTCATAACAAGTGTTATCTCAAGGCACTTTGAACAGAGCAGGCTGAAGACATACTCTTCATCTATAAATTCACATAAATGCATATATAAAAATGCATATATTTGAATATACACATACATACACATACATGTATCCATCCAGGCAGAGACAAAGGGACTAAAAATAAGACTTTATGAAAGAGGCAAACCCATGGACGCCCAGATCATAAATCTGTCCTCATCATATTTGTCTCTGCTGAATATAGATTCAATCTATCAATCTTTATTTATATAGCACCATATTTGTATTTGTTGAATATTAATTTATCAAAGGTAAGCCCCTTGAGATGTGGCATCTCATTTTCAGAGGGTCCTCATGTCTATATGGTTGTAAAGATAGTTACTATGGATGAATAATCAATACAAGCATGGATAGAGAGATCAATCTAATATTAACATTAATATCTATAATGAATATAATCTGGAGAGGAATGATGTTGATTAATATAGCAGCATCTAGCTGAATTGCCATTACAATGGGTTTAACTGGTCTAAAAGTATGAAGTTATGTTAAATGATGTCTTCCATGATTGTTTATCAAGGCCATACTATTATATATGTGTGCTGTTTGCAGGAACTACCATGTTTTTAATTTAGCTGATCTCTCTGAAGTTAATATCAGGAACTGTAATGATAATGGAATGGGGCCAAAGGAAAGGCCTATATAATCCAGCCCCTCATGACCCTGAAAGGCACAAAGCAGAACAGAAAACTGATGACTAGAGTGTGAAAACACAAAGAAAAAGACACATCTATTTTCAAGATTATTAGAAAATGACTGAAGCTTGAAATTGGTACGTTGTCCATCTTTTCATGCAGGAAGCTTGATGCAGTTTTTGGAGGTAAAGAGTTAAGGACATAGGATGAATCACTGTTTATGACTACAGTCAAGCAACAAAGCAGAAACAAGATTCAGCAGGAACAAGCTGTTAAAGTCAGAAGTGTCAGGAGCCACACAGTAAATATTTGCTTGTTGGTTTGACTTTAACCTCGTCTGCTTTCCTCCAGGCTACTTCCTGCCCACAAACAGCCACTCGCTGCAGCGCTCCTTCCAGGGCTGCATGCAGATGATCCATGTAGACGACCATCTGGCTGACCTCAAAGCTGTGGAGCAGGGCCTCATCGGGTCATTTGAAAATGTCAGCCTGGACATGTGCGCCATCATAGACAGGTGAGCAGAACATGTTTGAAGTAAATCAGCAGAGGGGGGCGAGCAGACGGGCTGGATGGTGATATGGACCTGAGATCATACTGTAAGGTTTTAAGCCAAATTGGACAAACTAAATATCTCATTTTTTTTTATTATTCTGTTCAGAAATGACAAAAATAACCTCCATCCTAAGTCAAATCTCGGGGGGCAGAAGCCAGAAGTCACACAGATGCTGTTTTTATCAGCCAACAGCACAATGTCAACATGCATTTTAGAAAACGACTTGAAAAAAACTGCAGTTTGTGAAATAAAGAATAGGACTAAACAAGAATGCTGCTTAAATAAACTAAAGGATGATTGTTAGCTGTTGCCAGCATAGAAGACACCTCTGAAATCGTGACCTGGATCGCTGAGAACCTACATAGACCTAGTCTCAGTGTCTGTCATCTTGAGGGCTTTCACAACGGTTCTGGTTCTGGAACGGTTCAGTTCTGGATTCTCAGAACCTTGGTGCCTATTAGCAAACCAGCCTGCAGTCATACCAGTTTAAGCAGAACAAAAATGGGAGGGCGATTTTCCATGTTACTCAGGCAGAAGTAAACAGCCAACTGGCATCAATATTCTGAAAGCATTTGTTGCTTTGCTTAAGGTGATGAGGAGACTTAGAAGACGTACATAGAGGGCATCTGGTATGTTAAGAGTGTGTGTGTTCCTCGATGTCCTCGACTTACTGCTCATTCAACACAGAGTATGACATGCCCACTGATGATGTCACGGTTTGCGAGCAGGAACCAACTTTTTTTGGTTCCATTTGTGAACCACCTTTTAGGTTCAGGTTCAGGTTCGGGAACTCTGTGCTGGTGTGAAAGCCCTATTTGTGTCACTTGATCTGCTCCATGCTGAATAAATGGGCAGTTCTGCCTAAAATAGAAGTCCTGCGTTTCTGCTACAGAGGTCTTCAAAATGATGGAGCTGGGACAAGGACGGGATGCAGCGCTGTGGTTCTGGTGGAAGCACTTTCATGGACTGAAACAGAGGCCTATGATCTCTGCTGCCATAATGGAGCAGAGAGGGAATGAACACGTACACAGTGGGATGTAAAGGGTTAGTCTCCCTGTACATGCATGGGTTTTCCCCTGGTATGCCCTGCATGATTAACCAGACCAGGGTGTTTCTTACTAATCATAACCCCTCATATAGTGACAGCTGGGATAGGTCGCAGCATCCCTCTTAAAGTCCAAACAGGATAAAGCGATTTAAATATCCGACAGATAATTAGACATAAAGGAAAACATTCCTCAAAGAACTTCTGTGGTTGACAAAAAATGTTATACTTTTATTTATTTTTAATCAAATGCCAAAGTCAATCATTCTTAACCTGACACGCCAGACGGACAATTCCTTATATCGTCCAATCACAGCTGGTGATTGGACGATCGGTCTGTCAGTCACACTCATCGCAGACCAATCATATCAAGCCACAGTATGACGTAGCAGCTAGACCCTGTTGTTAGCCATTAGCTTAAACTATGTTTCAGTCCTTAGACTACCGTCTTACATTAAATGATACCACACAGATGTATCATTCACCACTTCTATGAGACATGAACCTCATCAACAACAATCCACACCAAGTTCTCCCTGTAAACTTCTGAGGAGAGCAGATTTCACCAGGTATCACTGAGTAGCCACAACTACCATGGACTAACAGGCATCGTTTGTGGAGAATTTCTGCATCTCTGATAAAACGGCAGATATTGCTGCATCTATGGAGACCCCTTCATAAGCTGCCATTATTTTCAAACATGCAGTCACTTCCTGCTGTCGTCAGTTTCCGCCTCTCTTCACTGATTGGGCCATCTGGCTTTTGGCCGATGAAGTCGTAGGAGATTGGAGCTTGGCAAGATGGATCAGCGTGACTTCAGACAATGAATCAGGCAGGTCCATCTGCACTGCAAGGTTAAATCCTTCTTTTCTGTGAAAAGAACTGAGTGACACTGAATCAGTGTCAAACTCTCAACACGTCTGGGCTGCAGAAGGCGTAGCTGTGGGGTAATATACGTGAGGTTGCTACTGTTTTCCAAGAAGGGGGAAAGTCTGACCGCTGACCATTCTTCCCAAATTCCTTCTCCATCCTCTGTCCTGTCAGACATAAGGCTCCCAGTTACAGTTCGAGTACATTTATTTAGCCCAGTAAGGACAGAAAAAAGCTCAGCAGTAGAATATTTGACCCCAAAATCTTCCCTGTAGGACAAAGAATGCACAAACATGATGTTGTTGGCAGACCTTATATCTTAGTCTCAGCTGACTTTTGTCATCTGTTAGTGTCGTTTTGCTGTTAAACTCAGTCTGCTCTACTTTCTTCTCTGTTGTGTCTCCTCAGGTGTGTCCCCAATCACTGTGAGCACAGCGGACAGTGTTCACAGACATGGGATGCATTTAGCTGCAACTGTAGTGGCACTGGATACACGGGAGCCACCTGCCACACCTGTGAGTACTCTCACACGCTCACGCACACGCACATCAGGTTACACACTGCATCGTAACACCTGATCCGGGTGATGTGTCCTCTCTGTAGCTCTGTATCAGCAGTCCTGTGAGGAGTACAAACACCAGGGGAAGAGCTCAGGGAGCTACTGGATCGACCCAGACGGCAGTGGATCTATCGCCCCCTTCAGGGTCAATTGTGACATGACAGGTGAGCTGCTCTTCTGGGAGAAATTATGACCTAATGAGCTCTAAGATTATTTTCTTAATTTATTTGATGATTTTTTAAAGAGCAGAAAACTTAAATTTAGCAAACAAAACAAGACTGAGATAAAGGGCTCTAATTTCATAGACCAGGCGCAGGCGGGCGCACCTGCCCTGCGCCGCGCCTGCGCCGCGCCAACGGGGTGTGTCCAGGGCATTTTGCAAGTTTCGTGCACGGCGCAGTCTGGCGCAGGCAGGCGCACCCACGCCTCCGTCTCTCCTACCGGCGCACGTAGCAGAGAGGGAGGAGATAAGACTTGAGTGGGTTTAACACAGCCGAGTGTGATCTTCACCAATCAAATGAACGCCTCTCCTCGCCTTTAAATGCGCCGCGGGCGAGGCGCAGTGACAATTTCACCTCGGTGGCGAAGAAGGTCAGAGCTGCTGTCACTTTTGCAGCAACAGTGAGAGCGCAGGGGCCACCGGGCCGCGCATTGGAGCCTCAATGCGCGTCACCGTGTGTACCACCTCCTGGACAGATGTAATCTGTTCCTGTGTCATAATAGGAGTACAAAATTAAGTTATAATTACATTTAAACACAGCAGCAGGCTAATCCATTCATCATGCTTGTGATCCACCTGCATTCCTGGTCTGTCATCGCCAAATAGCAGCGCCTTAGTTGAAAATATATCTCCTCCTCATCCTCCTTGCAATAATGTAGGCTACTCCATCTTTTTAGATCACGTTAAGAATAAAGATTAAAACAGAGAAATATGGGCAATCGCAGGTAAATCCTTAAGACACAGAGTGACTTACATTTATTCAGCGAGCGTCTCTCTCTTTTTTCTTTTCTTTTGAATTTCATGAGATGAGAGAAGCCGGATACTCCGTATTGGATGATGTGGCTGTTTGTGGTTGGCTGAGAGATATGAACTCGTTAGTTATGACAAACGTCTCTGATCTGACATCAGATGTGACGGGACAATTAATATAGATACAAATGTATGTGCTGGTTCAGACGGTTACATTAAATAGTGGTTGTTGTGATTGTTTATTGCATTGAAATGTGCCTGACACTGTGGATACCTGCCTGTGAGGTTTTGGTGACGTGTGCGCCCTGTGCGTCTATCAGCCAAATTACCACTGCCCCGAGTGCGCCTCGCCTGCGCTGAAAATAGACCAGGTTGGAGCTGGCGGGCTTTCAGCGCACCTTCTGAGCGGTTTTTTGGCACGAAATTGTCACTGCGCCAAGCTGAATCTGTCGACACCTCCCCCGGTGCGCCGTCACACCCATCTCGGCGCAGCCAGTCTACCAAATTGCCAAATTGGCTGCGCACGGCGGTGCGCCAGACGAAATTACCACTGCGCGGGGTGCGCCAGGCTGCGCCATCCTGCGCCACCCTGAGTTGCGCCAGGAAATTAGAGCCCAAAGGCACAAACCACATTTCAAAACAAACACTGTAACTCATGATGATCAGAGGTCAACAGCATTCATGGACTGTGCCGTTTATGTTTGTAAAAGAAAAAACAGGAAAGGGAGGAGGGATCGGCTTTAGGCTGGTTTATAATGAGCTGGTAGAACCCAGTCCTATCTGGATGTTCTGTCTCAAATCATACCATCCATGATAACACTGGTATGCATGAAATAAGTGTCAGGGGATTTATTCATCCTACATGATGCCCTGTCCCAGATGTGAGGAACATATGCACATTATTGCCAAACGTCTTTGCTCGTCTGCCTTCACACTCATATGAACTTGAGTGACCTCTCATTCTTAATCCATAGGGTTTAATATGTTGTTGGCCCCTTTGCAGCTATAACAGCTTCAACTCTTCTGGGAAGGCTGTCCTCAAGATTTAGGAGCGTTTATGGGAATTTTTGACCATTCTTCCAGAAGAGCATTTGTGAGGTCAGACACTGATGTTGGACGAGAAGGCCTGGCTCTCAGTCTCCGCTCTAATTCATCCCAAAGGTGATCTATGGGGTTGAGGTCAGGACTCTGTGCAGGCCTGTCAAGTTCATCCACACCAAGCTCGTTCATCCAGGTCTTTATGCACTGATGTGCAGTCATGTTGGGACAGGAGGGGGCCGTCCCCAAACTGTTCCCACAAAGTTGGAGCATGGAATTGTCCAAAATGTCTTGGTATGCTGAAGCATCCGCTGACCCCGCTCCGTCAGTTTACATGGCCTACCACTTCGTGGCTGAGTTGCTGTCATTTTCAAACACTTCCATGTTCTTATAATACAGCTGACAGTTGACTGTGGAATATTTAGGAGTGAGGAAACTGGACTTAACGCTCAGGTGGAGTTCACTGAGCTCCTGAGAGCAACACTTTCTTTACTAATGTTTGTAGAAGCAGTCTGACTGCTGAGGTGATGAGCTTATACACCTGTGGACATGGAAGAGACTGAAACACCTGAGTTCAATGATAGCTATGTAGATGTACTTACTGTGGATTTTCTGAAGGATCAGTAATGGCATTGGCATCAGTTCAAACTTGTTAATCTTCATCCCTCTACACAATAGATAAACATCTGCAGCTGACATGTTCATCCCAGATTCATTTGCCCATGGTCAGTGCTTGATCAATAAGCTGTTAGGGGCCAAATCTGATGCTAAACTCATGCTTCTGTGCACCCATGGCTGAATAAATACTTAAATGAGTACATATGACTCTTCTGCTCTCCATGTTAGCCGTATTGTTATTAATATTCACATTCATAAATTGACTCTCAGTGGAGCATCTGATGGGGGTGGATCTCAGTCTAGTTTGTGGTGTTTGATACGTCATAATCAATCTTTCTTCTTCATTCTGTTTTGTCTGTTTTGTCTGGTTTACAGTGATAATCATGTGACCCAGTGTTTAGGAGACAATTACATTCTGTGTCAGCGATCTTGACATTAGCTGTGCAGCGGGACCCAACTAAGCCTTTGGGTAACTGAGACGGCACAGTTGGTGGGGTCTAAGTCAGCTCTTCACATTTCACAGTTTTCTTCTTGTTGGGACATTGAGGGTCCTCAACAGTCCTGCTTTGCCCCCCAACAGGAACTGGATCTAGTTTGAAGACGGTCTTGAAGTGGGGTTTGATTTTTGCCATTTTGCTTGTCTGTCTGCAAATAGTTTTTTCTTGGCAGCCACTAGAGCAGAGTTTGGAGGGTTTTCACAGTTGGTCTTGGTATGGCCGTCTTCACCACACCGATAACAGTAGCTGGGCTTAGGTGCAGAATGCAGGGTCTTTGGTTGCTTGCCTGCCCTCTGACCCTCCCCCAACTTGCGGCCAGGTGTTGGCTTGAAAGCAGCAGACTGGCCGAACCTTGACTGGGCAGCTGTGAGTGATGCCAGTTGCTTCTGGATGTTGGCCAATTGCCATGCAAGTTGCTGTGTGAGTGTGGTGAGGGCAGCAATTTCTCCTGTCTCTGCACTGTCCATGTGGGCACACTGCACATGAGTGAAGGCTCTGGGTCTTGCTGATCCAAGATGTTGCTTTATTCATATAGCCTTAGCAGCTTTGTGGTCCTCCTCAGTTTGCAGCAGTAGCAATAATTCGGCAAATGTTGGGGGATTGTATTTTCGTTGTCTCAGTTGTAGTTCAGTTATGAGATAGTTATCCCAACAGCCATGGCAGAATTGGGTTAACAGATGTCGTTCAGTGTCTTTGCTTACGACTCCCCCACGCTTGACTGCCGAGTTCAAAGCAACCTGCAGATGTTGCAGATAGTTTGAAGGCTTCTCACCAGCGTCTTGAAAGGTGTCTAAAAATTTGGCGTATAGCTCCTCGCCATCCTAGACAGTGCCGTATGCCGAGTCGAGTGTCTGTAGATAGATGTGGGTGGAGTGTCTAGTTGCAAGTGCTTAACCATATCAGCAGCGGGTGGTAGCAAGCTCTCGAAGATTTTACGGGAGCGCTGAAGGTCGCACACTGCAGGATCTTTTAATAACAGTTCTATGCTAGAACGCCAAGTGTCGTAGTCTGACTCACTCTTGGGTGGCGGCAATCTGCCAGAGAAGATTCTGATGCGCTGTCCCGAATAGTGGCCAGTGCTGTATTCATTCTTTACTATGTGCTCAATCACAAAGCGCTGAATTTTAGGGGGATTCAGTTCATGATGTGTCATAGTTGGCAGTAAAAGTCTTGGTGCATTCTGAACATTGTTAGCTTGGCTACTTTTTGTAGTTCTACCAGCTAGTTCTCAGTCTGCTTTTTGCCTACCTCATCTGCACAGAGTATAGACAAGTCCAAAATCTCATACGTAACCTTGTCACTTTCACAAATGTACGTATAAAGCAACATCTTACACAATTTAACTAACGGTGCGCCTGAACTGTACTCCACTACAGTGGATTGATGAAAAACTGAATCAGGCTCATCAATTAACATTGCTTTAGAAACGGAATCGAACCGCTTTAAAAAATCTACGACTTCATTGTCATTTTTTGTTTTAAAACCGCCTTGTACCAAGACTGAGTTAGGGATTTTGATGCCACATTTCTCAAATGTTTCCATGTCTTTCAAATATATAAATAACTCCAAAAACAAAGTTCAGCTCTAACCTCTCCACTCCTGGCTAGCTCGCCACAAATTATGTAGCATATGTGTTTATGTAGCATATGTGTAAAGTACAGTGTGGATACTGGAATAGGACCGCAACAGGCTAGTTCAGAAGGTTCTAAGTTTGACTCTAGGAGTGGAGAGAGAGAGACTGAGACAGGAGTTGCAGTTTGATGATCATCATTGTTGAAGACAACAAACAACAAAACAGGAAATACAAATGGCCTTTAACAACAATAAAGTCAATAGATTCAACTGTTCAAAAAGTTCAACAAAGTGTGCGAGCACCTGTCCCATTCAAGGCACAATTAAAGTTCCGTTCATGTTTGTCCCGATCGCAAGGGCTCTAGTGTCCAGGGAAAGGAGTGTGTGTGTGTGTGAGTGAGTGAGGGGGGTTAGGGCCGCTCAGCGCTTGAGATGCGAGGGGGTAAGGAATTAGGGAGAAGAAAGGCGGCTGCAGAGAAGCCACCTACCAGCCCGACCAGAGCAGGAGGATGGGTTCTTCACCGAGAGTCCATGGATTCATCTTAGGGCTCTTAGCTCGCCATCAAATCTGGCCTGAATGAGGAGGGACAGGACCAGCGTAAACTCTTTGTGTGCTCACATTAACATACATTCATTTCACACAATAAACAGCGCAGGTCGCATCATAAATAAGTGAAAATTTCCCATATTGTACAATATTAAATAGTTCATGTTATAATATCAAAAAGTACTAAAAAGTAGTTGTCAAGTGGTGTCAAAAAGAGTGTATAATAAACACACAACATCCATCAACTGATAGTAGCACCAAGTTTAGCTTTAAAGTGCATGAAAGTGCATTGAACTGCATGTAAAGCAATGGCTCCAAACAACCATTAAGTGTGGGCTTTAAAGTGCCTCAAACTGCTACCACATGACAACCATACACAGGAAATAGCTCAACATTGTCTAGACAGAAATTGCATTTAATTTGATTAAATACATTTGGAGAAACGGGCATAAAAGACCATGCTAACTGCTCCATATAATTCAATAGAGAC
The DNA here is from genome assembly GCA_037902135.1 of Cetoscarus ocellatus. Classification (NCBI taxonomy): domain Eukaryota; kingdom Metazoa; phylum Chordata; class Actinopteri; order Labriformes; family Labridae; genus Cetoscarus; species Cetoscarus ocellatus. The sequence continues at coordinate 942,409 of JBAMNC010001282.1, forward strand.
AGCTAGGCTAAGCTAAGCTAAGTGTTAGCGTAACTCACAGGCTTTGTGGTTTAACTCAGGAAAACACTCCGACCCTCCGTTGTCTGCACCGGTGGTCGGCTTTCTATAGTTCGATATTACGTTAGTCTTAGAAGATGTAAAAGTTGACGGCAAGTTAACCCTTTAACCGATGCATTTACCTGCAGCATCCGTCTCCCAAGCGTGCCTGTACTCGCGTCCCTGTACTGTGACTCCTCTTCCTGTTTCAAGCAGTACAGATTGGCCGCGCTTGGTCACGTGACCATGTGACGTAACGACAAACGACATAATACGTGATCACGCAGAGGCAGTTCATTGAAAGGGAGTGAATGGAACTCAAGGTTTTCCACCTGGGTTACAATCACGTTTTCTGTGAGCTGTCTAAGTTTTGTTTTAATGTTGGCAAAGTGGTATTTACAGTGCCATGAAAAAGTATTTGCCCCCTTCCTGATTTCTAATTTTTTTTGCATATTTTTCACACTTAAATGTTTCAGATCATCACACAAATTTTAATATTATACAAAGATAACCTCAATAAATACAAAATGCAGTTTTTAAATGATGATTTTATTTATTAAGGGAAAAAAGTTCTCCAAACCTACATGACCCTATGTGAAAAAGTAATTGCCCCCCCCTTGTTAAATCATGAATTAACTGTGATTAACCACATTTTTTTGAAAGCTGAGTTCAATTTCACTGACCACACGCAGACCTGATGACTGTCAGACCTGTTGAATTAAGAAATCACTTAAACAGAACCTGTCTGACAGTGAAGTAGACTGCAAGATCTCCTAAAGAAACACATCATGCCACGATCCAATGAAATTCAAGAACAAATAAGGCTCTGTAAACCTTTAAATCTCGGATTATTGATGCATGTGTTCTGTTGTTCCAGAGGAGAACGTCTGGACCACCCTGAAGAACAATCTGTCCCCTCAGACATCAGTGAGCGGTGCAGACCAGGACGGGAAGGCGGTCCTGCAGATCACATACAATGTGACGGATGAGCAGGTACACGATAAAAGCACACTTATGTGAACCTTGCTGACAGTCTTCAGGATGACTGTGAATTACAATTTTTTTTTTCTTCTTTTATTAATAAGTTTTATGAAAGAATCATAAAGTTAACCCAGTATCCCAAAATATGAAGAGTACAGCATTCTGATGTAAATTGTGAGACCAACAATGATACGAGGGCTGAATGATAAGTTGTGAGCCTCATATTTAAGGGTTTGACTTTTGGCAGACATATTGCATTATTTTTCAACATAATCCCCTTCAGTATCTATTCACTTTTGCCAGCGATGTTTAAGGGCCTCAATGCCACTTTTAAAGAAGTCCTTTTCTTGACCGTTCACTGCATGTATGACGTCATCATCTGACCAGAAGTGGGTACCAGAAACGGCCTTTTTCAGTTTTGGAAATAGATGAAAGTCTGATGGAGCGAGATCAGGCGAATAAGGCGGATGCTCAATCAATTCAAAGCCACAATCTTTAATGGCAGCCATGGCAATGACAGACTTGTGAACAGGGGCATGTTGTCCATTTTGCAAAAGTCACTTGCCTTGTTTACTTTAGAGTGCTACCTCTTCGACATAAACTGACCAAATGACACCAGTCTTTGGCTACACAGCCTTAAAAAGTCAGGGAATAGTAGAGCTGAAAAAGGACATCCTGCTTATCTTCAATACAAGGCTCACAACTTATCAGTCAGCCCTCGTAAAAATCACATAATTAATTTATTACTGTGATAAAAAAAAAAATCACGAGCCCAGTATTGTAATAAAAATCTTAAAATGAAGCCAGGACTGTGATGAAAAAGAACAATTAAATCAGCAATGTGTTAAAATCATTCAGTAATTTCAGCATCATGATAGAGTCTGTATAATGAACCAAGTGTGAGGGTAAAAACTGTAAAATTAACTTTTTAAATGAACTTGATAAAGATTATATAACGAACACAGTGTTTTGATGATGATGTGCTTGGTTCCCCATTATCCTGATAATATTCAAAAAGTCAAATACTGATCCGAGTCTTCTGCTATAATGGTGTCATGAACTACATTTTGTTTGATAATTAAATTATACGTTTAGTGTCTGTGAATGATTGTAAAGTTGATATTCAAAGGATGCCTGAAGTTGAAGTTCCTCATAGATCTACTTTGGTCTCTTTGAGGACCACAGGGTTTCAAATTATTTGTGATGCACGATATTGGATATCCAATATGTCGATATTTCCAAACTCATTATAACCGAAACGATATTTGGTGTCAAGAGTCTCTGCTTGACTAGAATTGACCCGTTCCTTTTAGTATTAGGTTTTATTTGTGTTAGAAACAGACGTGAAGCAGGAAAAACAGCATTTGATTCGTTAATAAATGACAATTTTGAACTCTAAAGGTGGACTTTCAGTGATGATGAGGACAACTATCATGGTACAGTTGTACTTTTTGCCAATATTACACTATTATTTGTGATACTTCTGGCAATTTTTTAAAGTATTGGCTGTAAATATTGTCAAAAAATGTTCATATCTGCCAGTACTTTATAATCACTGAGACATTGTTACATCAAATAAAAAGTCTTGAGCTTAAATGCAAACAGAAGTTCTTGATTTAGTCTGCTTAACAAAATTATGCTGGTTTAACCATTAAATGGCCGTGTCCACTCTCAGGAAACTTTAAAATTTACTTTGGTTATGTTTTTGTCATTTTAACATTATGGCATTCATTTTTTATGTGTCTAAATTTTCTCAATTTTCTGAATTTGAATAATATTAATTATACGAGTGTCATTTTCGTCAAAATCTGACCCTACATACAAAAAATAAACAGCAAAACATTTAAATCAGCAGTTTAGTTAATAAATGCTGTGACCCACACTGTAAAAAAAATTCAGGAAAGAATCCCACTGGCTTTTTATTTGAGGAAATAATTCATTTTTTTTTATCCGTAATATAGTGGAGCTGGAGTGTCACTGGAAGGGTTAAAATGTGAAAAAAGGGTATTATGTTCATGAACTAGACTGGAGTTTAACAGGAATAAATCACCTTTCTAAGAAATTCAGATAAATCTGTAGTACTGGCCTTTTTCTGACATGTACAGTTCTTGGTCTTATGGTTTGTGATTTTTTTAAAGGGGAACCTAAGGATTACGCTTATGTACTGATTACTTAAACATGTTTTCTTAGTTTTTTTTTTCCTTAAGAAGGACATCGTTTAGTCCATTTAAACAGCATGTAAGAGGGTGTTGCTCCTTTTGATTAATGATGTAAAAACTGTAAATACATTTCAGAGGTAGTACAGTTATTCATGGCTAAAGCCAAAGTTAAAGCCTTTAAGGGTTTTTATGTCGCTACCTACCACTATGGTGTAAAATTGAAGCTTTTGGTTTATTGAAGTTTTAGTCATAATTTAGTCATCTAAACTGTTTGAATTTTAGTCTAGTTTTAGTCGAGGAAATCTGCTGTAAATTTAGTCGACTAAAATATGAAGTGTAAAGGGTAAGGCATTTTTATGTTTCCTTGAATTTCTGAAGTCATGTTTTACACTTGGATAAAATCAAACATCTAATAACCCTTTATTGAATGCTCGTAAAGTCTGAATGTATAAATGAACAGAAACAAATTGAACTTTTGTGTGAAATGCAGTCACCTTTATTTAGGCTACCTGGCAGAGCATCTCAGTTACAATACCAGAACTGACAACAAACAGTGAACCTGCTCTACATGAATATATCAGTTCATAAAGAGAGGAGCTCTGATTGGATCGCTCCACAACTTATCCCACCACCACCAAGCTAAGGCAGCTGTGATTGGATGTCCCTCTGAACTCATCCAACCTTTCCACACAACCAAATTAGGTCTGATTGGATTAAGTCTCTGTCAAAGACTTTAGTCTAGTTTTTATTTGATGATGAAAATGTCAGTTAATTTAGTTTGAGTTTTTGTCCACGTGCACTTGTTTTTATTAGTTACTGTTTAGTTTTCATCAGGGGAAAAAAGGTTGTTGATGAAAATAATTAGTCATTAAAATGAACACTGCCATGAACATGTGAAACAGTCCACCTGGTGTGTCAGGTTGTACGTTGTGTATTTCACATCAGCTCAGGTTACAGTGTGTCACTTACATGCTCGTAGTCCTTCTTTATTTTACATTTATTATTTAGTTACAGTTTCTTTCCCCATCAGGTACAAATGTGTCCCTCTCTCTGTGTCACCAGGTTTTGTCTGTCACCAGCAGTGCAGGTTACTGTGAACAGTTTGTGGCGTACGCCTGTCGAGCGTCTCGGCTGCTCAACACTCCAGGTGAAGTATCTGAGCTCTCAAGTCCTTTTCACATATGCAACCCTGATATTATCAGAAAAATGTCCGGGCAGCTCTCCTGCGTAATTCACTGACATGGTCATTCATGCCTGCTCCTGTCAGCGGGGGAGACGGGGGAGAAGTGATGTTGGGGGGGTAGGGGGTCATCGACATACAGCACATGAAGTCAGATATACGCAGCAGAAGTCAGTGTTCATAATACAGCAGAGCAGAGCTTTACATGATAAAAAGCATATCAACAGCATCTATTACAGTTTTTTCCAACCTAAAACACAATTTTGCAAACTCTACTGATTTTATCAAAAAACTTAACACAATAACAAAACCACACACCCAAACTGAAAAACACCTCATATGTCCTGCAGAATAAAACACTGCAACCAAAGCTACATAAAGCATTATCAGAATCAAACTTGTGCACCAGATTTTTGTCTAACTACACGCTGTTGGGCAGAATGAAAAGCACTCTCATCTTTAGTATGCTTTGCCATAATACTAAATAAGTTCAAATTGTAGAAAATTCTCAGATTATTCACATGCACAGAAGTATTTGCAGATACACACACATGCTGTAGAAACATTTATTTTTCTGTTTTTCACCTAAAAGTCAGTGCAACATATGCACAGCAGATATATTTACATTGGAGTGAACAAAACTATGCTCACAAAAACAGTCAACTGAAAAAGAAATGTGCAGAAAAAATATATAGCAAAAAAGGAGGCAGGAAAACAATGAGGCAGCAGTGTTTCCAAATGGCAAAAGTCTCTTTATGTCCGATTGTTGTGTCTTGTGCAGAGAACCGTGCTCAGTGCATTTAAAGTGCCATTTTGTATTGCAAAATGTGTGTAAAGCAGAAATGTGTTTAGAGTTGTTGAGACTTAAGAAGAGGTTTTGCTCTCTATGTGTCAGCTTAAGTAATTGTGCTATATATGTCATTTTAGAGCGTTAACAATTTGAAAAAAACTGTGAATATGTTGTGAATATGAGGCAGCATCACTACGTGCATGACCACCAGAGAAAAAGCTGCAGTGTTTTAGCTCCATATCCAACAGCAGGAAGGGCAGCTCTGTGGATGCATGAGAGTCTCGTGGTGATCGTTTTGGAGCAGGTGATCTACAGAACTTTGGTGATGTTCAATGGAAACAACACTTTCAAATGTCCACATATACATTTTGACTTACTTTGATTTTCCTGGGATAAAACACTTGGGGGGGAGGAAATTACCCGGGTGAAGTCCGAGTGAAAGACTCGGCTGTTTGCGTTCACACATACGGCTCACCGGGTAAAGTCTGAATAACTTCAGTGTTTTTTGGCATGTGTGAACGGGGTTATAGTCACCTGTTTGAGAACTTCTTAGAACGAGTCTGTTGAAGGGACTCGTTTGTGCTCATTTCTGAATGTTGGCACAAGTAGGGATGCACAGTCTTAGATTTTTGCAGATATCAGATATGCTGATTTCTCAAAACTCATTTTGTCTGATACCAATATTGATATTGATATATAGAAGTAACTGATAGTGGATTTTTTGGGAGGTTGCACTTCTGTTATATGAAGATATATATTTTTTTTATCAGTAACAGTAAAAGCCTGCTTCTCCTGCCATTTTCAGAACGGCAAACTGGTCTGATACTCTGTTGACACACAATGAGAGTGATCAGAGTTTTCAGTTTAAACATCAACATGCAATAATTCTCCAAACTTAATGCTGATAATAAAGCTAAAACACCAGTAAATATTGGCAGAAATGTTCACATCTGCCTATGCTTATATTTAGCTTTGCAGTGATTATCTGCTGATACAAAATCAAGGAGTGATGGTTTATTCACTGTAGGACTGCTGGAACATTATTTTTTATACCTATTACATAAATACAAACCCTTAGTATGAAGCTTATCTGCCTATGCTTATATTTAGCTTTGCAGTGATTATCTGCTGATACAAAATCAAGGAGTGATGGTTTATTCACTGTAGGACTGCTGGAACATTATTTTTTATACCTATTACATAAATACAAACCCTTAGTATGAAGCTTATCAGTCCCCCCTTTGGCTGCTATTTTGGCCAGGTTTCTCTTGTAAAAGAGATTTTTTAATCTCAATGCGACTTCCTGGTTAAATAAAGGTTAAATAAATAAATAAAGAGTCTAGAGGCTCACAGGGTTAAATATTAAATATCCTAAAATATCTTATATCATGTTTTTAAGCATAACCCACTGGACATGGTCTTTGTCACTCACAGTTCCTCGTCTTCACAAAATTCATTTCACATGATGATTATTTATTTTTAATGTTAATTTTGTATTCCAATAATCCTACTAAACTGAGACACATGGACTGTTTTGAATTCACAGATAATTTATGAAGATGTGTTTTTGTTCTGAAGGCATGCGTGATAACAACAGACACAAGTCTTTCCCCTGACTTCAAACACAACAGATTAACGTTTATAATGTAAAGGAGCATTTTTTTTCCATATTTGATGAAATCATCTCATCAAATTCAAGTGTTTAATCTAAGTTTCTGATTGTTTTATTGTTCCTGAAAATAAACTAAACTCCAGTCTGTTTGTCTGACCTGCAGATGGGGACCCGTTTACCTGGTGGGTCGGACGAGCCAATGAGAGGCATTTTTATTGGGGGGGCTCAGGACCGGGAATTCAGAAGTGTTCCTGTGGCATTGAACACAACTGCACCGACCCCAAACACTTCTGCAACTGTGACGCTGACCTGCGCTCCTGGTGAGAGGATCTCTGCTCAGCGTGATGAAGCTAACGTAGATCGAAGGGTGTAGATCACACAGTCTTTATGTCTGATGACTTACTAATTTCAGTGTGACAGATTATTTCCTTTAAATTATTTGTATTAATGAAGTGATGGAGAGAGTGGGAACCTAAAGACGGGCTGAGAAATGAGTCACAGGCTGGTTTTGAGCCGAGATTCAGGCTTTCCTCCATCAAGCAGATTTTATAACGACTGAGACTTTCACCAGAGCTCTCTTATTGGAGATTTGTTTCACCAAAAACTAAATCTCTCCAGAGAACTAATAGTATCACAATACTGAAACCGAGGAGGACCCAATCACAACTTGACTAGTCCAAAATCTCAAAAAGGATTCAGGGAGTCAGGGGTTCGATACACAAAGTGACAATCTGAACAGGCAGAGGTAGAATCAGCAGGCAAAAAGGCGAGGTCAAAAACATTCTTAAGTGAGATCTGAACACGAAGGCTGGAGAGTGAAGACATGAGGAACAATGCCAGCCTGGATAAGAACCAGAGGAACCAGAGTGGGGTTTAGATACGCATGAGGTAATCGGACACAGGGAGCACAGGTGAAGGAAATCAACAATCAGGGAGACACAGAGAGGGGAGGGCAGGATGCAAAACCTGAAACGAGAAACAAGGGTGAGATTTTCAAAATAAAACAGGAATGACAAGACGTGACACATGAGGAAGAAACAAAAAGGGAAACTTAAAGGAACACCCTAACATTTTCTTTGTTTTCCTGTCTTGCCTCACTCCTGAGTCCATGACAAGCAGATAGACTCCATTGTTTTGTCTGTGCTGCAGTAACAAGGAAGAGATGGGCAGAGCTCGCCCACCGCTAACTAGCTTAGCTCAAATGCTGGGAGTCAATGGGTAGTTTTAGCCTGTCTCTGCCTACAGTCATCAGGTAATCTCTTCAGCAACTCTTAACGGTCCTGTGTGCTTGTGACTCATTTTTTACCGTGCTGTGTTACGTTGTCTTCTGCTATCATCGTGTTATCGTCTTCTATTCATAAACAGAGGCTTTGCTTTGTTGACCTACTTGCATGGTGGTTTTCGTGGTGACGTTCGTCACATCTCTTGCAAAATGTCTCACTCAGAATTGCGAATCGGTTCTCATCATTCAAGAGCTGTTCAAAAGACTTGACTCTTTGTATGGCTGCTCATACAAAGACCAGCATAGATGCTACAGCATGCCTTCATGAAATGAAGAACAAATAACAACACTGTCAGGATTTCTCCATGGAAAAGATATTTTCACTCCTCTCCTGACGGGTTTTAGTGCATTATGAAGCCACCTTCTCCATTAATGATCGCCCAGTAGCCTTCAGGATATGTTTCTGAAAGGTTCTGCCTTCTCCAAACACTTTCCCTGGGCTGTTCCCCGATGAACCAGTGAAATGTATCCTGTATGGCAGTGATTCTCAAACTGGGGTACGCGAAGTGACGTAGGGGGTACGCGAATACCTGTCAGGTTTCAATCAGTTGTTTCAGTAGTTAAAGTTCAAACTAGTGTTATGTTACTCGAGACTGGTCTTGGTCTCCAGACCACATTTTGAAGGTCTTGGTCTTGTCTCGGACTCGAGAGCATTTTTACTCGGTCTTGTCTCGGTCTCAGACTGGCCGGACTCGGGATTTTCCGTCAAGACCGACCAAGGCCAGCACTGATCTGCTGTTCTTCAACGTCATTAATGTGAATAAGGAGGAACACTTGGTAAAACAACAAAAAGCTTCAATTCATGTGTTCCCCCTTCCCGGTGCTGTGACTGCAGGTCACCCCCCCGCACACAAGTGGGAGTGAAAGGTGGGAGACGTCAGAAGGACGAAACTGGCAAGTGAGGAGAGCACGGACCAAGAGATGTCTGCGAAATCAACAGTAATTAAATCTGGCTTCCTCAACCACAAAGACATCATATTCTTTTGGGACAAAAACCATGACAGATTCCTAGCGCCTAAACGCAAAACACGCGCTGTGCGTAGGGCCCACGATCCAGGGGGCTACATTTTGGGCAAGGGGACGCATTCTCCGCAGTCTGATGCAGCCATGATCCTCTCTGTGGCCTGATATTTTCCATTTAACGTGTGGCTGTTCCCGTTGTTGTCTGTCAGTAATGTCATTTTGCAGTGCAGCCAACGCACATGTGAACATTTGATCTAAACACCGCCTAAATTGCGCAGCGTCTTTGGCGGCGCTCCTCCGTGTGCCAGTGAGCGTAAAGACGCAGATAGGCGCGTGTTGCAGGGACAGTGAGGGATCATCAGTCACTTTGTGTGATTTTATAAGTCAAAAAGTGTCTTGACAGTTCATGTGCTCTGTTTAAGTGAACACAAAGACTTAAAAAAGGCGAGTCAGCCTTTTGATAAAAACTCAGCGTTCTTCATCAGTCCAGCTCTGAGCTGCTGTTTTCACTCACTCACTGTTTTCTACATGATAAATTCATCCTGAGGTATCCTGGATCACTTATTTTCCATGATATAAGAACAATCTTTGAAGGATCAAGCTTAAAATACAATCTGGTAGTGCAGCAGTTCTCAACCTGTGGGTGGAGGCCCATAAGTGGATGGTTGTTTAGCTATGGTAGTAAGCTTGGATTTGTAAGTATGTTCTTACTGAATGTTGTTCAGACTGGGCATTTAATGTAATTTTCAGTTGAACATTTCCTGATTAATTAAAAGAAAACTAAAATTAAAGAGAGAATGCTCTTTAACTGTTCAACCTTGTCATGGATTTTAAAAATGATTTTGATGGTCTTGGTCTTGTCTCGGTCTCGGCTTGTCTCGGTCTTGGTCTCGACTCGGTCTTGACTCCCAAAAGTCTTGGTCTTGTCTTGGTCTCGGTGCATTCTGGTCTCGGGCAAGTCTTGGTCTCGGATAGTGTGGTCTTGAGCACAACACTTGTTCAAACTGGAAATGTTTGTATGGTGATCTTTGATAAAGGCCTGAAGTGTTGGCAGAGAGGCTGGAGGCTGGATTGGTGAGGAGGAAATCTGTCCTGAATTGTCTCAGATTCTTATAGTAACATAAGTTCAGTCAGACACCCTTCACGTTAAAGCTGTGGTGAGTTTGTACTTCACAGTTTCAAGTTCGTTAATGAATATGTTCCAGAAATGTAAATTTCTTTTTTCGAAAGTGAACTGGTGTTACCCACTGGAATTGCTGCTAAATAAATCTGTTTTGTGAGAAATAACTCACTTGAAGAGATTTTTTTTGTATGTTATGCATGTGAAATGTGAGAGGTGGGGGTAGCGGCAGGCTTACAGACACATTTCTTTTTGTAGCTGCTATAAGTGTGTGAGAGTCTGAAGGGGTACAGGCTGTGAAAAGTTTGGGAACCACTGCTGTATGGTATTAAATGGCCCTTCGGGTGTTTCAGGTTGAACAAGGTTGATTTTAGAGAGATATTGGTGAATGTTTAACTCCTGAAGTCCTATTTTGAGGATTTTCTTGAATGTCCAGTGCTCAAGTCAAATGAAAACCTGATTTTGATTTCGTTTTTCAACTATAACATACATATTGATTGTGTAATCTGATCCTGGTCTCACTGAGGTGTGTGTCCTACAGGAGGGAGGATGCAGGCCTGCTGGTTTACAAAGACCACTTACCGGTCAGTCAGGTTGTTGTTGGGGACACGAGCAGAGCTGGATCTGAGGCCAAACTGACCATCGGGCCACTGAGGTGTCAAGGGGATCGTAAGTTTCTCTGTTTACACACAAATCATTAAGCAGGATCTGTTGATCAGACCCTAATATTATATTTGATATCACTGGCTAAACTCTCTGCTTCATTGATGTCCTCCTGCTGTCTCCTAAAGGGAACTACTGGAACGCAGCTTCCTTCAGCAGTCCTGCCTCCTACCTTCACTTCCCCTCCATCAGAGCAGAAACCAGCACTGACATCTCCTTCTACTTTAAGACTTCCTCCACCCATGGAGTCTTCTTGGAGAACCTTGGGACCATGAATCTGCTTCACATTGAACTCAGAGGTCTGTCTGTGTGCAGCTCATGCTCTTAAAGTAGCTTCCAGACATTGAAGTCTTTAAACTTACAGCCTGATCGTTGTGTGTCGGTGGCTTTCAGGAGGCTCTGTGGTCGTTTTCTCCTTCAAAGTGGGCAGTGAGCAGGTGGAGCTCAGCGTCCGCTCAGCAATGCTCCTAAACGATGACCAGTGGCATCGTGTGGAGGTGGAGAAGAACATCAGGGAGGCGGTGCTGCGGCTCGATGGACAGTACAGGGAGGTCAAACCCACCCCGCCTCAAGGACACACCAAGATGGAGTTCTACAGCGAACTCTACGTCGGTAAGACTCTTGTCCATACACAGGGCTGATGATCGGTACTTTATTCAATCATTTGTTTACTTATCAATCAGTCAATCTTTATCTGTATAGCTCCAGTTCATAACAAGTGTTATCTCAAGATGCATCACAACAGAGCAGGCTGAAGACAAACTCTTCATTTTATAGATAAATACAAATACACATAATAAATATATTTGTAAATGTCAAAATCGGCTATACTTTTCCTTAAGCATTCTGAGAGATTAAGTCCACCAATTCAAACACCGTTCAAAGTAGTCACCGATAATTTTACATACTTAGGTATAAGAATCACCCCTAAAATAGACAATTTAGTATCTGCAAATTATGAGCCAGTTGTTGAGTCTGTATCAGAATCAATTAGTAGATGGTCAATGCTACCAATGTCTATGATAGGTCGTATTAATATTCTCAAAATGAATATTCTCCCGAAATTCCTTTCTCTTTTCCAGTCGATTACTCTTGATCCTCCTTCCAATTTTTTTGCAAAAATGAAAACTATGATTTGTAAGTTCATTTGGAACAACAGGCGGGCTAGGCTTCGTTTATCGCTGCTATATCTCCCCTATGAAAGAGGAGGCCTCAAACTTCCAAACCTCCAGTGGTATTTTTGGGCAGCCCAACTCTCTACTGCCTCCTGTTGGTTTTCACTAGAGGCACCAAGGTCCTGGATGAGCTTTGAAAGGTATAATACATCTCCTCTTCCACTCCATTCTTATCTGTACTCCGCTAATTTACAAGAAGTAAAGAAATCCACCAAAAATCCTTTTGGTAAAAATACAATAAAAGCATGGTATGAGGTACATAAACACAGAGGCGAAACTCTGGTTTTATCACAGTTTACTCTGATCTGGGGTAACAGCAACTTCACACCTGGTAAGAGAGATATGGGCTTTAAAACTTGGGCAGATAAAGGTATTTGTAAAATCACAGACCTATTCAACAATGGTATTTTCATGTCTTTTGCAGGGTTGAGACAGAAATATGACATCCAGCCAAAACAATTTTTTAAATATCTGCAAATTAGAAGCTTTATATCAAAGTTACAAAAATCCTTATCCTTACCCTCCCTTACCTCTGTAGAAGAAATAATAGTAAAACACCACTCCACGAGGGGCCTGATAATGCGCTTTTACAGAGCAATCATAGATGGCTCCCAGGTCTCTTCAGACATTAAAAGACTTGCATGGTGTGAGGATCTAGACAGCGAAATCTCAGTTGAGGACTGGCAGATGACCTGCTTAGAAGCTCAAACACGTGCCATAAATACCCATTTTAAACTGCTTCAATATAAGTGGATAATGAGATTGTATATAACTCCCACCATGTTAAATAAATTCAACCCAGATATCCCAGATGTATGTAGTAAATGTGGAATGACAGGCACATTATTTCATTGCCTTTGGAACTGTCCACTTATCCAAGCCTTCTGGAAAGAGCTATTGGAGGTCATTATCCAGGTTACAGGAGTAAAATTACTCATATGCCCCAAACTGTGTATTCTAGGAATTTTTCCTGTGGATTGTCTTCTCAGCAAGGCAGATAAGAAAATGTCCATCTATTGTCTATTACAAGCAAAACACACCATAGCCAAATACTGGAAATCTGTTACTAGACCTAGTCTTCAAGCCTGGTTTGCAGGACTGTCACACTCCCTTGCCCTTGAAAAAATATTCCACCTTTGATAAAATATGGGGGCGTTTTATGACATTTCTAGAAGGGGAGAAAGTTACATTTTGTTTTGATTTTTGACTCAAGGATTATATGGGTAGATATTTCAGAACACTTATTTTGAGCCTTGTAGATGCACTTAATGTGAAGTCCTGTTGTAGAAATTTAAACATCTTGGAAATTTAGAGTTGTATCATGAGATGTCTTGTTGTGTTTGTTCTGTATTGTACCTTGTCTTTTGTTGTTGTTCTATTGTATCAATTGAAATACACGAAAATGCAATAAACATACATGTTTAAAGAATATATATGTGTATATATATATATATATATATATATATATATATATATATATATATATATATATATATATATATATATATATATATATATATATATATATATACATATGTGTATATATACATATATATTTGTTTATACACATACAAACATCCAGAGATGGATCCATCCAGGCAGAGACAAAGGGACTAAAAATAAGAATTTATGATAGAGACAAACTCATGGACGCCCAGATCATGAATCTGTCCTCATCACATTTGTCTCTGAAAATAAATTCAATCAATCTTTATTTATATAGCACCACGTTTGTCTTTTTCAAATATGTATTTATTAAAGGTAAGCCCCATGAGTTGTGGCATCTCATTTTCAGGAGGGTCCTCATGTCTATATGGTTGTAAAGATAGTTACTATGGCCGTATAATCCATACGTCCATGGATAGAGAGATCAGTCTAATATTGCCATTAATATCTATAATGAATATAGTCTGGAGAGGAATGACATTGATTAATATAGCAGCATATAGCAGCTTTCAGTTCAGTCAAGAACAAATAAAAACTACTGTAGCTGCAGGTGAGAGGGCATTTTATTAGTAAACTAGAAGTGCTTGGAGAGCAGAAGCCTCCGCCAAAGCATTTCTGACATTGTTTGCTGAGTTATAATAAAAATGTGGGAAACTGCCCCATCGTGCAGTGTGAAGAAATCCTTAAAAAAAGTCATGGAGCTGATTCAGATCACTACCAAAATCGAGTAAGTTCTTCCTTGTACCAAAACCAATCAGTCAAACTTCATTTGTACAGCACTTTTCATACAAGATGACGTAGCACAAAGGGCTTTACATGAAATACAACTACAACACACACAAAAAAGTGAAAAAAGAGGAAATAAAAATAACTATATTCATAATAATTATAATTGTATTAATAATTAAAAAACTAACCTGCCCTTTTAGTCGACTTTTAGCATTCATTCACACTCACATAAACTTAGAGGAGACACTAAAGATAGGTAAGGACCACTAAGGAAATGCTATCTTCCCTGAAAATGTCATCCAAATCTGTGGAGAGCTTTTTGAGTTTTCTTGCCCACAGGCAACCAAATGTCAGCAAAAACATAATCTCACTGGCAGAAGTAACACTAACATACGATGGAGCATTAGGGCCATGTTAAAAAAAAAAAAAAGGTATGTTCAAAAAAAAAAGTAAAGTTACGGGAATAAAGTCGAAAAGTAACGAGAATAATCTCATAAAGTTCCGAGAATAAAGTCATAAAGTTACGAGAATAAAGTCATTAAGAAGGCTATTTGTCAAAACTTTAGATCAATATAAGCATACCTTATTCAAGAAGACTTTCTCATTTCACCCTTTTTGACTTTATTCTAGTAATTTATGGAGATTATTCTCATAACTTTTCGACTTTATTCTTATAACTTCATGAGATTATTCTCGTAACTTTTCAACTTTATTCTCATAACTTCATGACTCTATTCTTGTAACTTTACTTTTTTTTTTTTTAAATGCTTTCTTTTTCATGTGGCCCTAATCCTCCGTTGTACTAACAGGAGAAAAAAAGGTGTAAGTTTTCTGTGTGCCAGCTGAGCCCTTATGTGCCAAAGATGCCTAAAGTTGCCTACACTGCTGTATGATATTGACCCTTGACCTGGCCTAAGCTTTGAGAGATCAGGATCAGAAACAACAGAAACATTGATGATAGCATGCAGGAATAACAAGGGATGGGCACTTTAAAATGGCAGGATCAGCTGCAAAGCCCTCCTCACAAAAACAAAGTTACCTTCATCCATGGGCGTCGCAAGGAAATTGAAGGTGGGGGGGTCCGTGGGGTGGGGGGGTGGGGCGAACATTTTTAATCAAAACGATGCAATTTCCTTCATTCTAGTGCATTTTAAAGGTGGTTTAATCTTTTTGAGCTATAAGTCCATATCCTACCTGTCTACAGGTTTGTTTATGCTCAACCAGCAATTCCAAGAGTGGCAATGGGTGGTATTTGTCAATTAGAGCATATGTGAACTGAAAGCTCAATACAAGTTCTAAAACTCAAAGAAATACTTTAATAAATAACCAAACTACATCAAACTATTCTTCAAAAATGTTTTTATCAAACTGTCAACAAGCAGCAACAAAACAAAATCTGAATATGTCACAAAACTTAAAGATACACAGACCTTTACACAATTAAATTATAGGGTTCTAATTTCCTGATGCAACTCAGGTTGGCGCAGCCTGTGCAGTGGTAATTTTGTCCGGTGCACCGCCGTGTGCAGCCAATTTGGCAATTTGGTAGATTGGCTGTGCCGAGATGGGTGTGACGGTGCACCAGGGGGAGGTGTCGACAGATTCAGCTTGGCGCAGAGACAATTTTGTGCAGGGCAGTGGTAATTTGGCTGACCGGCACACAGTGCGCACACATCACCAAAACCTCACAGGCAGGTATCCAGAGTATCAGGCACATTTCAATGCAATAAACAATCACAGCAACCACTATTTAATGTAACCATCTGAACCAGCACATACATTTGTATCTATATTAATTGTCCCGTCACATCTGATGTCAGATCAGAGACGTTTGTCATAACTAACGAGTTCACATCTCTCAGCCAACCACAAACAGCCACATCATCCGATACGGAGTATCCGGCTTCTCTCATCTCATGAAATTCAAAAGAAAAGAAAAAAGAGAGAGATGCTCGCTGAATAAATGTAAGTCACTCGGTGTCTTAAGGATTTACCTGTGATTGCCCATATTTCTGTGTTTTAATCTTTATTCTTAACGTGATCTAAAAAGATGGAGTACATTATTGCAAGGAGGAGGAGGAGATATAATTTCACTTAAGGCGCTGCTATTTGGTGATGACAGACCAGTAATGCAGGTGGATCACAAGCATGATGAATGGATTAGCCTGCTGCTGTGTTTAAATGTAATTATCACTTAATTTTGTACTCCTATTTATGACACAGGAACAGATTACATCTGTCCCATGAGGTGGTCCACACGGTGACGCGCATCATGTCCTCTGATGCGCGGCCCGTCGGCCCCTGCGCTCTCCCAGTTGCTGTAAAAGTGACAGCAGCTCTGACCTTCTTCGCCACCGAGGTGAAATTGTCACTGCGCCTCACCCGCGGCGCATTTAAAGGCGAGGAGAGGCGTTCATTTGATTGGTGAAGATCACACTCGGCTGTGTTAAACCCACTCACGCCTTCTCTCCTCCCTCTCTGCTACGTGCGCGGGTAGGAGGGACGAAGGCGTGGGTGCGCCTGCCTGCGCCAGACTGCGCCATGCACGAAACTTGCAAAATGCCCTGGACACACCCCGTTGGCGCGGCGCAGGCGCAGTGCAGGGCAGGTGCAGGGCAGGTGCGCCCCGAAATTAGAGCCCCTTAAGTGCAACTGATTATGCGTTGTAGGCCTAGATTTAATTTTCTCTAAGTAAATGAAAAATGTTTTGGCATGAATGTGTAGGCTACAAGTTCACAACAGTCGGAATATAATTAGAAACTAAGTGAACATCTAAGTCGAAGTCATTATGTTCTTTTATAATCAATAAATCTAGATAAGAACATCAAACTCAAAGTAATAATAGCCTACATAAATTAATTTATAAATCCAGACAATAATATCTCACCAGAGAACTCTGAAACAGTGTCATATTTGTGTCATAAATTAGAGGATGAGGATGTCAGACTCTGTCACAGGCACAGCCTGTATCATCAGGCAGAGCAGTGGCTGTTTGCAGCAGGAGTGAAAAACTCTGGACAAATCACAGATTCATTGCAAACCAAGATGAACAACTGCTGTATACAGTGCAAATATTGTCTTAGTTTAAAAGGTAACACCCTGTTAATTAGCTTAAATATCGTGCTTTGTTTATTTCAAACATGCCGGCAGACTTCATACAAAGGAGGTGAAATGTTGCTTTTCATGTTCTGTGTGTGCTTGTTGAACAAGTGAAGTGATAAAGAACTTATTAACTGTTCAGTGTTTTAATACACTCACCCAATCCCGATCCTCAGCGCTCTGTCTGTGTGCATGTGTGAACGGCAGCAGTCACGTCGGGAGAAACGGACCAAACCACTGAGAGGATCGTGGGGAGGGGGGTTGGAATCTTTCAATAGTTAAAATTGTCAAACAATGTGTTTTTAAGTAGTGTGACTTGTATGTGCACACAAATTATGTACTGAATTTGACTGGAAAAATGCCCAAAATGATGGTAAAAGTGGGTGGGTCCAATATTATTGGACCCTGTTGGGACGCCCATGCCTTCATCTACTTTTGGTGTGAAATTACTCAGACCAAAGTACGTTGAGTCAGACTGCTTAGTGCAGCACACAGCCGATGCAGAGGCCCCTCCCCTCACCTCACGCAGGTTGCTCTTGATTTTGTAAATCATGGCCGACAGCTTCTGGACCCCAAACTGATGCAAAATAACTCTGTATTTCATGACTTGTCTCTCAGGTGCCTCCAGTGGGCAGAGGGGTTTCCTTGGCTGCATGCGTGCCCTGAAGATCAACGGTGTGACCTTTGACCTGGAGGGAAAGGCCAAAGTGACTCCAGGGGTGAATTCAGGCTGTCGGGGTCACTGCAGCAGCTACGGGATGCACTGCAGGAATGGAGGGAAGTGTGTGGAGCAGTATAATGGATATTCATGTGACTGCTCCATGACAGCGTACGACGGGCCCTTCTGCACTGATGGTAAGAACTCCAGCGGTTAGATTAGATTAGATCAGGTCTGCGGGAACAGTCTCCTCCAGGACAGAAGAGCATCAGGAACAGGACGATTGTTGTGTCTGTTCAGTTAATTCTCCATGCAAGATTAACCAAAGAAGTGTGACAGAATGAGAGGGTAACTCTTGCTCTTTATTACTTGAGTTTTTTTAATCTTGCTTCTAAATACAAGAGAAAACAAAATAAGATGGTACACTATCTTTGATCTCCAGGAGGGAAATTAAGGGTTTTCAGCAGCAAAGACAAATTATAACATGTATAAATAAAATGAGAGATTATAATACAGCAGAAAAAGACATACATGCTCAAAAATATATTCAAAGGATAAAGTTGGAGGTCCAAAGGAGTGCTAAACAAACGAATAAAAAGATGATTTAAAACATTTTGTGCAGTTAATGTCAAATGTTATGTTATGTTGTCATTCCTTTTGACAATTACATAAAGTGTTAATCTTAGTTTAAAAATAGATAACGTAACAACTTGGGAAAAAAACGAGTCACAACAAGCACACAGGAGTGTTTAGAGTTGCTGAAAAGTTTATCTGATGAGTGTAGACGGAGGCAGGCTAACACTGCCCATTGACTCCCAGTGTTTGAGCTAAGCTAATTAGCAGTGGGCGAGCTCTGCCCGTCTCCTACTTGTTACTGCACGCACTGTTGAAGGAATGATGTCCATCTGCTTGTCGAGGACTTGGGAGTGAGACACAAAAACAACAAAAATGTTGCCGTATCCCTTTAAGCTTCCTCAGCTGAATCTTCATGGGAATTTGCAGACCATAACATGGTTTGCCAGTCAGGCCATGTTTCCATGTCCTTCGTCCAGTCTTTGGTTTGTGCAAACCTGTCTCCTGTGGAGCAGCATGACCAGAGCATTTATGTGACAAATGGTAGGAGATCTCCCCCTTTTCAGCTTCATAGAGGGACAAGGCAGGGTTGCCCCCTGTCTCCCTTATTATTTGCCCTGGTCCTTGAACCGTTAGCAATTTCTGTCAGACAAAATGATAATATAATTGGCATTAAGGCTGGTGGCAAGGAGCATAGATAACTTCTGTACTCGGACGATGTCTTGTTACTGTGCAGGCGCCCATCATCAACAAAACCTCACACCCTCACTTTGATCGACTCATTCTCAAGTGTCTCAGGTTATAAGATAAACTGGTGTAAGTCTGAAGCTATGCCCTTATCCAGAGTATGTTCACCTAGTATCAGGCAGGGATGGCAATTTTCATGGCAGCCATCTGGCCTGATGTATTTGGGTATAAAGAGCACTCCATGGCTGGATAATACTATGACAATCAATCCCCTCCCTCTAATCCATAAAATTGAGCTTATATTACAAAATTGGACAAAATTGGGATTGGGTAAAATTAATATTTTGAAGATGGTAAAATTAATTACATAAGTAGTATGTTGCCATTAAACTTGCCACACAATGTGTTATTAAAATGCAATGAAGCTGTGTACAGCTTTTTATGGGCAGGTAAAAAACTGTATATAAATCAGAAAAAACTCTATGCCAGCATTGAGGACGGAGGTCTGGGCCTTCCTCACATAGCCTGGTGTCATTATGCTTTCTGTCTTAAACAACTGTCAAAACTATACAGGACAGCTGACCAAGCTCCAGTATGGGTGTCTATGGAGAAGGAACTTAGATGCCCCCTTCCCAGTGCAAGTTATTACTCAAACTAGTGATGTGATAACCCAGTTCTCAACTTCTCACAGGAGACATTGGCAAGCCTCGCACAAACTCGTGGGCTCAAATCCTAGTTTTACAAATAAAACATCTTTATGGCATAATAAAAACCTCAGGATAGGTAAAAAAACATTTTCACGGACTGGCTGGTTCAACTTGGGAATTGTTTATGTTAGCGATCTATATGATGGAGACTAGTTTCTCTCTTTTGAACAGTTAAGGGGAAGATATAAACTCTCAAACAAGATTTTTGGAAATACCTGCAGTTGTATCCTGTCACACCTTAAACAATTCCCACTTATACCTAGAACTGAAATACAAGCTAGACTAGAACAGGATGGACACTTTAAAAGGAAAGCAGCATGCTTTTACAACCTCTTGAGGGGTTTTGAAGACCTTCAGAGATGCTGGGAGAGGGATATAGGGGAAGCGATATCTGGTGAAATATGGGAACAAATCATTGGATCATGGTTTAAAGTATTGAGGGAAATGCAGACCCGTTTGATTAGTTATAAAATTTTTAATAGAACTTACTGGACGTCATGTAAAATGTCACGTTAGGACGTAGAAGTTCTGACTTGTGTTGGAGATGTGATGCTACGTGTTGTACTTTTGTTCATATGTTGTATTCATGCCCATAGATAGACTTACTGTGGTCTAAGATCATCTCCTTTATTAGTACCATGATGTTCTACATTGGTACAACAACCGCTGCTTTGTTTGTAGGGTGTGATACTGAGGGGAAGTGGGCTAAATGTCCATCAGATTGTATGGTGCAGAACAGCACTTATTACTGGATGCAGGATAGTACTGCGACACTGGAAAACAAAAGGAGATATATCTGTGAAGGAGTGGTTTGATGAAATGGCCAAGATTGCTTCATATGAAAGGCTTTGTTACAGGATGCGGGACAAGGAAGAGCTATACATGAAAATATGGGGCCCTTATACAGCAGTGATTTGATACAATGGTGGGTCGCACCCTTCTATTATTTTTTTTTAATCAGTCTACATTTTTATGCACATATTTGTATGTGAGTAGGTATGTACACTGTCTCTGTGGGACTCCCTCTGTGTGTTTGTTCATGTTGCTTTGCAGATGTTTTGTTTTGACTTTGTTCTGATTTATGACATACATCTATGTATGTGTATGTTTTTTTTGCTAAAAACTTATAAAAAGTGAATCATAAAAAAAAAAAAAATGTGGTGCAGCATCAAGTAACACAATATGATATGAGATAGGAGGTAATATGAAGGTGCAGTTATTCCGGTGATATGATGGTGTTTGTCTCTTCTTATTTTGACAAAAGTCGATGTTTTAAACCTCTTTTATGTCTCTGCTGGTGCTCAACCAGAAAGATGGCTTTGTTCTTTAAAGTCAGGTCTTTAAGCTGAGGTGTAAGGAGGTGCAGGGGAGCTTCAACAGGTTATACTGCACCGAAGAAGTACCAAATCTTTGACCTTTTTGTGTTTTAACTGTTTCCTTCTTTTACTTCTGCCTCTGTGTGTGTGTGTGTTCGTGTTTTTCTGCATTTCAGATGTCGGCGGTTACTTTGAGACAGGAACGCTGGTCCGTTATGACTTCCTGCCCGAGGTGGGATCTTTTTCTCTGCCGGAGCTGAGGAGCTCAGCGGGTGGTGTCGGTGTTCCAGCTGAAGCAAACCTGACGCAGGAGGAGCTGGTGTTCAGCTTCAGCACCTCCAGCGCCCCCAGCATCCTGGTCTACATCAGCTCCAGGACTCAGGACTACATGGCTGTGGTGCTCAGGCACAATGGTGAACGCTCTTTTCTTTATATCTATGAATCAGCCCCTCCAGGATTATTTTGTGATTGTTGTGGCAGAAAAAGTCTGATTTTGTGGCAGGTTTTTCCAAAAGTTGTGGCAAAAGTTTCAAATTTTGTTGTCTTGGTTTGGGGGAGTGGTAAACAACCAGGCTGACCCATATACATACTTCTGCTGGTCCAGGTTCAAGTCCAGCCTGTGGCCAGTTTGCAGAGTGTCCTCTCCTACTCTCTCTCGCACCCCTTCACAAGCCTATCCACTGTCTGTCTCCTGTCAATAGAGGCCTAAAAAGCCCCAAAAATATTCTTAAAAAAGTTGCAAATTTAAAAATGTATTTTATTCAATAAAACAACTCTACAGGATTTTATATTGCTATGAGGCTTGATTTTTTTTCAATGCTACCACAGTGAGTAACCTTAAACAAAAAAAAATATATAAAAGATATACCCTGATTCTTTGATAAAATGTGATTTTATTTTTAGCTTTTTCAGGGGTAGTGACTTGGTCCTCGGGCGGGGTGGGTCTTTGGTCAGGGGCTGGGCCACCCCAACCAGAACAACTAAACATCATTGCAGACTTTTCAGTTTTCTTCCAGGCAGCTGCAGGACAGAGAAGGTTCACTGATGGACAGATTTTAAAAATTTAGACAGGGAGTCATGTTTGACTCAAGTATGACCCCATGTTACTGATTTTTCTTTCCTGCATCCACAGAAACCACACACGCTTTGTAAAGCCATCTCCTAATTCTCTGATCTCTGTACTTACTTGCCGTGATCCACTGGACCTCTTTTACAGTAGAAGGAAGCTCGTGAAGTCGTGAATGTCACTCGTGTTGCACCACATCTGCATGTAATGCGAACAGTGTGTCCCTGTAAGACCTCAGGCAGCTGCTTTTCACTGACTTTAGCGGTAATTTCAGCGGTTAATGTGTTTATGTTGCACATCCTCTCAATCAAAGACAAGGAAGTCAGGCTCAAGGGTGATGTGTGGAGCTGGGAGAGGCCGAGAGTGGAGATGATTTTCCAAAGTTGAAGGAAAGTTGCAGTGATTTGACAAAGTTGCAAGGCCACGCTGAATTCAAGAAGACTGCCTCAATTTGTGTTGATTGTTGCGATCCTGAAATTTCCTGGAGGGACTGATTAACTCAGGTCATGGACTGCAGACAACATTCTGACTTATTCTCACATAAGAGCATCAAATAAAGTCAAACTCTTCAATGACATATTTGCAACTGCAGGATGATCAGGATTGGCTCTAATTGTTTGCTGCTTCATTATTGTCTTGTTGTGTGTGCAGGCACTCTCCAGATTCGTTACAGTCTTGGCGGCCTGGCAGAGCCGTTCACCATCGACGTGGACCACCGGAACTTGGCCAATGGGCAGCCACATTCTGTCAACATAACCCGAAACTTGAGAGAGATACGACTACAGGTGAGTTCTTTACCAAGAGAAGATTTAACCAAGACTATCATGGGTGAAGATTACAACAGGCTGTCAGGCTGCGCTGAAGTCAGAGTTTAACATTTTAGAAGATCTGTGACTATGACTTTACATTACATCAGTGCTAACCCCGAGGAAAGCTTCACACTGTTGTGTGGCTCTGCACACGCTCAGATGTGCACTGGACCACTTTGAGACTTATCTTGGGGGGTCAAACTTGAAGATTTAAAGCAATTTGGAGTTAATGACAATTCAGAGAATGGTTGTTACAGCTATCAAAACTTAATATAATCCTATAAACAATGTGTAACTGTAATGTTTAAAGCTCTACAGACGGACAGAATGATTTTTCTTTACATTGTTCATATGTATATTTATTTTGTCTTTATTTAAAGAGGTGTGTTTTAACACACTTTGGTTTTATCACTTTGCTTTATCACAGTCTTTGTCAAATTCTGCATATATGTCACAAATTGTATCGTAAGTCTATATTAATCCAAAAATGTACCATATTTACCTCCGCCAAGGAGGTTTTGTTTTGCCCGGTATATGTTTGTTTGTTTGTTTGTTTGTTTGTCAGCAAGATTACGCAAAAACTACTGAACAGATTTTGCTGAAATTTTCAGGAGATATTGGTAATGGCCCAACTTAAAATGATTAGATTTTGGTGGTGATCCAGAAAACCACCTCTAGCAAACGATCGTTTTTGCTCAATAACTGTAACTAATAATGATATCAACATGATTCTGAGTGCTAGGTGTGGGTTTTCAGGGTCATGAATTATATTATGATGGTAACTTTGTCATAGAAATACTACTTATAGATGTAACAGCAATATGTGAGCTACCTTGGCAGAGGTTTGTACTTTCTAGTAGAGCCATTAGTGACAGAATGCAGGTTTCTGAGGCTCAAAAGAACTTAAGTGCAGACGAGTTGTCCAAAAATCAAGAAGCAAGGTTTGTTACAGACCAGAGTTCGGTACACGTGAAGACAGTCAGACCAGGCAAAAGTATCCAAAAATCAGCAAGCAAAAGGCAGAGTCTAAACTAAACAGATCGACAACATGAACTAGAGCTGTCAGGATAACGCTGGAAAGAGACATGAAGAATCTGGCAACAGGACAGGGGAAGACACGAGGGTTACATACATGAGGTGATTGGGGGTGATGAGAAAGAGCTAGGGAAGCACAATCAGGGATCAGGTGTGACAACGCCAGACAGGAAGCATAACCTATGGAGACAAGGAGGGACAGGGACGGGTGAATTTTCCAAGTAAAACAGGAAACACGAGACAAAACATAAAACACAGGGACAAAACAGGGAACTTAACTAAATCAGGATCATGACAATTAGTTGGACAAATATTGTGGTATATAATATTTTAAGATATTCTTCCAGTATATGAACCATGACAATCACTGCATGTAATATCATTAATATCGTGGACTATGTGTTGTGTATCTTTTTGTATCATATCATAAGCTACCCCGTGGTTTCTATGAGGGAGAAAAGCTGTTAAAAAGTTGTGCTGCCAGTCTGGTTCGTGTTTCTTTGTTAGCCAGCTCAACATATGTGTGCTAACTTCTAATCCAGTCAGTTGGCATTCAGAGTGCACTGACTGCCTTCGCTGTGATGTCTGTTTTTTGTGGTTTTGGTTGTCGATCAGCATGAAGTACTGAGCTGAATTTGTTGATGTCCATTTGTTTTGTGCAGCTGGACCATTATCCAGTGGCTACATACACCCTACCTGAGACCTCGGACACCCAGTTCAACCTGATCAAAAGTATATTTCTTGGAAAGGTCTTTGGTAAGTGTCTGACGGACTGGAGGAGCCTCTGAGCTTGTTTAGGTGGTCCACATGTGATGTCTCACTCCTCCTGCCTGCTGACCTGCACTCTGCTCTTTTGGTTAAACTTGATTCACATTTTGGAGACATCCTGTGAATTTAGACTAAATCCTTTACATCACATCAGTTTTTCTCAAACTGGGCCCTTAAGGTTTGGGCTTTGTCTCTGCTGCAGAGATCTATAGAGGTCTGAAAGTGTTTGAGCAGGTCAAACAAACTGAGTCTGTCTTACAGAAACGGGTCAGATCGACCCCATCCTGATCGAGCGCTACAACACACCGGGCTTTGTGGGCTGTCTGTCAAGGGTCCAGCTGAACAGCGTGGCCCCACTGAAAGCTGCGCTGCGCTCAGGCATGGCGGCCCCCGTCAGCACCCATGGGATCCTGGTGCCATCCAACTGTGGAGCCTCACCGCTGACCATCTCCCCCATGGCCTCGGCCAGCGACCCCTGGCACATAGAAGCTGGTGAATAATTAAGATTCTGTCACAAAAACGATCACATCTAAAAATCCAGAGTTGAACTGAAGTGAAAATGCTTTTGTTTTTGTTTCAGCTGGAGCAGTTTTTCCGTTCAATGAGGACGAGGCCAACAGTGATGAAGTCGACCGCAACTCAGCGATAATTGGAGGTAGGTCTCTTCTCAGGTTCTAATGCAGACTGGATCAGGTCAGGTTCAGGACTGTGTATTACTGTAAGGGCTGATCACACAGAGTCGAGTCGCTCAGGGATGCAGGGAGTGTCTGTAGAGAGGACCACATGCAGCCAAATAAAATAAATGAAAAATGGTCTTGAACAAATGAAATGTTCTCTGCTTTGCTTAAACACACGTAATGTGCTTTAAGTTGGATGTCATTCAGCAGTTTGAGTGAAAGACTCTTTTTTCCTCCGTCACTCTCTGTCAGAACCAATCATAATGTCACCAAAAAAGCTACAGCTGGCTCACTGAGGGCATCAGTAACCCCCCACACCGATGGGTTTGCCTGTTTCATCTCATTTTGTGTCTGACTTGGCTGCTGCTCCACATTAAATTTGTTTCAACTTTCATGCTTGCTCAAAAAAACCCAGAAAAACCACAGTGAAAGACGCCTGATACATAGAAAAAAACAATTGTTTTACTGGCACTTCTGGCAACGCGTCTTTGTGTGAAACTGGAGTTTGGCAGTAAAGGAATGATATGTATAATTTTATCAGGGATGTGTGTGACATTAGTTTAAAACTGGTGAAAAAAAAGCTTTTACTACATTTTAGTAAGGTACTAGCATTATCTCAAAGTGTTTCAATAATGTTCAAAGTTATAATTTCACTGCCTTTCCTTTGGCCCCAGTCCATTATCATTACAGTTCCTGATATTACCTTCAGAGAGATCAACTAAGTTAAATCCATGGTAGTTCCTGCAGACAGCACACATATGTTAGTGTGACCTTGACAAACAACCATGGATGACCTGCTGCTGTGGACCTGCTCCACTTCATGAGCTCTATCCTGCATCAACCATCAACAGAAACGTCATTTAACATAAATTCATACTTTTAGACCAGTTAAACCATTTTAACGACAGTTCAGCTAGATGCTGCTATATTAATCAACATCATTCCTCTCTGGATTATATTCATTATAGATATTAATGTTAATATAGACATGAGGTCCCTCTTGAAAATGAGATGCCACATTTCAAGGTGCTTACCTTTAAGAAATTTATATTAAACAAAGACAAATATGGTGCTATACAAATAAAGATTGAATCTATATCCAGCAGAGACAAATATGATGAGGACAGATTTATGATCTGGGTGCCCATGGGTTTATCTCTATTGTCTCTGCTTGGACACATACATCTCTGGATGTATGTATGTGTATATACAAATATATATTTGTATGTATAGATGCATATTTGTGTATCTATAAGTGAAGAGTTTATCTTCAGCCTGCTCTATTGTAAAGTTTCTTGAGATAACACTTGTTATGAACTGGAGCTATACAGATAACGATTGGTTGATTGAGCGTTTTTATAGCTATAACAGGATATTTAATTTCATGTATTAATGTGATCCAAAGTCACTGAACATGGAAAGCTGTTGATACAGACTGCATCACCTAGTGAGCATGTCCTCTAACTCCTGTTCCTAACATTTCTTAAACCCCATTCACACTTTCATCATTCACCAGTCAACCCTGAAATTATCTGGACTTTACTCGGTGAACACCAAGCCGAGTTTTTCACTCAGACTTTCCTTTGGTACTTTCCTTACGCCCCTGTAGTATTTTATCTGTGCAAAATCTGAGTGAGCCGAAGTGTGAATGCAGCAGTGAATTATTATAAATTATCATCCATAATGAAACTGGCCTGGACAAAAATGATGGTACCCCTAGAAAAGATTGAAAATGATTTGACCATAGGGACATGTTAAACTAAGGTGTGTCCTGTAATTATCATCACAGGTGTCTTCAAACTTGTAATCAGTCAGTCTGCCTATTTAAAGGCTGAAAAGTAGTCACTGTGCTGTTTGGTATCGTGGTGTGTACCACACTGAACATGGACCACAGAAAGCTAAGGAGAGAGTTGTCTCAGGAGATTAGAAAGAAAATTGTAGACAAGCATGTTAAAGGTAAAGGCTATAAGACCATCTCCAAGCAGCTTGATGTTCCTGTGACTACAGCTGCACATATTATTCAGAAGTTTAAGGTCCACAGGACTGTAGCCAACCTCCCTGGACGTGGCTGCAAGAGGAAAACTGATGACAAATTGAAGAGACGGATAATACGAATGGTAACCAAAGAGCCCAGAACAACTCCCAAAGAGATTAGAGGTGAACTCCAAGGTCAAGGTACATCAGTATCAGATCGCACCATCCATCACTGTTTGAGCCAAAGTGGACTTAATGGAGGACACCACTGTTGAAAGCAAATCATTAAAAAGTGAGACTGGATTTTGCCAAAATGCATATTGACAAGCCACAAAGCTTCTGGGAGAATGTCCTTTGGACAGATGAGACAAAACTGGAGCTTTTTGGTAAGTCACATCAGCTCTATGTTCACAGACACAAAAATGAAGCATACAAAGAAAAGAGCACTGTACCTACTGTGAAACATGGAGGAGGCTCAGTTATGTTCTGGGGCTGCTTTGCTGCATCTGGCACAGGGTGTCTTGAATCTGTGCAGGGTACAATGAAATCTCAAGACTATCAAGGCATTCTGGAGCCAAATGTGCTGCCCAGTGTCAGAAAGCTTGGTCTCAGTCACAGGTCATGGGTCCTCCAACAGGATAATGACCCAAATCACACAGCTATAAACACCCAAGAATGGCTCAGAACAAAACATTGGACTATTCTGAAGTGTCCTTCTGTGAGCCCTGATCTAAATCCTATTGAACATTTGTGGAAGGAGCTGAAACATGCAGTCTGGAGAAGACACCCTTCAAACCTGAGACAGCTGGAGCAGTTTGCTCACGAGGAGTGGGCCAAAATACCTGTGGACAGGTGCAGAAGACTCACTGAGAGTTACAGAAATCACCTGATTACAGTGATTGCCTCAAAAGGTTGTGCAACAAAATATGAAGTTAAGGGTACCATCATTTTTGTCCAGGCCAGTTTCATTAGTTTGTTTTTTAAAATGATTCTGTTGAACTACAATTCAAAAGCAATGTCTGATTTTCATTAGTTAATTTTCAGTACATTTCTAGTTATTATTACTTTGGTCAGTTTCAAGTTATTTCAGTGACCATGTGGGTTTTTCTTTCTTTAACGGAAGGGTACCAACAATTTTGTCCACGTGTGTCTATAGTTCAGGAAATGACCCCCAAGTAATATGAAATGATTTCACCGAGCCTTTTTGTGTAGATCTGAGCTTCTCAAGCTTCAAATTATGAAGCACCTCATGGACCCAACGAGAATGTGGAGAGGGACTGCGGAGTTTACAACTGAGGAGAACAGCAGGGTGGTGAATTTTAGGAGCGCCTGTAGAAGGAACAAAATCAAAAAAAGAGGAAGAGAAGAATAACACCAGCTACAGAAAACTTCACATGAGATGGATTTAAAGGGTTAGTTCAGTTTTTTTAAGTGGGGTTGCTAGAGGCCCAGGGCACCAGTAAATATGAGGGCCAATAAAGGAACTTGGGGGTGGATGGTAGTTGATACATAGCAGCACATGGTGCCTCAGAAAACCTTGTATTTATAATAATAATTATAATAACTTGTTTATATAGCACCTTTTAAATCAGATGTTTACAAAGTGCTTTAACAGACTAAACAAAGGCAGAAAAAGGCAAGACTCTGGAGACAATAAATCATCAGTCAGGTCAAACAGAGACCAGAAGAGTCAGACGAAAAGGCACAGAGGTTTATTTAAAATGAAAGGACAAAAGGAAAAAAAAAAAAATGGTACACCGGTAAGCTGGAGACAGCTGAAGTACTAAAGGAATATACTAAATTAGTACAGTTTAATATGTCAACAAGTACATTTGAAGAACATTAGTAAAGAAGGTATTTCTTGTTATATGTAATGATAATGATCTTATTTCTGACCTGGGCCCTTTCAAACCTAGACTGAAAACATATTTATTTAGGATGGCTTTTAATACCCAGTAGCATGGTGATGGTTTTATTTTACTTTATTTTATTGTATTTATTGCTTTTATTGTTTTTATTTGTTCCTTTTTATTTACTATCTATTGTTAAGCACTTTGCTTCACCGAAAGGGTTGTTGTAAAGGGCTGTATAAATAAAGAACATTACATTACATTACATAAGGAGACGATGAGACAATAAATAGATGATAGATTTATAAATACATAGATAAATAGATGACAGTTGATTGTTGATCATCACATCAGGAAGATGGAAAAGAAGAGGGAAGATTGAGGATGAGAAAAAAATTAAATAAAATCAAAGTAATTATAATAATAATAAAAAAGGGAGAGATTAAAAATAGTTTAATAAGTAATTGTAAAATAAGTGTAGGTAAAATAAAATAAAATAACTAACAAGGTTGATAAACAAGTATGTAAGGAATAAAAAAGCATCATGTAAAAGCAAGGCTAAAAAAGTTTTAAGATGTGAGTTGAAAGATGTCACGGGTTCACCCACTCGCTGGTTAAACTGCTCTAAAAACTATGGTGACTCGACGGTATGCCACAGTCAGATATTTTAACTTTTCCTCCCCAAAGCTCCTGTGTTTGGAGCTTTTGTTTGTAGGGACGTAGAGGTTGTGTATCCCTTTAAGCACAGCTCGGTAACTGGCCCCAGAGTGAGTGGAAATGCTTCAGATCCTGTTAAATTAAATGATTTCTCCCTCCAGGTATCATCTCCATGGTGATCTGCATCGTCCTTGGGATCATGGTGTTCGTGATCCGTCATCTGTTCCGCCACAAAGGCTCCTATCACACCAACGAGGCCAAGGGGGCGGAGTCGGCAGACTGTGCTGACGCCGCCATCATAGTCAACGACCCCGCCTTCACTGAAACCATCGACGAGAGCAAGAAGGAGTGGTTTATCTGAGGCCCCTATGCACCATGGACTCATGACGTTAGGATGTATGTAGTTTTCTAGGGCGTAGTAGTGAGGAGACCACCGGTGAAACCTCGGGGATGTAGTGAGCGGTTTATTGTTTAAATTTGTCGACAGTATGGCGTCACGGCGTGGAGATTAAAGCACAGTGCTGCGGGGAGATGGCGAACAGTTAGTTTGGACTGTTTTTGGTCCTCAGCAGGCGGAGGTGATGATGCCATGACGTTACAGGCCTTGGATGAGTGAATGTGCTCTCAAGCTTTTACTTTTAGTTCCATTTATTTCAGTTTACAGGTCCATTTATTTTTTTATTTATTCAAATTTAAGTGATATATATATTTTCATAGAAGCTCTTATTTTTATTTTCATTCATATTTAAAGATGCCTTTGTGTAACGTGCTGTCATATCATTGCATCATCAACAGTAATGACCATTAACCCATGACCACAGTAATCCTCTCTGCCTGTAGCAACGCTCAAGAGCCCCTCTCCAAGAACCGTGTTTTCAGTCATTTGCCTTATTTTACAATTCTTACAATAAAGCTTCATTTTAGCCTTAAGACAGATACATCTGGGGTGTGTGTGGGAGTGTGTGTGTGTGTGCACTAGCGGGCATGTTTGTCTGTAAAGGAGATGTAGCCATGACTTTGGACTGAGAGCGAGATAAAGGAAAAATTCACACCTCAAATTATTTTTGCATCTATAAGCTTAAAATGTGTCAAAATGACGTTGGAGCTTCTTAATGTTTTATTTATTTATTTAAGTGACTGCATGTTTAATCGATAGTTTTTGGTGCCAAATAAGTTCGGGGTGGGGGGGCTGATTGCTGCTCCACTCACTGCTTAGTTCCTTTCAGACGCGTGGCGGAGGCGATGGCACTTCACAGTTATGCAGAATTTTGTTAGAAAAAAGTGAGAACACAACAAACTGTTAGATCATGAACCAGTTTAAAGTCAGAGCGATCAGATTCAGCATCATTTATCCATCACAGAGACAGATGTGGCTTTGAGCAGAGACTGAAATATTAAGACTGAGGAGACTTTTCACTTGTTGTGCACGAAGCTCGACCGCCTGAAGGATGTCTCTGTTGTTTTGGTCCATTAAGGAACATTTTTGACCCTGACAGCAACAAAAACGATGAAGGGGTTGTGTTTGTGTGAAGACATTTTGAGGCTCATGTTTTAATAATAACATAAATCCACTTTAATCAGTTTATACTTGAACGTCAACATCCAGGCTGATCTGATTAAAATATGATGGGTTCAAGGGTAACATACACAAAACAACAATATGACAATACAAAACATGAGAATATATAAGAAAATACGACAACTAAAATAGGCAATGAAAATTACAACATTACAACAAATAACACAACAATTATAAAATGACATTTAGACGTAAAAGAAACAGAAAATAAGTTATAATTGCATTACAACAATCCATAAAAAACAAAAACAGATAAAAACTACAATATTAAAAAATAACATTTAAAAAAGCAGGAAAAACACAACAAAAACATTAAAAAAAAAAGAGGATGATCACAGGATTAAACCAGAAGAAAAAAGGACAAAACAAAAAGTAAGAAAAAAACTATTCAAATTCAAAAAATGTGACAACACATTAAAAATAACAAGAACAAAACAGAATACTGAACATGAGAAAAATGGAAAACACAAGCAAATACATAAAGCAGCACAAAGCAACTAAAACAACAGCCCAAACAACAAATGTAAAAACACAACAACAAATTTTACAATAGACTGTTACAGAAACAGAAACAAATAAAACATACCGAAGGGATCAAGAACACATTATTTATTGAAAAATAAATTTAAAAATAAGAGAAAAAAAGACAAAAACAAAAAAAATCTACAAATAGGAGCACAACACTAAGAAAAATCAAAAACAATGACAAATGATAATATCATATTGGAGAATCTTTATTTCTTTGTTTATATTCTATATTTACGTTTTTTTTTTTTTTTAAGTCTGTGTTTGTTAAACTTCAAAACATCTATTTTTTATGTTTGTATGATTATTTTTATTTTTTTAAATGCTTTGTGTCTTGATTTGCCATTTCGCTTTTTTACTGTTTGCTATTGTATTTTTTATTTTTGGTTGTGTTATTTATGGTTGTGTGTGCCTTTTTTTAATCAGTCATTGAGTTTTCTCATTTTGTTGTTGTGTTAATGTGTTTTATTTTAGATTTTTTGTTTTCTGATATTATTTGAAATTGTGTTGTTGTGATTTCTGTATTTCATGATTTTTTTTGTTTTTTCAGTCAGGTGTTATAACCATTTGGTTGAGTGTGTTTTTTATTTATGGAGGTGCTTTTTTTAATGTGTCCTTTTTTGTCATGTTGTCATTGTGTCAATGTGTTTTCAGATTTTTTGCTTTATCTGATGTGTTTCCTCATGTGTTGTTTTTTTCTGTTTTCTGATTCTTTTGGTTGTGTTTTTTTGAATTGTGGAGGTGCTTTTTTAAAAGCTGTCCTTGTGTTTTCATTGTGTGTTTTCAGAGTCCTTGTTTTTTTTCTGATGTGTTTTCTCATGTGTCGTGTTTTGCACTTCAGGGCCTCTGTGTTTATCAGATCAAGATTGAGGTTTTAAATTAATGCAGAGGTACAAACTGAATCCACAAATCAAATCTGAGGCACAAAAGTAACTTTGTTTCACACCTGCCTCAGTGTGAGGTGGAGTATTGATTATTTATTGATACTGACAGGTGATCAGTTTCCCCTCTGAGGTATCTGTGATTGATAAATGATGATGTGATCTGACTGCTGATCCTTTATTCTGTGTTAGACAGCGAGCTAAGAAGGAAGAGACTTTTTCACTGCATGGCACAAACTCCAGCGACTCCTCGGAGTGACTGTTGAAGCTTTTTGTTTCCGTTTTGTGATTTTGCTTTTGGATAAAGTGTCGAGTGTGGCCATGCTAAGAACTACAGCCGGCTCCAACCTGACGAGGGCGGCTCCACTCACTCCTGGCTACCTCTTCAGACGGGCTGAGAGACCTCTGTTCCTGGTTTAGTCCTTTCTAACCTGATCTCTGTCTTTGATTTGGCTGATGGAAATTCTGTTTAGCTGATGAATGTTTGTTGATCCACATTCAGACCGATGGCTTACATCCTGACATTTGATTGTATCGCATTTGTATTCCTTTTGATTGCACTGCAGTGTAATAGCATGCTGTTTGACACGGAATGACACACTAAGTTCTTATGCTAAGCCACTGTAGCATCACATTTTTTCATGTTATATGTAAAGAAAAGACTTTGCCTAAGTGTTTCTTCCTTTTGTAAGTGATTTATCTTTCTTCGTGTTTCCTCAAGTCTTGAAACTTGTGATGCCTCCTGCTGGAGAGATCAGTAAAATATGGCTTCAAATCTTACTCAGTCTTATATAAGGGCTTTGATTTTTGCAGATGATGATTAATTTTTGGAGCTGGGCTTACCTTGAGATGTTTTATCTCCTTATCGAGTTAACACTGTAAAAAATCCAAATCTCAGAGAACCAACCAATGAAGCAGGAAGCCTAAAAATGTGAGCAGACCTGATCAATGGGTCATAAGGTTGGGTTAAATGAGGGAGGCAGCATGGTGGGCCTTCTGTCTGGAGTTTGCATGTCCTCCCCATGCATGCGTGGGTTCTCTCCAGGCAACTCAAGCTTCTTACCTGACAGACCAGATGGACCATTCAATATACACTGTCTGGCCAAAAAAAAAAGTCGCCACCAAAAAAAAAAAGGTCACACACACTTGTTTCAATAAGCTTCTGCAGTGTCACAAGATTTCCATCCAGTGTTGCATTAATTTTTTACCAAGATCTTGTATTGATGATGAGAGAGTCTGACCACTGCACAAAGCCTTCTCCAGCACATCCCAAAGATTCTCAATGGGGTTAAGGTCTGGACTCTATGGGGGCCAATCCATGTGTGAAAATGATGCCTCATGCTCCCTGAACCACTCTTTCACAATTTGAGCCCCATGAATCCTGGCACTGTCATCTTGGAATATGCCCGTGCCTTTAGGGAAGAAAAAATCCACTGATGGAATAACCTGGTCATTCAGTATATTCAGGTAGTCAGCTGACCTCATTCTTTGGGCCATAATGTTGCTGAACCTAGACCTGACCAACTGCAGCAGCCCCAGATCATAGCACTGTGCATGTGGAAATGCTCTTACTTTCACTATTAAACACACCCCTGAGTTCTACTGTTATTTTTCTTTGATTTGATTTGGACAAACGTTTACATGATTGCTGATCACCATCATTCAGGATTTTTTCTGATCACATTTTTTCCACGAAGACGATGGTTCCCCACTATCCCTCCAGTTTTTAATAATGCGTTGGACAGTTCTTAACCCAATTTTAGTAGTTTCTGCAATCTCCTTAGATGTTTTCTCTGCTTGATGCATGCCAATGATTTGACCCTTCTTAAACAGACTAACATCTTTTCCCAGACCACAAGATGGGTCTCTCAACATGGTTGTTTAAGAAATGAGAAGCTACTCATTGCATCAGCTGGGGTTAAATAACTTGTTGCCAGCTGAAAGATAATCGCCAGTGCAGTAATTATCCAATAGGAGGCTTGTACCTATTTGCTTAGTTAAATCTAGATGGTGACTTTTTTTTTTTTGGCCAGTCAGAGTATTTCACTAGTCCATCTTGGAAAGAGCCCATAGAAAGTGTTTGGGGAGGACAGAATCTTTCAGAAGTATATCCAGCAGATGATTGGACGATCGTTCCATCAATCACATTCATTATGGGCCAATCAGATAATGACGTATGCAGGCGCTGCAGAAAGTGAGCCACTTTGTAAAACAAACTCTCATCAAAACATGTCAGAAGTGGAGCGAAAATATCCTTACTATAAAAGAAGTTTGTAGTGTTTGTTTTTAGTGACCTCCACTAAGGTTATGTTTTCGAAGGCGTGTGTTTGTCTGTTTGTTAGCAAGGTTATGCAAAAACTACTGGAAGGGTTTTGCTGAAATTTTCTGGAGATGGTGGTAATGGCCCAACTTAGAAATGGTTAGATTTTGGTGGTAATACATTTATTTTTCTGGATGCAAAAAAGTCCCTAAATTTAAAGTTAACATTGGGCGGAATTTTTAAAAATCATATCTCTGCCATTTTTTTTAAACAGATTTGCTTCCAGTTTTACAGGATAATATGGGGTCCATGTCTCTGTCATCAAGGTATATTTCATCTGGATCTGATCCAGACTGACGTCAGAAAAAACATTGAACTTTATAATGGGAAATCCCATTGATGATATTCAATAATTAAGATAAAATCCAAATATTAAGTGATGTTCCCAATACAGGATAACGACCTCCATGTATGTGCTGAATTTGGTCTGGATCCTGGCTCTGTTCTGGATCTGGTGATCCAGACTTGTATCTTTTACGTGGGGTTGTGGAAAAGCCACTGCTGGAACTGAGCTGCTTGGCGGAGGTCTGCGCTCTCTGAGTGCTTTTCCAGTTCAACAAAGAAATGTGGTTCAGATCTGATAAAACTGCTCCTGAAGCTATTAGCATCTATGCTACTCTCTGTCCACGTAGTCACTTCCTGCTGTTGTCTTGCTCGTAGCTCCACCTCTTCCTGCTCCAAAGGACTCTGTCCCTCTTTGGGCCACTCACAGTTGTAGGTTAGTCACACTTTTTGCCTAGGCAAAGGCTTGCGACCTACTTTTGGGTCACAACCCACCAGTTGAGAATTACCGGTGTAGACGATGGATGCATGGGGTCATATTATCCAATAATATCCTTTTTTTCTTGTATATCAGGGTGTCTGGTTTGCAACCTTGGACTTCATCGCACATAAACACCTTCAGTCATTGGTTCCTGGTGGTGCAGGCGAGTAGGTGGAATGATGAATGGTGAAGTGCCGACCTGGTATGTGCTCCCAAACCTGACCTGGCATGAACTTGTATATTAATCACATGGATCAGGCCTGACTTTAGCCTCCTA
The DNA here is from genome assembly GCA_037902135.1 of Cetoscarus ocellatus. Lineage (NCBI taxonomy): Eukaryota > Metazoa > Chordata > Actinopteri > Labriformes > Labridae > Cetoscarus > Cetoscarus ocellatus. Next base: position 978,766 of record JBAMNC010001282.1, read on the forward strand.
AAATGTTGTCTAATTCTCAGAAACTATGGAAACAACCAGCTTTAGGAAAAACATTTATTAGCCCTTCTGTACAAACATGATAAAACAGAGTTTCAGTAACTGTAAACAGTTGATAATCAGATCCATTTAGAATTTAATAATTGAATAAAACAAAATCTGCGTGGCTAAAAACAGAGCAGAGACGTATATAAATAAAGGAAGAGGATCTAAAGCAGTCCTGTAGGCTGGTTTAAAAAATGTAATATTGAATCAGACAGAGAAATAAAGTCCTTCCTCTTTGTTACTCTGAGTCTGAATTTATCAAGCTGCCGAAGTAAGCGGTCACCGTCTTCAGTTTGTTGTTCAGGAGGTTCTGCTCCACCTCCACTTTACCTCCGGGACCAGCCAGAGAGGCGATCTGTGGAGACACGTTAGAGATTATCAAACAGGACGGCGAGTTTATCAGGGCCAGGACAGAGAGTGGAACACAGCCCTATAATAATCTACTGATGCATACAGCGCTAAGGTCAAATATCGTGAGTCACTTAGATTTCATGGGCTCCATGTTCACACTCAAAGTTGGTTAAAGGATCTATTTAAAAATAAAAAATGCTAGTCCAACATTCGTAAGAGAAGAAGATAACAGCTGCCAATAAGAGAGATTCCTGCTGTTTTGCAGAGTAAAAAACAAAACTTAAGAATATGAAATTAAGAATATATTCTTACATAGGCCGTGCCCACTCGTAGAGGAGTATTTTTGAAAAAACAGGTTTCCTTCCTCAGCTTTCAAAAATATTCTCCTCCACATGAAAACGATTGAATGTATTGATAGATATTGCTTATTAGCATGCAACCACGTCTGCAACATTTAGAATACAATTTCTTTTTTGAAAATGAAAGTTTTTGTAAACTGAAACTGCAAAAGTTCAACAAAACCCTCTGCTGCACAACTCTCATGCACATGAATGAGTCCTGAATCACTGAGTTAGCATTTTAGCACTTTTGGTTCCCCATCGTCTCTGATCGTTTTTAATGAACAAAAACACATCATGGCAGCCACAGCCATGGGCACCAGGGTGATCAGGCCATTCGATGAGGAGGAAATTCTCAAAAAGGAGGTCACAGCGTGATGTTACAGCCTTGGACATGTTGCGGCTGCTTCCAGGTGAACCGCCATGTTTGTAGATCAATCTTTATGGATAACCGTTTGGGCATAAATTTGATATCGGTGATATCGACCGTAGGTCAGCTCCAAGAGGCCCAAATTTGAAGTACATGCACTCAATTTTGGTAATCTAAAAGTCAGACTAGTAAAAGTGTCACTAGTCCTACTAATAGACTTCCTAGTGAGCATTATATGCTAATAAGGGGGCGGGGAAAAGCAAATTCAGGCTTCCCATTGGCTTTCAAAAATATTATGACCAATCAGGGTGCTGGATTTGGTTATATCTCTCCTACTTGATTTGCATTAGGTCTACTAGTACTACTAGTGAATCTTTCAGCTTCATAGTGCTGCTAGTAAACTAAAAACAGTATACTAGCATTACTAGTGAAATATTTTGAGTTTACTAGTAGTACTAGTCAACAAAAAGTTTGTTTTACTAGTAAAGGTTTTTGGCACAGTGGTGCATGAGTAGACCTTATTTGTAAAGTAGAATTGTCGATTAGTAGACAATTTTGTGTTACTAGTAGTACTAGTAAAGCTTTGAGTTTTTACTAGTAACATTTTTTTAAGTCTACTAGTAGTACTATTGACACTTTGTGCTTCACTAGTAAAGTCTACTCGTGCACTAGTTGAACAAAATCGAGTACAAGTACTCCAAATTTGAGTTCTAGTAGAACTGAACTACGGTTGATATCACCAGTATCAATTTTATGCTCCAACAGCTTTCCATACATAATAGCCCTTTACTCTTTATGCTTCAGCTTAAAAATCTTGATGTTAAGTTTGTTGTGAAGATTATGATGATGATGAATACCACTTGTGTTTTGGGGTCTGTTTGCCACAGACCTGATTAAAAGAAACACAGTCTGGTTTGGACTGCAAAAATACATCATTCCTGCACCTCTCTACATCAGAGTGTGAAAACTGCAGTTCCTGATGTTTCTTCAAGAACAGTGCTTCCCAAAATGTGGGTCCTGTCCCACTAGCAGGTCCATCAGGGACTGCAGGTGGTCTGTAGGAGGTCATCATCACCCCCTTAAGATGATTATGAAATACATAATTACGTGATCTTAATTTAAAAAACATCAAAAGCTTTGACTTTCATTTCACCTTTTCAGCATTTACCCACACAGTTTGATAAGCAGACTGTGAAATGTCTGACTGGTGACCCTCTTACTGATCAGGAGAACTCATCAGCGCCTTCACAAACACTCTGAGGTCAGGCAGACTCATGAAGACTAACAGCTGGAGATACTGACCTGGTCTACATCAGCATTTCGAGGCAGGAAGTACACAATGTTGTCTGAGATCAGTTTGGCCAAGTGGAAAATCTCAAATGTGTCTCCTGTTAAGGAAGAAGCCACAAAGTTGTACAAATACATCTATTTAAATCCTCTTAGTGGTAAACACTGATAACTGGACTGAGGTTTTAGTTTTAAACGTAGAAAAGTCTCATTGAATCCTTCCTGCAGTGCCACAGATACAGTTCAGCGATTGGAGAGCCTGTTAAAGGTCACGTTAAAAAGTTCAGCATGAAGTTTTTCTTGAAAGAAAGTGTCTTTTATGATATTTTAAATGTTGTCATAATTGTCTGAAGCTACCATCACAGTGCATTTATGAAACCTGAAGGACGTGATATTTGCGTCACGGCTTTAAGAGCATGAACCCTCATTCTGCCATTGCCACGTCTACAGAGCAACTCGCAGCCTAAATTTTTATTTTGACATAAAAAACCTTTCTGTTTATGTCTGTTTTATGAGTTATCTGATTTAAAATCGTTTTTAAAAAAGGCCCTCATTGTAATAGAAGTGTAGATTTGAAATAAGGCGGCTATAAACGCAGGCCCTGGTTTAAATCAAATGTACAGTGACAGGTTTTTGAGAGTTTGAGCAGTCATTTAATATTATTTTATATCATTTTAGCTGTTGATAAGCTGGGTCATGATTCTGTTTTCTAACGTTGCATAACTTCCAATTTGAGACAATATTTGGTCGACTGTTCCTCCAACATGCATAACATACTGGACATGTATATCTGTATATATATATATATATATATATATATATATATATATATATATATATATATATATATATATACATATATATATACGTATATATATATATATATATACGTATATATATATATATATATATATATATATATATATATATATATATATATATATATATATATATATATATATATATATATATATATATATATGTATATATATATATATATATACATATATATATATATATAAATCAGTGTTTATACACACACACACACACACGTATATATACATATAAAAACCTATAAAATAAGTCCTGTTAGTTTAATAACACCTGGTCTACACGTGAGCCACAAAGAGTGAGACACAGGACACCACAGTGGATCATCAGTGATCTGTTAGTTATAAAAAGCTCAGGAACACGTCTGCATGAACCTTCACTGTGAATGTTTGTCTGTTTTTACGGACAGCTGTTAAAAGCTGCTTTCAGCATGAATTTTCCTCAATATTCCAATAAATTAATAAAAACACATGACTTTCCACATCCTGAAAACTGCCATCTCAGCCTGAAAATCCCTGTGAAGATGTTGGTGCCGTGTTAATACACTAAGTTTATCAGATATCATAATACAAACAGCGTAAAGACGTATTATTCATGTTTTTTTAACTCTTATTCTGTGAATAATGGAGACACCAAGTGTCGATCGCCCCAGCTCTCTCTCTCTCCTTTACACATTATCTAATGCTTTCAGAGGCAAAGACAACTAAAACTCTTTATTTTAGGAAAACAAGGGTAGCATTTTTTAATGATCATCTCTATATATTAACCTCTGATTACGTTCTTTCCCGACATAAAGTGACTTTGAAACATTCTGCTCGAGGCCAAACTTCACTGCTGACCCCTGGTTTAGACCTTGTCCCCCTGGCCCTCCTCATCTTTAACCAAACTCATTCCAGCTCCAGCTCGACCTCCTGCTTTCAGTGAAAGGATATCCGTCAGGCTCCATCATAGTCTTGATGTCAAACACCTCAGCTGTCAGGTAGTCTGGTCCTCCCCAGGGTGGAGACAGGAAGACCACGTCACCATGGAGACGGTGTGCCAGCTGAAGGAAGTCCCCTTGCACAAAGTCAATCTGGTGGTCCACTTTGTAAACAGCTGCGTTATGCCGTGCCAAGTCTAACCTCACCGGGTCGATATCAACGGCGAGGACTGTCAGGATGAGAGAGAGAGGACAGGGCATTACATTTTAGATTCTGACTCACTGGTGAGTAATTCAAAGGGCTAAATAAACTACAGAACACACACTCCCATCATAAATACATCTCTTCAACGGCTCATTATATCATAAGGCTGATCAGCCAATTTAACAGCTGCAACTCAGTGCACTTAGTCATGTAGCTGTGGTCAGAACAATCTGCTGAAGCTCAACCGAACATAAGGATGGAGAAAGAAGGGGATTTGAAATTGGTTCTTAGTGCCAGACAGGCTGGTCTGAGTATTTAAGAAACTACTGATCTACTTGAATTTCATGCACAATGGTCCAAAAGAGAGATAATATCCAGAGAACAATGCTTCTCTGGGTGAAAATGTGTTGATGATGCCAGAGGTCTGAGGAGAGCTAGAGCAAAGCAAGATGATTAAAAGGCAACAGGAACTCAAATGACTACTCCAGATCATCTCTGAATGCACATTTTATCGATTAAAAGTTAAAATTTTGCTTTTTTCCCTTTTTATCTTCATGGTGATTTATGGTAAAACCAGAGTCATGTAGCTGGGACAACAGTAGAAATAAAATAAAAAGAGAACAAACAGACCCTCAAACCAGAGAGTCTGTCCTCAGACTAGCAGATGATAAGAAGTTTGCACTGAAACATCACATTTAGCTTAATTAATTCTTTAATGGGACCGTAGTGATGTACAAGTCTCTCTTTTTACATGTTTGTGTCTTTTCAACCTTGCACCCACTCCAGCAGGTTCCCAACCACTGGGCCTTGGACCAGTACAGGGACATAGATCAGTTGGTATTTGGCGTTTTAGAGAAATGACTATTTTCAGAACCTTTTTTTACTAAAAGGGATGCGCCAACTTTTTTATTCTTTTCGTGTCTTGCCTCAAGCAGATGGACACCATTCTTTTGTCTGTGCGTATAAATACCAAGAAACAGGCAAAACTTTCCCACCACTAGTTAGCTTAGCTCAAACACTGGGAGTCAATGGGTAGTGTTAGCCTGTCTCTGCCTACAGTCATCAGATAAACTCTTCAGCAACTCTGAACGGTCCTGTGTGCCTGTTGTGACTCGTACTTGTACCACATTATGAAACGTTTTCTTCTACTATCATCATATTATCTTCTTCTACTCCTAAACAGAGACTTTCTTTTGTTGACCTACTTCCAACATGTTTTGAGCTAGAGTTGTGAGACGATGAGAACTGATTCGCAGTTGTGAGTGAGCTGATCATTTACAAGCCATTCTTAAATTTTGGCTAATTTGCATTTAACAATGGCTTGCAAATGAACGGCTCACTCACAACTGCAAATCAGTTCTCATCGTTCACTCGACTCATTCGCGAACGTCACATCGCAAACCACCGTGGAAGTAGGTCAACAAAAAAAAAAGTCTCTGTTTAGGCATAGAAGAAGATAACACGATGACAGTAGAAGATAACGTAACAGAACGCGGTAAAAAACGAGTCACAACAAGCACACAGGACTGTTTAGAGTTGCTGAAGAGTTTATCTGATGACTGTAGGAAGAGGCAGGTTAACATTACCCATTGACTCCTAGTGTTTGAGCTAAGCTAACTAGCAGTGGGCGAGCTCTGCCCGTCTCTTCCTTGTTACTGCACACACATTTACAAGAATGCTGTTTATCTGCTTGTCATGGACTCAGGAGTGACGCAAGGCACAAAAACAAAAAATCCTTGAACATCTGTCTATATAGCTTGACTAAGCAGACTTTCAAACAATCTGTTGTTGTACAGTGCCAAACTTAAAAGGTGTAGCAGTTTAATTAGTAACCAATGCTGTTGTGAATTTAAGACTGACTGTGTTTCTAAATGTCATTTAAAATCAGATGATACAAAAAGGGAGAGTCCCCATGAATGTCTCATGATTGGGGTTTAGAAACAAGCCCATAGTTCCCTCTGATCCTATGTTATGCTCAGTGTGTGTTTGTTTGTCCCCCCTGAGCCCCCATACCCTCGATCCCAACAGGGGCGGTCCGTGACTATACTGTCTTACTTAAAACCAGGCATGGTACAGAAAAGGATGTAGACACGACTAAGTGTGAGAACCTTTTTTGATTTTCCCACAGCTTCTTACAAATCAAAGATGTTCAATTTAATAAAGAAACTTCATATTATTTCATTTTCCTCACTTAATTTCATCTACAGTTTAAAACGTACTTATAAACATGAATACCATTAATGCTTAAATAAATTTACAAAGATTTATTTTGTTTTGAATTGTAATTAAACAAATTTAGATGTTAGAGTGGAGTATAAATGTCACCGATGCAGTGATACATAAGGACCCATACAGAAGACTTACCTCTCTTCCCAGTGAGTGCAAACTGGATGGCGTTCCCTCCGACCCCACAGAAGGCGTCTATGACGAGCTGTGAGTCTGGGAAGCTCTTCTCCACCCTGAGGGCGATGTGTTCGGCGATCCTCTCCGGAGTCACCGAGAACCAGCCCTCTGGGACACAAAACCAAGTTTGGAAGAAAATGACACTTAGCAAAAGAAGGATGTCAACTGCAACAGTCTCCCACAGTTTGGGTTGCTTAAAAGTAGGGCTGGGCGATTATGGCCTAAAAATAAAATTCCTGATTTTTTTTCCCTCTCAAACAAAAAAAGAACCTCCAAGTGACACAAAATGACAAGAATCAAGTTTTTTCTTTATGTTGTCAAAATAACAAAGGCTATGCCACTGCATCGGTGGCGCAGTCTGATGGTGCGCTTGATCTGTAATCGGAAGGTTGCAGGTTCGAGCCAAGCTGTAGCTGTCACATAGAGATGTGTCCTTGTGCAAGACACTGAACCCCAGGTTTGAGTAAATGGGTATGAAAGAGCGCGAATGTGTTAGTTGATACTGATGGATAACCGATATAAAAACTCTAACCATCAGTGAGTGAAAGTTAGAGTGAATGGGTAGGTGTGACCTGTGGTGTAAAGCTGCTGTGAGTCGTCAAAGACTAGAAGTCAAGTCCGTTTACCAAGTCCAAACCAAACAGAATTTCCCTCTTAAAGTTTTTGTCATAAAATGTTTATGTAGTTCAAATGTAGGCAGATTTGTCTACATAAACACTGAAGGCTGAGCTATTTTCACAGCTTATTTACATGAAACTCTAAACAAAATTTAATCTCATTTAAAAAACAAATAAAGGCCTATAAAAGTGCTTGTGCAGAACCTGACAGGGGCGACGGTCATGAAAACTGTACATTTTCAGGGTTTATATTTTCTAACACTACTGCATCAGTGGTGTGTGAGTGGGTTTAAAGAGCATGGATGTGTTAGCTAATTTGACTGTTTTCAGGTACCAGAGTAGATGCTGCCATCTACTGGTTAAACAAATAAATTAAGAACCACAAAATTCACTGAAAAGTCAAAGCAACTGCTCATCACATCTACATACATTCTTAACATTAATTTATTCATCTATTGATATTTCTATTCATCTATCCATGTGGGTGGCGTGGTGGCAAATCAGGCTGTGCACGTGCCTTACTGCAAGAAGGTCGACCCCCGTGTTGGGAAGGGCCTTTCTGTGTGGAGTTTGCATGATCTCCCCGTGTATGCCTGGGTTCTCTCTAGGAACTCTGGCTTTGTCTCACAGGCCAACAAACCTGGGTCTGCTGGCAATGGGAAAGGAGTCACTTGCCAATTGTTAGTGGGTTTACCCGCGTTTAAAAAACTCACGTTTACCCGCTAATTTTAGTGGGAAAGTGGCTTTATGTTTCAAAATGGCCTTTTTTCTTTTAAACTTTGGCCCATGCAGAGTCAAAGTTTACTTTGTGCGCTGACGCCACACCTTTATCACCACTGCTGCTAGCTCGAACCCTTCCACTGTCACTTGTACAAAAAAAAAAAAGTGCAACCGCTGTACATATCAGTTAAGTTTTACATACAATAAATTGTTAAAGATGCATGTAAGTATAACATTCTTGTCTAATTTCTTAATCATGAGTAACAATTATTGTCATTTAAAGTAGAAGTTTCAGGTCTCCCTTGAAAAAGAGATCTGTTGATCTCTGAATCCAAAAAGAAGTTGAAATGCGTTATTGTTATACACAGCTAGATAGTAGCCTATAAATAGCTTTGCTAGCATTTTCAAATCAATCTAAGGACATATCCAAAGAATTTATATATTCATCAGCCTTTTCAGCTGATATGGACCGCTGGCCATGGCAGTTTCAAAGTAGTTAACCATGTTAACATAACAATAGATGTGCCTGGCTTGGTTATTGCTGAATAAGAAACTGCACATCCACAACAACACACAGTATAAAACCCAGTGGGCCTAGTAGTTTAAATTTTAGCTTTCGTTAGATTACATTAAGTTCTTTGACCAAGAATTAGAGGTATGGTGATTGATTATACATTGATATAAAAAGGAAATACATAACGAAGTGAGGCTGCATACACACAGGGAGGTCGTTAGCATTGTTAGCATTGCTTAGCTTCCATTCCCTCCTAATCTAGAAATTTTCATAAAAGTGAAATTCAAAACACAGATAACATTAGCAAGAAAACCTAGTGCCTAGTCATAAATATTAATCTTCACTATATATTTAGAAATTGAACGTTGTTTATCTGGAGATCCATATAAACTCAACGGAGTTTACCGTGGGATCCCTGATATCGGTAAACCTGGAAGAGGAGATGACGTCACGTGCACTCCCCTTATGGGATAAAACCTGGTTAAGTAAAGGTTAAATAAATAAAACAAAAGGTAAACAGTAAACATTCAGTGTCACATGTGGCTTCCTACATGCACAAGGTAAATTATTTTTAGGTAAACTATCAAAGTTCTATCACTCAAAAACATCAAATCACACAGGTAGCCCTCTGTAATACTCCTCATCTTCGGGTAGCTCTCAGGCCCGGAAAGGTTGGCAGCCCCTGGTCTAAAGGTTCTCACTGAACAGGGGCTGCTTTTCTTTTAAATCATGCCTGTTTTGATTTCATTGTGGATTTCCAGTTTTAGCTTGCACAGTGTTATAAAAGCCTGAAGTCCTGCCTCAGCTTGGCATCCCTGTCAGTCAGTGGGTTGATCCAAAGTGTGTGCAGTTTGGCTGCGTCTATACAGACCGGCTTCAAAATATGATCCAAAGTCTCAGCTGACGTCACATGGCCTCCTCCAGTCCTTTCCAGGGTTGAAATGGTTGAAATAAAAACCAGGGATGCCCGATATTTGATTGTTGCCAGCATTTCAAAACTTATTTTAGCCAATACAGATATTAATACTGATATATAAAAATGACTGAAAGCACACACTGACGCTTTAGGCACGTGTCGCCAGAGCACGGCCGGTGGGAATGCTCTGATAGACTAGAGAGGGAGTGAAGTGCTCTGCAGTACGATTCAAGACCGCGGCGTGGCGCTCTCGCTTTATCTGGAATTTGGGGGTCAGGCTTTAACATTACCTTTTACATTACATTCACCTCTGGTATGGTAAAGGGCCACTACACATCGCGTACGTAGTGAGTGCATCCTGAAAGTTTCTGCTCCCAGACTAGGGCTGAAAAATTTTTATCGTTTTCAGATTGAAATCGTAGTTTCAGATAACAGACATGTGATTGCCAAAGCTGCAATTTTTTGCAGCACTCCTGACTGACCCAGGATCTGTTGTGTCAACTATCAAACACATACTATTTTACTAATTTGCAGGCAATTTGCATTTAAGAATGGCTCACAAATGAACGGTTTACTCACAACTGTCAACAACACAAAGCCTCTGTTTAGGAGTAGAAGTTGAAGTATCCCTTAAAGAATGAAAACAGATTATTTATCATCAGTATTAGCTGATGAATAGTGTGTTATGTGCTTTTGATCATTGATTTCCTTACTGTTGTCTAAACTGTAAACATAGTGAATATTGCACTGAGCTTGATTTGAAGAAAATCGTGAATCGAATTGAAATGTCTGCCAGAAAAATCACAATTACACCTTTACCTAAAATCGTTCAGCCCTATCCCAGACTGAACGGCCCTGACACATTTGAGTTCATGTTACAACAGTGTCACACAGTTCACTGCAAACACAGACGGTTTACTTGTGTAAACAGTGTAATAAATATGTTTACTGTGGGTGCTGAATATCATCAGACGAACATATTGTTTGTTCAGGTGTGTACATAGGGTGCAGACTGACCTCGGTCCAGCCTGATCCCTTCATCGAAGCGGGAGAAGAGTCTGTAGCGCTGAGCCCAGTATTTAGCGAGCTCTGGCTCATCTGCCATCTCTGCTGGGATCTGCTGCTTCCTCTGCCGTTTCCTTTTTTTCTTTGTTTGCTTCTCGTCATTTTTCAAACAAAACTCTGCACACAGACACACATTCACTTCATCAGCAACAGCTGTCACCAGGATCTTCCCGCTTCACCTGACAGACGTTTTCTTACCTCTGCCGCCCTCAGGTGTGTCCGGCAGGAGGAAGTCAGGAGTTTCTAAACACACCAACTGTCTCCCACGCTGCACCTCCTCCTTCCTCTCCTCCTCCTCTTCCTCACTTGCCACAGCTCCGCTCGTAGAGGATCTAGGCTGAGTGAGAGAACTGGAGTGTTCCTCCTCCATAGTCTCCTTAACTCCTCCTTCAGTGCTCTTCATCTCCTCCTTTCTCTCCTCTCCCATCACCTCCCCCTGATCCTGGAGATCCTCCTCAGGCTCCTCTGTTTGTCCTCCAGTCTCTCTCTGGTCACATCGGTTCATTTGTGTTTGTCTCAGGCTCCTTTCAAGAAACTTTTTCACCTGTTAAGAAAAGGTCTGAATAAAGTCCTGGACAGTCTGATGAACATCACCCACATGGTTACTGAAGCCCCACACGGCACTCACATTAAAAACACTGAAAGTATGACGAAGAGACTCCACAGCTCTCTCTCTTTAAACAGTTCAGAGGCCTTTACTTTCATGGCACGGCATTCAGTTACAATCCCCGCTCTGATATGGAGAGAATTTTCTGTCTGTATTATGCAATCAAAGATAATGGATTTTCAAACAAACGAAAAAAAAAATTGCAAACAAAATTAGGATTTCAAAAATGCAGATGAACAAATGTAATATATTTGTGATTAAAATTGTAACTTGATAAATCCACAGGTTTTTGTTTACAAACCAAAATATTGTTCCCATGAACCACTGATTTGTTTGCGTTTTGTGAAGTTTTGTTTGTGTTTCTGAAAGTTTTGATCGCGTTTCTTCATGACTGTGTGGCGGGGCCTCCTCTGAAAACTGTAAGAAGCCTCCTGATTGGTCAGTCTCACTCAGAGAGACGGGATGACAACGTCCACCCCCACAGTGAGCTGGAGGTACGGGAGACATGGAGAGAGTAAACTGAAGGAGACAAACACCGATAAACGTTTGCTTTGGAATGTTTGCTTAACTTTTCTGTCTTATTGATGCTATTAATGTCACACTTGTTGCTCCTCTGGTGCTTTTTTCTAACCAGTAGAGACAGCGTTATCAGACATCAACACTAATAATTTAGACCTACCAGCTTAACGCTATCGTCATAAGTGACTGACGACTGTATTACGGTCCCAGCTTCAGTGACAGTTTGTTTAATCTCAGATATCGGCCTAAATAAATACTCTTTAATTAGATATACTGTCAGAACAAATCATCAGGTGTGTGTGTGGATTGTTGAGTCATTCATCCGATAAATTAAGTACAGAATAATAAAAGGGGGCATGATTTCAAACAGATTAATGTTTTCATGATTTTCACCGTGTTCTTTTATACCTGTGTACTATACAATGCTACTGGAATCTTAATTCCCTGAAGGAGTCTTCCCAAGGGATTAATAAAGTTCTATCTTATCTTATCTTTTAGTTTAACTTTCCTAACATAGTTTTTTTTTTTTTTTACAAAGTATCAGTTTATTATTTGGTGATAACGGCCTGAATTTTACATGGTATTAGATTGGAAAGGAAATCTGTGCAATCGCACATCACTAGTGCAGGGAACAGACTTAAATAAACAAACAAAATAAATAAATAAATAAATAAATAAATAAATAAAACGGCTTCAGTCCAGAACTGTAATGCATCTTTGAACTGTAATGCATCTTTGTGCTCTCACTGAGCGAGGGGTAGTTTTATTTATTTATTTATTTATTTATTTTGCACCCATTTCTGGGTTTTTCTGTTTTTGAAAAAGCATGATCCAGGATGGCGCCACAGACAGCTGCCTCGGTGCTTCGCTCTCTCTTGACCATCAGCACTGGCGCCCCCCAGGGGTGTGTCCTCTCCCCACTGCTCTTCTCCCTCTACACCAATGACTGCACCTCAGGGGACCCATCTGTGAAGCTCCTGAAGTTTGCAGACGACACAACTGTCATCGAAGTGATCCGGGACGAAGACGAGTCTGCATACAGACAGGATGTAGATCAGCTGGTCCTCTGGTGTGGTCAGAACCACCTGGAGCTGAACCCGCTCAAGACTGTGGAGATGACAGTGGACTTCAGGAGGGCCCCCCCGCTCATCATCAAGGACAGCACTGTGTCTACTGTGGACTCATTCAGGTTTCTGGGATCCACAATCTCACAGGACCTGAGGTGGACCCCCCACATAGACATCGTCCGTAAAAAGGCACAGCAGAGACTGTTCTTCCTGCAACAGCTCAGGAAGTTCAGCCTGCCCCAGGAGCTGCTGGTCCACTTCTACACAGCCATCGTCCAGTCTGTCCTCTGCACGTCCATCACGGTCTGGTTTGGATCTGCAGCCAGGCAGGACAGACACAGACTGCAGAGGACAATCAGGTCTGCAGAGAAAATCATCAGGACCAAACTGCCCTCCATCCAGGACTTGTTCCGGTCCAGAATCAGGAGACGGGCAGGTAACATCTCTGCAGACCCCTCACATCCTGGACACAATCTGTTTAGACTCCTCCCCTCAGGTAAGCGATACAGAGCACTGTACGCTAAAACCACCAGGCATAAGAAAAGTTTCTTCCCCCAGGCTGCTGCCATACTGAACTCATAACTGCAAATGTCCGTCTATCTACCCTGTATGATCATTCATTGCACATGTCATCCTCCCACTTATATGCACCTGTGCACCTTGTTTCTTGTGTTTTTTTATCTTGCACATGGTACATATTGTCCATGCTCTATTCTATTTCTATTCTCACCTTAACTTAATTTTTAAACCTTTCATTTAAAATGTTAATTCCTGCCTTGTTATTTCTGCCTATGTCTTGTTTATAATATTGGATGTACACTGTGTGTATCTATTCTGTACTTGGAGGGTGAAGTGAACCGGTTCCAAATTCCCTGTATGTCTAACATATGTGGCCAATAAAGCTGATTCTGATTCCGTAAATTAGGGACACTGACATTAGGATGTCACTGACATTATTGATCTGATGGCATTAAGTCCTGCCTCAATATGTCATCTTCGTGTGTGTAGGTTGAGCTAAAGATCAGTAGAGGCATGTTCAGTATGGTTGCGCTCATAATGATCATCCACGACCCAAATGCTCCATGATAATCAAACAGCTGACACTACATGGCTTCGTCTACTTGTCCACAGTCTATAGTGTTTTTAACATAGCAGCCATCTTGTATTTGACCCAAAGCCCCTCCACGTATGCAAACGGCCGACATCACTCAGGCTTTGTCATGTTTAAATCAGTACCTTGTAGAGGGTGGTGCTGGTCTGCGGCGGTGTGTCGTCTCCATCCGTCTCAGAGAACCGAGTGTGTTTTCTGACTCTGCAAACAGCTCGCTTCTTCTGAAACTTCCTGTGACTCTTCTGATCACCGCTGCCTTTGAATCTCAGCACACTGTCAAAGCTGAGGCACGGGCAAAAACAACAGAAACCAACATTAGGGGAGTCAAACTTTTCTAGCTTGCCAGTGTACTGGAAAGTTGCTTCTACATATGCCAATTAGCTTCATACCGGCTGCTTAATAGACATTATTGAGTGCCTGTAAGGACCGTTTTGTACAGCTAACAGGTCACTGACAGGTCCCAGGTTCCCCCCACACCCATTAACCATGATCTTTAATTAGCTCTGCTTGGCATGGCTCTTGTACATCTTTTGTGTCCGACACTGATACCATACAATCACGTGCGGTGTGTTGTTATAAAAAATGGACGAGTGTGTTGTTATTAAAAAAAAAGACAAACAAAAAGGTCTGAAGGGGCCATGAAACAGGTAAGGACACCATGTAAAGACTCTTTCATTACTTGTGTTTTCTGTCTAAAAAGCTTAACAGTGTAAACAGTCTGATAAATAAGACATGTTTTACAACATCCCCTCAGTCACATCATGTAGCTGATTTGATTATTTCATATTGCTAAGGTAACAAATGTAATCACTGCAAAATATTATTTACTCAGCCAAAACCTAAATGTCTGATTCTGTAAATAGCAACTCAAATGCATCACAACAGCACTGAGTTGCTCGTTCAGCTAAGCTAATTAGTTTTTATGCTGCAAGAATTTAGACAGAGGCGTGAGTGTAACGGAGTCAGACAGACCAGAGAGAGCCTTTACCCTGCAGGAGTGCAGGCCAGATTCATGTTTATGACTAAAAGGACTGAAAACAAAGTTTCGAGCATTGATTGAATTATACCGATAACAAGTGAGACTGAAGAGTAGGCAACTTCAGAGAAGGGAGCAAACACTCAATAATAAGTAGGAGCCAGATAAGGGCCATACAGGAAAAGCTGATTAAGATCAGAATTAATGCACAACAAGCTCTTATTAATGTCTAACAAGCAAACATTTTGTTAATCACCAGCATGGTAGTAAGCTAGAGTTTAAAAGTGATAATTGTGGCTAAATTTAAAAAAAATGAACTACTTGATGCTCTTCTGCTTGATTCCATCACACTCAATAATGGATCCATGTAGTTTTAATAGATATGTTAACAGCACTGCCAGGAGTCGTGTTTATACTGTTTTATGCAGTAAACGGTAAACAAGATTAGTGGTATATGATTAGATTCACAGAGGGTTGGAGTTGTGTTTCAGTCCCAGTTTACTCCAAGCTTCTTCTGGAGTCAGATTTGGACTTTCCTCCACATCCAGCTCATGACTGCAAGCAAAGAGAAAATATGAAAGATCCACCTTAAACTGTGATATATATATATACACACAATCTAAAATGATCAACACACACGCAGATCTGCACACACACACCTTCGCTTAATTTTAGCATGTCCCCCTCCAGGAGGTCCACCATCATCTTCCTCATCATCTTCTTCTGATATTGACTTTTTACCTGAGCTGGACCTCCTGTCAGAGCTGTGGGACACCTGCCGGGAACCTGAGCCAAACACAAGATATTTATCAGCACAGCTATACATCATAAATTCATATTATTATCATATCAGAATCAGAATCAGAATCATCTTTATTGGCCAAGTATGTTTGTGACATACAAGGAATTTGGTTTCAGCAGGTGGTATCGCTCATGGAATAACAGCAGCAAATATAAACATAAACATACTAGAAGAATATATGTATATATATGTATATATATATATATATATATACACACCTAATTTGAATAGAGAAGAATATGTACTCTCAGTAAAAAAAAAGAGAAAAATATGTGTATATGCTATATGTATGTCCACTTGTGCAGAGAAATAAATATATGTACAATTGGTGCAGAGTACACATTGTAGTGCAATTGGATCAGTGACCAGTGAAGGTGAATAATGACCATTTAGCAGTGCAATAGGTACCACATTCAGCTATTTAGAAGAGTGATGGCAGTAGGGAAGAAACTGTTTTTGAGTCTAGAGGTCCTTGTGCGCAGGGCTCTGTATCGCCTGCCAGAGGGGAGGAGGGAGAACAGGTTATGTCCAGGGTGAGTGGGGTCTCTGATGATGTTCCCTGCCCTCTTGCTGGTTCTGAAGGAGTACAGTTCCTGGATGGAGGGCAGGGGGGCTCCAGTGATTTTTTCTACAGTCCTAACCGCGCGCTGTAGTCTGCGTCTGTCCTGCTGTGTGGCCGCTCTGAACCACACGGTGATGGAGGTGCACAGGACGGACTCAACGACAGCAGTGTAGAACTGGATGAGCAGCTCCTGAAGCAGGCCGTGTCTCTTCAGCTGTCGAAGGAAGTACATCCTCTGCTGAGCCTTTTTCAGGATGCAGTGGATGTTCATCTCCCATATGTGATTGAAAATCCTAAGTGCATTTTGGATTAATTCTTAGCTTTCTTGGGAGTGAATGTCCTCAACAATCAGCCTCCACACAAGCAAACTCAATTCAATTCAAAGACCTTTAACCGCACCAGCTTTCAGAGCATAGCCCACTCTGAACACTGCTTTATACAGCAGTATAAACGTGGGTGCTGGGGCTGATTTTAGAGGTTGACAATGTGTGCATGGGATAAAACTGAGAGTTAAAGGGACACTCCAACATTTTTGTTGTCTTCTTGTCTTGCCACTGCCCACTGACTCCCAGTGTTTAAGCTACAGCCAACTAGCGGTGGGTGAGCTCTGCCCGTCTCTCAAAAGAATAGAGTCTATCTACTTGTCATGGACTGGGGAGAGAGGCAAGACACAAAAACAACATAAATGTTGGAGTGTTCTTTTCAAGTGGATGAAGAGTCGAACATTTGATCTGTTTTTCCATCAAAACGAAAGGCATTTTTCTCACAGTCTCTACTTTTGTCATTTTTCTATTTTAAGATTACAAAGCCGGTCGTGTCAATTCAACGAGATCTCTTAAAAACTACTGAATTCATCCATCCATCTTCCACTGCTTATCCAGAGCCGGGCCACAGGGCCAGCAGGCCAAGCAGGTCAGCCCAGACTTCCCTCTGCCACAATTTCTAGGTCCAGATGGGGTATGTAATCCCTCCAGCAGGTTCTGGCTCTGCCTCTGGGTCTCCGTCCAGTTGGGACTCCTTTCAGTCCCAAGTGGAGCAGTGGCTCTACTTTGAGACCCACAGATACTTAAGCTGCTCCACTTGGGACAAGGACTCGCTCCCGCCTGGAGGGAGCAATCCACCTTCTTCCAGCAGAGAACCATGGCCTCAGACTTGGAGGTCAAATGGCTGCCTTTTTCCTGACAAATAGGGGCATTAAAGTCTCACAGTGTCCTCTCAGGGCTTCTGTAATGACGTGTTTTAAAGTTATATGTTTAGGTCCATACACTGTAAAAACAACATTTTAATTGGATAAATGTAAGTGGTTGAAAATGTCCAGATATTTTGTTTAAATCTTCCATGTAGAAGGTGATGGTGGGTCCTCGGACTTAAACAGATGAGAACCACTGATATAAAGAACTATTTATTCTTTAAAAAAATCAGGATATATCACCATAAGGGCAAAATAAGAAATCGAGAGATACCTCCCTTCTCTGGATGCACCAAGTGCAGTGCAACATCTTGAGTTCAAATTGTTGAACAAGCTGCTCACTGCCAGTATTGTCCTGTACTCAGCACATTGTTGGGATACTTCACCTTAAAGACAAGGGTACTTGAGCAAGTGATTCAGCACTCAGATTATAATTTCATTAAGGTGAGAGGGCTGGAAGGAAAAGGGAACCTGTCTGTCATTATGACATTAGGATCATTGGATTGGAAACTTTTGCATAGTTTTCAATTTTTCAGGTTTTTCATACAAAACCCAAAACCAGTGAAGTTGGCATGTTGTGTAAATCGTAAATAAAAACAGAATACAATGATTTGCAAATACTTTTCAACTTATATTCAATTGAATACACTGCAAAGACAAGATATTTAATGTTCGAACTGAGAAACTTTAATTTTCTTTTGCAAATAATCATCATCAATCATCATTTAATGGCAGCAACACATTGCAAAAAAGTTGGCACAGGGGCATTTTTACCACTGTGTTACATCGCCTTTCCTTTTAACAACACTCAGTAAACGTTTGGGAACCGAGGAGACCAATTTTTGAAGCTTTTCGGGTGGAATTCTTTCCCATTCTTGCTTGATGTACAGCTTAAGTTGTTCAACAGTCCGGGGTCTCCGTTGTTGTATTTTACGCTTCATAATGCGCCACACATTTTCAATGGGGGACAGGTCTGGACTACAGGCAGGCCAGTCTAGTACCCGCACTCTTTTACTACGAAGCCACGCTGTTGTAACACGTGCAGAATGTGGCTTGGCATTGTCTTGCTGAAATAAGCAGGGGCGTCCATGAAAAAGACGTTGCTTGGATGGCAACATATGTTGCTCCAAAACCTGTATGTACCTTTCAGCATTAATGGTGCCTTCACAGATGTGTAAGTTACCCATGCCTTGGGCACTAATACACCCCCATACCATCACAGATGCTGGCTTTTGAACTTTGCGCCTATAACAGTCCGGCTGGTTCTTTTCCTCTTTGGTCCGGAGGACACGACGACCACACTTTCCAAAAACAATTTGAAATGTGGACTCGTCAGACCACAGAACACTTTTCCACTTTGCATCAGTCCATCTTAGATGAGCTCGGGCCCAGCGAAGCCGGCGGCGTTTCTGGGTGTTGTTGATAAATGGCTTTGGCTTTGCATAGTAGAGTTTTAACTTGCACTTACAGATGTAGCGACGAACTGTAGTTACTGACAGTGGTTTTCTGAAGTGTTCCAGAGCCCATGTGGTGATATCCTTTACACAGTGATGCCGGTTTTTGATGCAGTGTTTAAGCTACAGCCAACTAGCGGTGGGTGAGCCCTGCCCGTCTCTCAAAAGAATAGAGTCTATCTACTTGTCATGGACTGGGGAGAGAGGCAAGACACAAAAACAACATAAATGTTGGAGTGTTCTTTTCAAGTGGATGAAAAGGTCACAGGCATTCAATGTTGGTTTTTGGCCTTGCCGCTTACGTGCAGTAATTTCTCCAGATTCTCTGAACCTTTTGATGATATTACGGACCGTAGATGATGAAATCCCTAAATTCCTTGCAATAGCTCGTTGAGAAATGTTGTTCTTAAACTGTTGGACAATTTGCTCACGCATTTGTTCACAAAGTGGTGACCCTCGCCCCATCCTTGTTTGTGAATGACTGACCATTTCAGGGAAGCTGCTTTTATACCCAATCATGGCACCCACCTGTTCTCAATTAGCCTGTTCACCTGTGGGATGTTCCAAATAAGTGTTTGATGAGCATTCCTCAACTTTCTCAGTCTTTTTTGCCACTTGTGCCAGCTTTTTTGAAACATGTTGCAGGCATCAAATTCAAAATGAGCTAATATTTGCAAAAAATAACACAGTTTACCAGTTCGAACGTTAAGTATCTTGTCTTTGCTGTGTATTCAATTGAATATAGGTTGAAAGGGATTTGCAAATCATTGTATTCTGTTTTTATTTACCATTTACACAACGTGCCAACTTCACTGGTTATGGGTTTTGTACAACAAAGGCAGAGTTTAGATTTAGGGACAAGTGTTCAACATGATGTAAAATATACACCTATATACTGATCAATTCATGGTTTTAAATATATATATATATATATATATATATACTGAGAGCTCCACATACTGAGAGCTCACGTTCACTCAGGTCTTACCTTTCTGCTCAGCTGTGCTTTGCTGTGAGGAGGTCGCAGGTCTCTTGCGATCGTCTCCACCATCAGAGGGACCATCAGAGCCAAAGGTCACGGCAGTATCCCCCACAGCCACGTGCCCTCTGTCTGTCCGATCAGAGCTCCAGTCCGCTGTCACTGTGCAGCTCTGCTCAAGCTGATCGGCCAAAGTCTCAACATCTCCAACGTCCCTCCATTCCTCTGTGCATGTCTCCACCCTGCAGCCCATCTCTCCAGTAGAGCTGCTCAGGTCAGTGGTCCAGCCCTGAGCTGCCCAGTACAAGTACTGCTCCCAGTATGAGTAGTAAGTCTCTGCTGCATGTTTGTCCCAGTCTGCCTTCATGTCTGGATCGTCCCAGGGAGCAGCCGTGGCTCCTGGATCTCCTGCAGACAGACCGCTGGCCTCTGGATGCTTCTCCAGCCAGCTGCTCCAGAGCAGAGACTCACCCTGCTGAGCTACAGAAAACAGGCAGGACAACACGTTTTTAACAATGTTTTCACCGTTTACACTCACAGTCACTTCATATCATGTGGAAGATCTACTGGACTCAAGAGATTGAGCTGATTTTTCAGTCTTATGGTGAAAAAGGCTTTGAACTTTAAAGCTTCATAGTTTGGTATCTAAAGTTGTTAAAAACAGGGCTAATTAAGTATTTAATCAATATGTCATTAACTCAGACATGTTTATAGACCTTTTGTTCCACTTCCAATAGGACGTCAAAAACAAGAGCAGCCGTCTGCAGGGACAAGGTATTTTTTGTATTTATAATATTTCATATATTTTCTATTTATAGTAATCATATTTATAATAGGTATAGTTATTTTAATGATTTTATACATACTGTATAAAATTGTGAACATTTTAAGAGCTAACATCTGATTGCCCAAATATTAGCAATTAGAAGCCTAAAATAATCACGTGATCAAGTGATCATGTTAATGTTTCAAATAATAATTAAAATTAATATTACAGTTATTAAACAACATGAATACAATGTGTGTATATGTGCAGGAAGCCAGCCCACCAGAAGATGCCTTCATTCAACACAGTGCAGACTCTCCACACAGTGTTTGCTCTAAAACACAGCAGAGGAGCTTAGCTAAGAGACTTAGGCTCATGTAGGTTTGGAGAGCTTTTTTCCCTTAATAAATAAAATCATCATTTAAAAACTGCATTTTGTATTTACGCAGGTTATCTTTGCCTAATATTAAAATTTGTGTAATGATGTGAAACATTTAAGTGAGACAAATATGCAAAAAAAAAAAAAAAGAAATCAGGAAAGGGGCAAATACTTAAGCATTCGGTGAGAGCAAAAAGCTATTATTAAGGTACTATGGAACTACAACATGGCGGTTCAACTACAATGATTCCAGTGTTTATCTTCTTGTTGTGACTTTTTTGTTTGAGAATTTCCTTTAATTGAGTGACCTGAGTCGGTCCTCCCGTAGCTGTGGCAATAGTGAGTGAATTGTTGTAATAAAAAAACATTTAGAAATGCTTGCAGCTGGTTCCCTGGATATTTTTGTAGTTCTTTTAGCAGTTACTTAGCAAACATCCTTTTAAACACATAGCAGTGCTTTTAAATTCAAACGCAGGAGATATCAGATACATTTTATTATTTCAGATTAAACATTAAAATCTTGTTTGCATGTGTTTGTCGTGAAACTTATTCCAGGCATTTACCTGAAACAGGTATTTTAATGCCACGTTCCATTTACATCAGAAATGGGGAGAGGGGAGTGGGAATGACATCATATCCCAGTTACCAGCATTCCAGTTAAAAGCTGGAAAATACTTACTAATCTGCCAGGCTATTGTTAGCCGCTGTTAGCACGCCCTGCATTCTAAAGTTCGCAAATAACACATAAAGGATGTAAATAACACTATAGCAGCATTTTGACATATATATATATATTAGTCAAACAATACTATGTATACGGCTAATTTAGTGCGACAAACACTAGTCAGAAGTGCTAATAACTGGAATATTCCATTGGAAATATTGGGAACCAGGAAGTGCTAAATGCTAACTCACTACCCAATGTTTTGACTCACCTCTGCACTGCTCTATATGGTCAACATGAAATATTCAGGAGCATGACACAGACCTGTCCCTGTTTACAACAGGTGTCTGTACAGGGCTTCAGTGATCTGATCAAACTTTGTACACAATGTGACATACACTCGGGTCTCCCTAAGCTGCCACTCATGCAGATAAATATCATGACATTATTAAAGCCTGAAAATATCAAATGAGTCACTTTACCCCAGTAGGCTTCCCAGCCAGCATCAGGGGCCCCTCTTGTTTCTCCCTCCAGTGGATCACGTGCTTCCTGCTGATTGGCTAAATCAGAGATGATAAGAAAGTCTTAGAAGAGGAATCATCATTATACGAAGACCCCAAATTGGGGCCCTAAGCAAAATTACATTTTGCTTAGGGCCACTGAAATAATACATGAGAAAAGGTACCTTGAAAGTTGTTCCAAGGGTGCATCGTTCTTAAAACTCTGCCCAGAAGCTACTGTAGACATCTCTGAGCAGGGCCGCCCCTGGCCAAATTGGGGCCCTAAGCAAAATTTTAGTTTGAGCCCCCCACCCCCCCCAACAAAATGACTGTATCATGAAATGCTGTTTGGATTTACAACCTTCATTAGGAACAAAGAAGATTAACATGTCTGCACTTTTCTGGATGCAAAGTCATCAATTTGGTCATCATATGACAGCTGCTGCGCCACTTCTGCGTTACTACTTATGATAACCAGGCCACTCGAGCACTCTTGCACCATTGATGAGCAAAGGTATGTTTACACTCTAAATTTCTCCATTGTGGGTCAAATTAAGGATTATCTTAATTTATCTTATTTTTTTAATCTTATATGACTGTTATGAATTAAATTCACTTGGAGATGACGACAATTTACCTAAATAAAAATAGCCGGAATCTTCTATTGATAGCATAGATTGATAGGCTATAAACTAGGCTTTACACCTAGGCTGATCACCGATTAATGAGTTTAAAGAGAACAATCACTGATCCGATCACAAGAGGGAGCAATATGTCTATTTAAATAAGTAAGTCGATCCAATATCCAGTCCACATCTAGACAGAATTATCCTCTCTTCTGTCTCATGATTGCAGGCTAGCAGCTGGGGTGTTTATGCCATAAAGTTTTTATTTTTTATTTCAACAACATACAGACCCACCTTCCAGTGGTGTAGTCTGGTTTATTCTAGTGAGTATACTCTGACATGCTCTGATGGATGTTTGTCCTCTTAGGGCCTCCATACACTGAAGACATGTTTGCCACATTTTCATTGACGATTTATACACCGTCCACTGAAAACAGCTCTGAGACCCACTTATGGGCCTCCCCCCGCAGGTTGAGAACCGCTGCACTGGTAGATTGTATTTGGAGCTTGATCCTTCAAAGACTGTTTTTATATCATGGAGAATAAGTGATGGAGGATCCCTCAGGATGAATTTATAATTTAGAAAACAGTGAGTGAGTGAAACAGCGGCTCAGAGCTGGACTGATGAAGAATGTTGAGTTTTAAATCATCAACAGGCTGACTCGTCATTTTTGAAGTCTTTGTGTTCACTTAAACCGTGCACATGAGCTATCAAGACACCTGAATTATAAAAAAATATCAGGCCTGTAGAGCAGATCATGGCTGCATCAGACAGTGGAGAATGCGTCCTCTTGCGCAAAATGGGACCCCCATGGATCGTGGGGCTCTACGCACAGCACGTGTTTTGCGTTTAGGGAGGGGCAGCACTGCGAAGACTCAACATGTGATATTAGTACCATAATGTTCACAAATTAAACAACAAAAAATGAAGCAGTAACATTTAAACCAATAATCTACTAACAACTTTTCAAGTGACCAGTACCAGTGATAATACTATGCTTTACAATAATGTGATGATTTATCATGATTCTATAAACAGGGCAAAACATAGTGATTTTTTTCACTAAAAATAATTTTTAGATTTCTTTTCACAGCATTAAGAGCCCACAATATTGTCCGCATAAATTTTTTTAATCAGTGTCATTTATATCAAGCATGGCACCACAGATAATTTCATTGTCTGTCCCAATGACAGAAATAATGCAGCTTGCAGGACGACATATTTTTGTAATTTTTTAGAAGTTAGCATCGCGCCTGTTCCCCCGACCATGAAAAGCCATTTGGGCATAAAATTGATATCGGTGATATCAACCATAGTTCAGCTCTACTAGAACTCAAATTTGGAGTACGTTCTCAATTTTGGTCACCTAGTGTGTGAGCAGACTTTACTAGTGAAGAAAAAAGTGTCACTAATACTGCCAGTAGACTGTTTTGGGTCTACTACTACTACTATTAGTAGACTTATAAATTTTCAACAGTACTAACAGCAAGCTGCATATGCTAATGAGGGCGCGGGGAAAAGCAAATTCAGGCTTCCCATTGGCTTTAGAAAATATTACAACCAAGGCCTTGGATCATTTGGTACCTGGCCACGTAGTGATTAAAACAATTCACAATTTAAATTCGAAATAATTCACTGGGTCTTTTTATTTCCCTGTTTTGAAGAATGGCATGTGTTCAGTTTTAAAAATAACCTCATCCTCTCACATTTCTCTTTGTGACTGATCCAGTCCATCTGGTCCAGGGTGACCTGGGGCCTCATTTATAAAACCGTGCGTAGGAAAGATCACTATAGGTGGCAGACGCCAGAAACACAGAAAATACGTGCACACAAAAACGTTCAGATTTATAAAAGAGTGCGCACACACGCCCTACGCCGGTTTCCATTTATAAATCACAGTCAACTCTAAAGTTGTTGCACACGAGGGAACGCTTTGCCCCGCCCATGTGGTGCCTATAAAAGGTCAGATGAACAGGTGAATGTTCATTGATACCAATATCAGGATGGACGAAGAGGGAAAATGAGCCAAAAGAGACATTTCACTCAATGTGAGGTTGGGCACAGAGTGGGCATCACTAATGCTGTAAAGGCAGCAGAGTGAAGCCTGTGGCTGATGCTGTAAATAAGGCTGCCCCAGAGGGTCGGACTGTAGCTGAAGGAAAAAAGAAATGATCAGACGTTAAAGTGGAGGAGAAAAGACGAATCGCTCTCCATAGAAAGAGTGTCTGTGTGACAGGTGGGGGAAAGGGCACACCGGAGCCCCCCCCCCACCCTCCTGAGCGGTGTGGTGACGGAGGCGGAGGGGACAGGGATGTCTGAGTCTCCCGTGCTCCACGTCCTCCAGCAGTGCAGATCAGCCACTGTGCGTCTTTGTGAGTGCCTTTATATATCCAACCATCACTTCATTTCCTGAACAGCTACAGGTGTTGTAGCCTAACTGATCAGCAGTTTGGTACAACAATCATGTCGTTTTAATTACAATTATTATTAATATAGAACTTTATTAGTACGGCACATTTTGGGAACACGTTTCCTGTCCGCCTTATTGTTTATGTGAATGGATTTATGAAAACATGTGAGGTTTGTTTCACAATGACGTGATTGAGTCAATAATATAGGCTAAGTGTGTGGGCAGGAACAGGGCCTTTCTATCTGACCTCATGCCTCTGTTTGTATTGGATTTGTTGTGTGTCTGTTGTTTAATGTTATGATTGTGTTTCATTTTTTATGATAGTCTTTTATGATAGTAGTTTATGAAGATCAACTTTTTTCTTCCTCAGAAACAAACTGAAGCTGCAGTCCAGCTGCAGGAACACTGGCTGTCTCTGCATTGGTACAGATTCATCGAAGACTGCATCACGACACACTGATCAAAATATTATTTCTTTTTAGATGAATTAAGCTTGGACGCCCTGGTTCAAGTATTACTTGCTGTCTCTGCGTGTAGACCCTGCCCCGTTGTCTCCTCTTTGGCCGGTTCTACCCAGCATGCAGCAGGTTTTCTGTTGGATCTTCTTCCCTGTCATGTGACCAGAAACACAAAGTGAGAGGATGTCCTCAAACATGTCAGCTTTAGTTCCAGCTTTATTTCACGAGGATTATTTCAACCTACCTCTCTCCTCTGCTCAGCGGAGCTGGCAAAGGCCAGAGGCAGACCCATGCTGGCCATCAGCAGAGCCTCTTCATCCAACACGTCCTCCTCTTCCTCCTCTTCATCATCTGTTTCTGAGAGCAGAGAACAAACATTATTTAAATAAATATGCCTTTTCTTAGCTATTAAATGCCCCCTGATACATCTTAGTGCAGAACATTTCTCTGAGGTGTCTGGTGTTACGGCGTGTAGTACAGCTGAAAGATTAGCATTTTCAGATCGAAACCACAATTTCAGACAACGCTATCATGTGATCGCCAAAGCTGCAGTCTTTTGCAGCGCTCCTGACTGACCCAGGATCTGTTGTGTCAACTATTTTACACATTTATAGGCAATTTGTATTTACAGAAGTGCTGGTAAGCAGGTCAACAGCACAAAGCCACTGTTTAGGAGTAAAAGTCGAATGCAGGCCTACGTGATATTTCACTGTGTTTAGGATTATCGCTGATAATGAGCAGGGATGAACAGTATTATCGGTTTGATATCGGTATTGGCCGGCATCAGCCTAAAAAGTTAAGTATCGGCCAATATTGAATTTTTTGCAGATATTTACAGCTGATATATTGGCCACATATCGGCCATATATCAGATGGAATATCAGCAAATTACACAAATGTTCAATATTGATGCACCTTCTCATCACTGCATGGGTACATCTCAAAATCAAGGGTTTCATTTTTGCAAGAGTTAAATGCTGCTGTTCTTGTTTTACATCTGCTCCTCGCAAAAAATATACTTTAACACCGAAAGAAACAAGTCCATTTTTGTTATGTACAGAGTTTGTGCTCTTGACCAGAAATATTGGTATCGGCGATAATGAATTCAAATTATCAGCATATTTGATATCGGTTCTCAACAGAGCCTAATAAAAGGCTCTGTTGAGAACCAAAAACTATGAAACTTACATGATCTGTTCATCGGAACAATCTTAACAAACAAACCTATTTTTCACAACTTTTTTCAGCTTAAATATAATTGGAAGCTTAAACGTCTGCATGATTTATGTTTTATTAGTAAATGAAATTGTTATACTCTGTGGCAAATTAAAATAAAAAAAAAATGTTAAAAAAAGATTACATTTTCTCAAACAATCTGAGTCTTCTGTTAATGTTTTTGTGTGACATGAAAATGATTTAATCCGACTGATTTTTGAGAAGGAGAGGATTTGTGAGTGTAGTTTGAAAACTGGGTTTAGTGTTTACAGTTAAGAAAGAATGAAAAGTTTGAAGACAAATGTCTTTAAGATTCTGACAAACTATAAATGAAGGACACACCTCTGACTGTGCCGTCAGCCTGGTCTGTGCAGAGTAACCTGTTATCAGAGCGGTAAAGCTCTCGATCCCTAAACAGAGACAGGAAAAAACAGAGAAAATGATGATGAGTAATCCAAAACTTCCATTATGTGAATACACTTCAGAGGAAAGTTAGTAACACATCAAGACACGGGGGCTGTCCAAGGGCTCCTCCTGGACATCATGAGACCGTTCTCCATTCAGGTAAAGAAACTCAGAGAGGCTGGCCCAGGGTGTGAGTGTGAATGGTTGTCTGTCTCTCTATGTGGCCCTGTGATTGGTAAATTCAGGCAATTTTGATATTGGGAAGATCCATTATTGTGCATCCCTAATTTAGATTTTTTTTCTGCATATTTAATATCTTAATTTGTGTATCTTCATCTATGTTTACTCGTGCTTTTCTTTTTGTAATATTTTGGTGGATTTTTTTATTGTTTTGAAACACTTATCTGTTTGCCCAAATGCGATTCTAGGCTTGAATGTAAATACAAATCCTATTACTTTATATGATATTTCAATTTATCACAAGTGCTTAGCAGTGTTAATTTTGTTGACTAATTATTTTCATCAACAACCTGAAAAAAACTAGACAGTAACTAATAAAAACAAGTGCACATGGACAAAAACTCAAACTAAACTAACTGACATTTTCATCAACAAATAAAAACTAGACTAAAATGTTTGACAGAGACTTAATCCAATCAGACCTAATTTGCTCATGTAGAAAGAAGAGACAAGTTAGGAATATATCCAATCACAGCTACTTTGGTTGTGTGGAAAGGTTGGATGAGAACAGAGGGACATCCAATCACAGCTGCCTTAGCTTGGTGGTGGTGGGATAAGTTGTGGAGCGATCCAATCAGAGCTCCTCTCTTTATGAATTGATATATTCATGTAGAGCAGGTTCACTGTTTGTTGTCAGTTCTGGTATTGTAACTGAGATGCTCTGCCAGGTAGCCTAAATAAAGGTGACTGCATTTCACACAAAAGTTCAATTTGTTTCTGTTCATTTATACATCCAGACTTCACTAGCATTCAATAAAGGGTTATTAGATGTTTGATTTTATCCAAGTGTAAAACATGACTTCAGAAATTCAAGGAAACATAAAAAATGCCTTACCCTTTACACTTCAGATTTTAGTTGACTGAATTTACAGTAGATTTCATCGACTAAAATGTGAAATTTCATCAACTAAAACTAGACTAAAATTAAAACAATTCAGATTAGACTAAATTATGTCTAAAACTAAAAGGTATTTTAGGCAAAAAAATACAACAAAAACTAAATTATAAAGTGCTGTCAACATTAACGCTGGTGCTTTGGTAGTGTTAACACATGAGTTTCATACATACAGTATATTTTAGGTAAAAGCTCTCACAACCCAGCTCCACCTCCCTGTCCAAACCCTTTCCACTGTTTCTGCTAATCAGACATTAAAGGAGAGTTTTTTAAACTTCATTATTTAAAGTGATAAAACTGTTTAATCAGAGTGTCCTGCTTCAGGCAGCGACAGGATTGCTCATATACTCTGACTCTTTGACAGTGTGGACAGGGTCCCTTGATCATCTTACATCTCACAGAGAAGTTTGACATGTTTGTCCAGTCATTGCTGACACATTAGATCCGTCTTTAAACCACAGTCCAGATGAAAACATGTCTCAGTCTCAGTGGAGTTACTCTGGATCTTCATGTTTGAGGCTCCTCTATAGAGACTGTATTTAAGGCCCTTTGGAGCCCGAGGCCCCTGTTACTGCCTGACAAAGCCTACAGAGGTCCTACAGAGAAATAAAGAAATAAAGGCGAATGAGAGGCTGCACTGACTGGACGAAGGCTCTGGAGCAGCGGCAGTGGATGATGTCCCCTCTGATGTCCCCTCTGATGTCCCCTCTCATGTCCCCTCTGTCTGAGGACTGTCTCCGGCTGAAGAAGATCTCGGCCACCATGGTCACCCTGCTCCTCTCCAGCATCATCATCCAGCAGCTCTGATTCAGGACCTGATGTTCTCCCCGGTGAGGAGGACGGCATGAGTTCACCGCAGCGTCTCACTCAGACCTCCATACTTCCGGTTTCAGACTCATCAACGTCACTTCCGGTGAGATCGATTCAGAATAAAAGCGCCACTTGGTAATGTTACATTTTGTTTGAGTTTGTTATTTAATTATTTTTATTCTATATTTTTATTTATTTTATTTCATTTTGCTATATGTTAAATTATGTATGGTATTTATTTTAATTATTCAATAGTATTCCATATATTGCATTTTAATCATTTTATTTCGTCTATTTTGTTCTATTGATTTTATATTATTCTTTTTTATTCATTTTATTTTATTTATTCTATTGTATTTATTCTATTCATTATTTTTATTTATTCTATCTATTTTTATTTAATTAATTCTTTATTATATTTTGAAAATAAATTTTATTTAAAACTTTTATTTATTCTGTTTTATACTATCTGTTTTTGATTTTCTTTTATTTCTTCACATGAAGTCCTGACCTCAACATCTACACTTACTTGTACTACTCAACAATCACCTTATTCATATTCAGCTTCTTTCTTTAGATTCTGTTTACATATTTAGTCCTGATACTGATTCTTTACTCACTTAATGTAAATATTCTTCAGTTTTGTATGCAAACTTATTTGCCATAATATTTGTCTTTCAATGCTCTGTGATCACTTCACTATTTATTACTCATATACGTCATTCATCACAGTTAATATTTTGCTGTTGGTATGCACAGTTAATCATATCTTATTCAACACGACTTGTTCAATTGTTGAAATCCTTCCTTTATTTAGCTCTGTTAAGGTGTATTTCTGACACTACTTGACTGTGTACCCATGCATCCATCATCTATGAGCTGACACTGGGCCATGGGCGGGGTACATCCTGAACCAGTCGCCAATCGCAGGGCCACATAGAGAGACAGACAACCATTTACACTCATATCTAGGAGCATCTTTGCACATTTTATACATCCAAACCATGCATTCCCATAAACAATTTGTTCAAGACATAATAACTGAAGAGAGAAAATCAATTCAAAAGTTTCTTTAGTGAATCTATGCAATGTATATTTGATTCAGAGGCTCCTTTTACTGAAGCAGTCATTGATTTAGCTTTTTTCTATTTGGCAACTCAGTGCTCAGATACTTTGACAAATGTATAACTAAGTAGCCCTTAATAAATCCCCAAATATATAAGGGATCTACTTTGTCTCGTTTGTCCCTCAGGCCATCAGACTGTACAACTCCTCACTCTCTGGGAGGGGGAGTAACAGGAAGACAGGGGACGGGAAGGAGCAGTAGCCAGTAGTCATAATTATATTTATATTTATATTTATATTTGCAATTGTCTCACTTTTTTGCCTCTTAATATCCATCGTGCTTTTTACCACATGTGCTGCTATTACATTGCTGCTGGAATCCTTATTTCCCTAAGGGAGTCTTTACAAGGGATTAACAAAGTTCTATCTAACCTGATTAGAAAAAGTAAAAACATTAATTTGATAAAAGAGCTATAAAGGCACATTTACACAAATATCTACTCAACTGTCACATAACTTCATCCGTAAATGTAACAAGTTATTACCTCCGCCAAGGAGGTTATGTTTTTGGCAGCATATGTTTGTTTGTTTGTTTGTTTGTTTGCAAGGTTACGCAACTCTACTGGACAGATTTTGCTGAAATTTTCAGGAGATGTTGGTAATGGCCCAACTTAAAAATGATTAGATTTTGGTGGTGATCCAGATAACCGCTACCAGCGAACAGTTTTTTTTTGTTTAATAACTGTCTAACTAATAACAATGTCAACATGATTCAGAGTGCAAGGTGTGGGTTTTCAGGGTCGAAGGGTCATATTATATGGTAACTTTATCATGAAACTATTGCTTATAGATGTTACAGCTACCTTGGTGGAGGTTTGCGCTCTTCAAATGCTTTCTAGTTGTTTGTTTGTTTGTTTGTCTGTTTGTTTGCAAGATTATTTAAAAACTACTGGATGGATTTACATGGAAATTTACCAGAGGTGTGGTTTGGTCCAAGGGAGAAGCCATTACATATTGGTGATGATACGTATATTTGTCTGGATGCAAAAATTTCTGCTGTTTCTAAACGGATTTTCTTCCATTATCACAGGATAATATGGGGTCCATGTCTTTATCATCAAGGTAAATTTCATCTGGATCTGATCCAGATGATGTCACACAAAAAATATTGAACTTTGTAATGAGAAATCCCGTTGATGATATTCAATAGTTCATATAAAATCAAATTATTAAGATATGATCTCAAAACTTGCTGTGTTCATACAGGAAAACAACCTCCATGTATGTGCTGAGTTTGGTCTGGATCCTGGCTCTGTTCTGGATCTGGTGATCCAGAGTAGTATCTTTAGGGGGTTTTGGAAAAGCCACTGCTGAACTGAGCTGCTTGGCGGAGGTCTGCGCTCTCTGAGAGCTTTTCTAATGTTATATGTTTAAGTTAACAGTAAAAATGTATTATATAGTCTCTCTGAGGAGTTTGTACACTTAATGTTGTTATTAAACTTGCATATGAAAATGTGACCAGAGTTTGGGCTGAGCTGTACCTGATCCAGAAGATTATTGAGCCTCAAACTGGTTCAGTTTTAGTTTAGGGAGTGTGCTGACGTTAAAGTTGGTGTCAGTGTTGAAATATAAGTATTAGTGGTGTTTGATGACTCTGATCGATTCAGTTTTTCTATTTATTTTAAATCAGAAACAAAATGAAATGCGGCAAAGTAAAACACTTCTAATGGTATTAACTAAAGTAGAACTTAAAGTACATTTTTTTGTGTTTTATTTTGAAAGTTGAACGTCAACCATGCAATTGTGTTTCCGGTTTAGTGGAACTTATCTAGA
Source organism: Cetoscarus ocellatus (assembly GCA_037902135.1). NCBI lineage: Eukaryota > Metazoa > Chordata > Actinopteri > Labriformes > Labridae > Cetoscarus > Cetoscarus ocellatus. The sequence continues at coordinate 1,010,877 of JBAMNC010001282.1, forward strand.
CTGCGCTGATTTCCAGGGACACTAATACAATGAACACCCAGCTGTGTCACACAGAAAACAGTCCGATGTGAGTGGCAGTGTAGCTGGTGGCTAACTGTGTCTGTTTTTCAAGTCCAGAATCAAACATAACGGAGCTGTGGCGTGTTTTTAATGGCTCTGTTCACGGAATAAGCCTCTGAGGTAACGTTTCACACACCTTTCCGTTTCTTTACCGTTTCTTTACCAGGACTTTGACAGGTGAAGCTAGCAGTGAGCTGTCAGGGGTTAGGATGGTGTTCGTCTGTCTCTTCTGTTTCCAGCTCTTCTGATTTCTCTGATCATGACTTCGCTGCTGTTTTACTTTATAAATAAATGCTATAAAGCTAATCTGAGCTAAAGAGCTAGCTTACCCAAATCACATGCAAATCCACACACTCTCCTCTGATCGACTAAACCTCCACTCCCAGTCTGACCGGGTCGTTTCAGCCATGGACACTGAATTCGTCCTCTGTCCTGTGTCCTCCTGCATGTGACTGAAGTTTGAAGCGTCTCCTTCTCCAGCAGGTCCCACATGTAGCTGCAGAAGTCCTCCTCCTTCCCCATGAAGCTGTCTGGACCAGGACTTCAGCAGGATGTCAGACAGTGGAAACCAGTCCTGCTTCATGGGAGCGGAGGACACCCTGTCCTTCCTGGTATGTAAACATCGGTCCACCCTCTAAAACAGAGCTGTGTTCATTTTGTTGACTAATTATTTTCATCATAGTTTTTGTCAACAACCTTTTTTTTCTCCTGACGAAATCTAGACAGTAACTAATGAAAACAAGTGCACATGGACAAAAACTCAAACTAAATTAACTGACATTTTCATCAACAAATAAAAACTAGACTAAAATGTTTGACAGAGACTTAATCCAATCAGACCTAATTTGGTCATGTAGAAAGTAGGGACAAGTTAGGAATATATCCAATCACAGCTGCCTTAGCTTGGTGGTGGTGGGATAAGTTGTGGAGCGATCCAATCAGAGCTCCTCTCTTTATGAATTGATATATTCATGTAGAGCAGGTTCACTGTTTGTTGTCAGTTCTGGTATTGTAACTGAGATGCTCTGCCAGGTAGCCTAAATAAAGGTGACTGCATTTCACACAAAAGTTCAATTTGTTTCTGTTCATTTATACATCCAGACTTCACTAGCATTCAATAAAGGGTTATTAGATGTTTAAGAGTTAATAGTAATTCCTAGTTTTGGTATAATTGTATTGAAGATGATTTTTTTCCCAATTTTGTGGCACCCCCTGGAGGCCATGGCGCCCTTAGCATTTGCCTTTATTGCCTGATGGGCCAGTCGGCCCTGGCAGAACCTTTCAGAAGTATATCCGGCAGGTGATTGGACGGTCGTTCCGTCAGTCACATTCATTACGGGCCAGTCAGATAATGTAGTAGGTGGGAGCTACTGCGCTTCAGAATGTGAGCCACTTTGTTAAACTCTTTATGTTTTATCTAATAAAGAAATGCAGCCAGAATCTGATAAAACTGCTGCTTAAGCTGTTAGCATCTACGCTAATCTCTGTATGTGCAGTCACTTCCTGCCATCATCTCACTTGTAGCTCGTTCCTCATCCTGCTCTAAAGGGCTCTGATTGAGCCGTGCCGCTTTGGGCAACTCACAGTCGTTGTTGATTGGAGCTTGGCATGATGGTTGCCAATCTGATTACAGACATTAAATCGGGTGGATCCAGCTGCTGTGCAAGGTTAGGTCTGATTGGCCATCCCAAGGATCCAGTCAGTCGATTAATAGCTTTTTTCTGGTGGGTCATCTGTGGGGGGGTTGTAGCTTGGGCTGTTTTTTTGTCTTATAAACATTCTTACTTCGCGAGTATAAACCCGCTGTATCCTGGATTGGACTTACCTCTTGCTGCTAAAACAAGAATATCAATGTGGCCCAGTCATTCCTACACTTTTTCACGTTTGGCCCTCCGTGAATAAGTTTGGACACTTCTGCTCTAAAATATGTCTGCTTGTTTAAGAGTACACTTGTATTTACTAAAATATATAAGAAGTATACTCTTGGCATTTAGCCCTCATACCTGATATCCGAAAGTCCTTAATTTCTGAAAAGGGAACATTTTTATCCCCTTCTGAAATATCACATGTTATTTTTCTTCCCACTTTTTTTCTTCTGATCATAATTATAAATCTTTCGGAGATTTTCACAATTTTAACCCTTTTAATGCCAGTGTATGTGATGGCATCACCAATTTCTGTTAAAAACACATAGGAACTGAAATATTTTCAAAATATTGAATGCAATGTGGAATTTTCCAGGGGGGGTTTTAACAGTCTTGGACATGTCAATGATTAGTAACATCGGTTTTTATGGATTTTAAGTTTTTAAGGCAGGTCTGATTAAAAAAACAGCTCCCATAGATACCCTTTATAGTAAATGAAGCACTAGATGATGGGAGATTAATGCAGACATGCTTTTTTTTTTTCATTCTGACCTAGCAAAAAAAATACTGCAAATCCATAAAAACCAATTCTGTTACTAATCATGGACATGTCCAAGACTGTAATACATTTGACAGCACAGCAGCTCCTCTTTAATACCTGGCTCTGCTCAGACTGATGGAGTGAAGGATTTCTCTGTCCTCGTGTCTCTTCCTTGCTTCTCTCTCTCTTGATTCCTCTCTGGGAGGAGCTAAGGAGTGAGTGAAGGAAGTAGGATGGATGAAGTAATGTAATGAGAAAGACACAAAGCATTAGGCAGAAGTGTTGCACATAGCTGTGCATCTGTGCCTCCTCGGTTACAGGTTTAAGCCCAGCACTGGCTGTCATATGTCAATGTGTCATTGGGCAAGACACGTAACCCCGAGTTGCTCTCACCGCTCACTGCTGCATCAGTGACACAGAAACTCTGAACCAGCAGTGAATGACTGGGTCTGAATGGGTAGATGTGACCTTTTAAGTTGTTGAAGAGACTAGAAAAGTGCTTTATAAGCTGAAGTCCAAGTTCATATTAAATAGGAAGATAACCTGCCACCTACGAAGGCTTTCAACAAGTCCGACCTGCTTGCCAAGTATCCGACAACTCAGGCCCCATTTACATGACAACGTTGTCACCAGAAACAAAAAGGTTTTTCCTTTGCTTTTTCAAAAGCGCACTACATTCACACGGAGACATGAGAACGACTGAAAACGTTGTAGCAGGCATGCCAGGCCAGTAATTGGGGATGTAGGTTTGTAGTGAATCAGAGTTGTTACAACACATATACTCTTTCTGGTGAAGACAAACTTTTCACAAACAACAATGTCGAGTGGACTTAAATTATTGCTATTTTATTTTGTATTTAGGCTGATAAGATACAATTAAGTTATTTTTTTTCACCTGATCCTCTAAAGAGCTAAAATTTTTAATTTTTTTCTTCAACTTGAATCAAATCCTTGCTCCGTGGGCACCCTTGACATGATGTAACTGGTCAAACACACCAGAACATACGACCTTTGAAAGTTTTTTTTCTGATCTGTTTCAAACACAAGGAACATGCTGAAATTAAAATGAGAAAAAATAACTTGACAAAGAATAAGGGACAAAAAATCCATTCCTGTTTTTCATTCCTGTGGTGACCCAGACTGGCATGCTACTTACATTTCTCATAAATGATGACGCTACATCTATAAAGCAAGAGTCCAATTACGAATCAGGCAGCTTCACCTGTTTCATGAGAGACTGCTGGACGTCCTGATTGGCTCTGTTCCCTTACTCCCCAACGGTTTCATGTGTGGAAAACATATCAGTCAAACTATGAATATAAACCAAGCTGTGAGGTAAGAAGTCTGAAATAATGTTGTAAAGTGAGCGTTATACTCACACATGCTATTTCAGGTATCTGTTTCATTTTACTTAAATTTACAGCATCAACTTTTAGAACAAGTGTTCAAAAAGATACCAAGAGACCCCCTCTTTCTACAAACTTTACAGTCCTGAAGGTGAAAATTACAGTGGCTTGCAAGGGCAAACGGCCTTACAAAGGCAAAATGCAGTTCAGCAAGAGGGAATAACCTTCAAGGGTAGAAATGTGCTTCAAGTTAAGAACCAAACAAAGGCCAAAACATTCAAACTTAGAGAACAACTTCAGGAGCAAAAATGCAGCAGAATCGAGTACAACAGAGGTGCTCCATGCCTGAAGAGGGCTTTGGAGCAGGGAGACTGCGTGGAAGAGACATCGAGAGACTGCTTTGTTTTCTGTGGTCAAATCAGCAGCTCCTAAATTAGAAGTGCTCATGTATATGAGCCTTTACGGTAAATGCTCTGTGCTGAGCCAGAGGGGGATGACAGGCAGGCTGAGTGACTTTATCAAGTTCCAGTTTTCCTTTTACCATCAGAAGTGTGAGATACAGGAGTCCTGCCCTTAACTCTACAACACTAATGTTAAAGTTAGTAACACTATCACTAATGCTGGATATATTTAACCCAATATACTGGGGTGAAAAATTAGGGAAGTGAAAAATTGGGGAACCATTACAGAAAAAAATGCTGAAAAATTAAATAACAGAGTGGGGAACTCATTCCTGGGAAATGTTAGCCTTGCCTGGTGAAGGCACAGTCTCCCTGCATCACTGACAACAGTGAAAAAGATAAAAAATTCACACAGTGAGCAGTCTGAAGGTATCCATGGACCCAGGTAACTCAGAAAACAGCAACACAGTGATAATCACATGATCACAATCGTGTGGGTGAAAATCACCCAGTGCTGGTGTTCTGGGGTTAAAGTTGGCTCTGAGACGCCTCTTTTTCCAACATGAATGAACAAAATGGATAATGATATAGGTGAAGCTGACTCACCGGGCCTGGAGCTCTTTTGTTGTTCTTGGTTTTGCTGCTTTCTGCTCTTGCAGCTGTTTTCCTCTTATTGAACTGCATCAAGCTGTTGTAGGCTGTTGGCCCTCGTGGGCCACTGTAGAAAATGGTTTGTAATCGCAGCTTGTATACAGTCTAGTTGAAGCAGATCTGAAAGACCTCCTGGATCTTTCTCTCCAACAGTCGGGGGGTGCAAAGGTCAGGTGCCAACACTGCTCCTCAGACTGTGCAGCACGTTTAAGAGGAGGCAGGGACCATGGTTCAGGTAGGGATGAATGGTTTAAGGAAAAGATCTGACTGCGATTTTTCTGGCAGATATTGTGATTTCAACTAGATTCACGATTTTCTTCAAATCAAGCTTCAGTGCAATATTCACTATGTTTACAGTATCAGTGATCAAAAGCACATAACACATTATTCATCATCTAATATTGATGATAAATAATCTGTTTTCATTATTTAAGGGATACTCCAACTTCAACTCCTTAACAGAGGCTTTGTGTTGTTGACCTGCTTACAGCACTTCTGTAAATGCACATTGCTGCAAATTTGTAAAACACTTTGCGTAAAATAGTTGACACAACAGATCCTGGGTCAGTCAGGAACGCTGTAAAAAACTGCAACTTTGGCGATGATTGCGTTGTCTGAAATTGCGATTTCGATCCGAAAACGCTAAATCTTTCAGCCCTAGGTCCAGGGCGGTCAGGGGTTTTGCCTGAATTCTGGCCTCTCCCTCCGTACAGCAGTCCACCAAACAGTTTTCAAGTCTCTGTCCAGACCCGATGGTGTGGTCACCTTGTTTTTGTCCTGTTCACAGGTTTGTGTGTTTCATGCATTTGAGGACTGGGCCGGCCTGGGTCAGGTGGAGGACTACCTCAGTGTTTTGGAGTACCTGCTGTGGGTCTTCACACCTTTGGCCATCGTCTTCATCCTGCCCTTCCTCATTGTCATCCTGCTTTACCTCTCCATACTCTTCCTCCATGTCTACAAGGTAAACTGACTGTGATGCTCAGACGCTGAACCATGTCTTGTGTTTGTTCTTTGTATAGGGACAGTATAAAGCAAGAAAATGTTGCTGCACACTACAGCATTTATAGCCTGAGCTAATTTGCAATGCCTGCCCCTAGTTGGGCCTCTAAAGACATAAAAAAACAACAATAAATACTGTTAAAAGACCCCCCCCCCCCCCCCCAAAAAAAAACAAACAAAAAAAAAACAAAAACAAAAACAAAACTCAATCATTTTAAAAAAGAAAATAATAATAATAATAATAATAACAATAATAATAATATGTGCAGCTGTAGTCACAGGAACATCAAGCTGCTTGGAGATGGTCTTATAGCCTTTACCTTTAACATGCTTGTCTATAATTTTCTTTCTAATCTCCTGAGACAACTCTCTCCTTAGCTTTCTGTGGTCCATGTTCAGTGTGGTACACACCACCATACCAAACAGCACAGTGACTACTTTTCAGCCTTTAAATAGGCAGACTGACTGATTACAAGCTTGAAGACACCTGTGATGCTAATTACAGGACACACCTTAGTTTAACATGTCCCTATGGTCAAATCATTTTCAATCTTTTCTAGGGGTATCGTCATTTTTGTCCAGACCAGTTTCATTAGTTTGTTTTTTAAAGTGATTCTGTTGAACCACAATTCAAAAGCAATGTCTGATTTCCGTTAGTGGATTTTCAGTAAATTTTTATTTATTATTACTTCTGCCAGTTTCAAGTTATTTCAATGACCATATGGGTTTTTCTTTCTTTAACAGAAGGGTCCCAACAATTTTGTCCATGTCTGTATTTATACTGAGTTCAGGTTTCCACATAGCTTTTACATACAATGAATTACTGCCATTATATTTCTGTAAACTCTTCTACAGTTTGGACACAACCCTTCAGGGAGTATTTTTATATGCACCAGTCAGAATCAAGATCACTTCATCACTCTCTGCTAAGATTCCCGCTTTAATTTCTGTTATAAAAATGCCTGAGTCATACGTATCTAAGTGTATTTCCATTGACAAGTTTAAATTCTTCATGTTTTTCAAGGTTTTAAACCTGTAGAGCGAAAATACCTTTTGAAGTGTTTCCATCGGTTTTGTGAAAGAGACGAGGAGACTTCGAGTTAAAGTGGTAAAGTATGTGAGACAAACATTTAAGGGTCATTTTGGGGCTTGTTTCCTAAAATCTGAAATAAAAAACATAGAACAGAGGAGCAGATACAGAACAATAACAAATTAGGCAAACAGTCCAGCTCAAAGTGTCCTCAAACCTTGCAGTGCAGATGGACCTGCCTGATTCATTGTCTGAAATCACGCAGATCCATCTTGCCAAGTTCCAATCTCCTACAACTTCATTGGCCAAAATCCAGACGGCCTAATCAGGCAAGAGAGGAGGAAACTGAAGATGTGACGACAGCAGGAAGTGACTGCATGTTTGAAAGCAACGGCAGCTTCTGACGCGGTCTCCATGGATGCGGCAATATCTGCACTTTTATCAGAAATTGACTCAATTTCTTCTTTAAAAGAGGAGCAAAGAATGTCACTTCAAGCTTTTCTTACGGGAAATCATGTGTTTGCTCTTCCTGACCGAGGATCACTGCTGGGAAACTGGGAGAGATGTGAAAATCCTCCGCTGAATGATGCCGGTTGGTCTGTGGTAGTCGTGGTTACTCAGTGATACCTGGTGAAATCTGCTCTCCTCAGAAGTTTACCAGGAGAACTTGGTGGTTATTGTTGTTGATGAGGTTCATGTCACATATAAGTGTTAAATGAGACATCTGTGTGGTATAATTTAATGTGAGACGATAGTCTAAGGACTGAAACATAGTTTAAGCTAACGGCTAACAACAGGGTCTAGCTGCTACGTCATACTGTGGCTTGATATGATTGGTTTGTGATGAGTGTGACTGACAGACCGATCGTCCAATCATCAGCTGCTGTTGTTTTTGAAGGTTCTGCCTCTGAAAACATTTTCTATGGGCTCTTCTCCAGATGGACTAGTGAAATATTTCTGTGGAGGATATATGGAGCTGTCCGTCTGGTGTGTCAGGTTAAGTGTCCTCGGTAAAGACACTGAACCTCAGATTACTTCGCACTGGTGTGTAAATATGACCTGGTAGATCCTGATGGGCACAGCACTGAGCTTATCAGCCTCAGTCTGCAGAAGTGTGTCTGTGGTTTCAAACACTCAGTCTTTATTGTACAGCACCAGCTCATTACAGATGTTATCTAAAGGCACTTTGCAAAGGTCTAGGACTAAAGTCTTTATTTTATTTGTATGATTTTTATTTCATTTTAATAGACCCAAACGTAATGAAGCAGCATTTAGCAAAGATACTGTGATAAGAAGACCGACAGGCAGGCAGGAAATGATGGACCAAATTACCCCGAGAAGTGCTTCCCATCACTCCAAATGTAACTCATCCAAACTCTTTTTAACAACAGAGGAAGAATCAACTGAGGGAAGCTTACAGCAACAACCTGTGGGATGGAGCCAGGAAGACCTTGGCCACTCTGTGGGACGGACATGGAGCCATTTGGCATGGTGAGCCAGTGTGGGGGTTTTGATTTAAGATTTAATAGTTTTATATAAAGATGTGTGTGCAGAAGATTTTCATATGTGCGATCACAGAAATCATTTATAAAGGAGAATGTTTTAATATCATTGACAGTGAGCATCCTCGTACCATTGTTGACATTTGAGCTGCATGATTGTTGAAGAGAAAAATTGAAATAATACTCTCTTTTTTACTTTCTAAATTGTTTGTCTGTTCAGACCAAGTGAACGTTTCTCCATCAGTAAATTCACCATCCAGTGATTCTTCACTCTGACTTTCTGGAGACAGAAATTATTATGATTGGCCAAAAGTTTTGAGCTTCAAAGAAGTGAGAAGTTGAATTATGCTAAGTTCTCAAAGTATTACGGCATACTTGCAAAGCCTCTCTCTCACGAAAGGCTTCATAAGTTCTTTGGCTATTTTATGTGCTGCATATTTATGTGTTAAATCTCTCACGTTTGTTTAAGCATAGAACTGTTAACAATCCTGTGCCTATAAGTGAAGTTCAAACTTTCACCCATGTAAACCTATAGTTGCCTGAAAACACCATCTATTACAGTAATGTTTCCTAAAAAAGTGCACCAAAACTTTAGGTTTACTTTAGTCTTTAATTCTCAGCCTCTGCAGCAGATTTGGACTTTAAATAAAGACATTTGAAAGCTCAAACCATTTGCTTTTATCTACAAAGCATGACCTTCACCCTATAGCTCATGAACAGTTTCCACTGTAAGTCATCTCTCAGTCAAATCAAAATCATCATTACCTTCTCCTCGTGTTATTTCCTCTCATCTTAACTCTTGTTAGTCGAATTAAGTTGCATTTTTTAATGTGTTTTTATTTGTTTTTTTATTTTATTTTTATTTTACCTTTATAGTTCACAAGAAAGTCTTATTGAATTAAATGAAACTTTACCAACGACAATTTGCAAATGTTGGTGCCAAACAAAATCATTGAACACAATTAAAGATAATCTAAGAGCAATATTACATGTGATTTTACCAAAGACAGAGGAAACATTTAAAAAGTGACGTGAAGAGAACAAAGAAGGACTTTCTAACATGTCCTCTGTCCCTGTGCTCAAGGCTATGAGATCCATGGGATGGAGAAGATCCCAGACAAAGGACCAGCCCTGATTGTCTACTACCATGGAGCCATTCCAATAGATTACTACTATTTCCTGGCTAACGTGATCATCCAGAAGGGACGGACGTGCCACTCTGTGGCTGACCACTTCCTCTTCAAAATCCCTGGTAGGTGCTGAAACGTGTGCCAATACAAGAGCCATAAAACTATGAGTGAACAGTCAGAGTCACAGACTTCGTCTGAGAAAACAAACATGTTTAAAACAAAAATGTTTAAAGTTTGACTCCAGAATAAGCCCTCAGTAATGCTGCACAGTAACATGTTGATATTTTGATGTGTAATTTTATGCCTTCACTTGTTGTTACGTACCCGTCTAGGGGGTGAGTGCATAACATATTTGAGGGAAAAAAGGTCGTGTCACTGCTCGGTCCCCAAAATTAACAGAACAATAAGACAAATTTACACAATTTATTCAAAAACCAAAGGCAAAAGATATTTGAGGCAAAAGGTATTTACAAAACAGCTGAAAAGTGAGTTCTTAAACGAAAATAGGGTACAAAATCAGAAGGTAGCCAGAGCTTACAGAATAATAACTTCTACTAAAACTACAAACCAACAGTTACAAAGTTTAGAGATGTTATGAACACAGTTTGGAGGCTGAGAGTGTGTGCTGCTGTCAGAGAGCGCTGGTGTCTGTCTCCCGCCTCAGGCTTTTTGAATGTGGTTAGCTCTTGGGCCAATGGGAGAGCCGCTTCTCCCACCGCCGGTGTCGCTTCCCCAGCCAATCACAGGAGGCCCCCTGCATGAGAGAGATCCTCCTGCTGACAAACCACTCACTCCTGACACACACACACGTCTCCACAAATAACATCACATAATCACAATTTAACGGAGAGGGCCGTAACACTTGTCTATTTGGTCTTTTTTATCCAGGATGAATCTGTGCCTTATCTTCGTCTGTCTCTCTCTCCAGGTTTTAAGTTACTGTTGGAGGTGTTCAGTGTGATTCACGGCCCTCAGGAGGAATGTGTGCGGGCCCTGAAGAACGGTCACCTGTTGGGGATTTCACCAGGCGGAGTGAGAGAGGCTCTCTTCAGTGATGAGACGTACCCTCTGCTCTGGGGGAAACGAAAAGGATTTGCACAGGTTGCCATAGACTCTCAAGTGGTGCGTCATCAGTGCTTAAATATCTTTATTACCTAACGCACAAAGATTCAGTTTGGAGAGAATGAGATTGTTGATGATGTTTACACCATAAACTAGAATTTCTATGAGAGCACAAACCTCTGCCAAGGCATCTCTGCCACTCTCTGCTGAGTTAGTCATAAAATGTGAAAACCTGCCTGAGCTGACAGCATCAACAAGTCCTTTAAAAAGTCCTGGATCTGCATCTGGATTCAGATCACCACCAAATCTAATCACTCCTCCCTTTTGCCATTCCAGGAAGACTTTTAATCAAAATCTGTTGGAAACTTTTTAAACTCTCTTGTTCACAAACGGACAGACAAACTCGTTGGTGGAGATAATTATATGAAGTGAATCATTTCCTCTGCAGTTTTTCTAAATACATTTAATTTAAAGTTACGTATGTTAAAAAAGTGGGTGGAGCAGGTAGTGCACATGCCTCGCACCCTGTGTTGGTCATGGCCTTACTGTGTGGAGTTTGCATGTTCTCCCCTGCATGCACGGGTTCCCTGCTGGCACCTGGCTTCCTCTCATAGTCCAAACCATGCTCATGATGTTGATAGGTGACTCTAAATTGTCTTTAGGTATGAGTGCGAGCGTGACTGGTTGGCGACCGGTTCAGGGTGTAGACGGTGTAGAGGATGGATGTTTAAAAGCTTTTGACTCATTTCTGCTGCAACTCTTTCTCAGTCCAGATCTTTCTGATGTTCTGCAGTATGTCTTAGTTCACTTTTTCTTTACTTTAGTGTCTCTTGCTGTGTACGTGGACACAAAAAATCAGAATAAAACTCTGATTAGAACTCAGATATTCTGATCTGATCCAGCCCATTCTTACAGAGATCTTACCAAATGAGAAGGCTGTTATTTCATCCAATATCCATGTTAGGACCTGAGTCATGTCCTCCTGGTACCAATAAACAATTTTTCACTTTTCCGACCCTCTTCCTGTTTCTGACATTATTAAAGAGATACATCAACTTTTTTTTTTGTTTTCATGTCTTGCCTCACTCCCGAGTCCATGACAAGCAGATACTTTCTTTCCACTGTGCATGCAGTAACCAGGAAGAGACGGGCAGAGCTTGCCTACTGCTAATTAGCTTAACTCAAACACTGGGAGTCAATGGGAAGTGTTAGCCTGGCTTTGCCTACAGTCATCAGAAAAACTCTTCAGCAACTCTAAATGGTCCTGTGTGCTTGTTGTGACTTGTTTTTTTTATCGTGTTATGTTAAATTATCTTCTACTATTATCATATTATCTTCTTCTACTCATAAACAGAGGCTTTATTTTGACCTACTGCAGTGGTTTGTGCTAGAGATGTGAGGTTCGCGAATGAGTCGAGTCTTATGAGCAGCTCTTTTAAGTGAACGCCAAGAACCGATTTGCACTTGTTGGTGTATTCCTTTAATGGCTTAGCTAGAGGCACAACAAGTCTGCAGACACTGTAGCCTGAGATAACCTGATATTGTCTCAGCTGGATCTCAACAATGGCAGGAGAAAATACTGGCCTCTCTAAAATTTAAGGTCCCTTCATCTCCAGGACCGAGAGTTTGACTTGATAAAGAACTGGAGCAGCCATTTCTCTCACCTCTCCGCAAATATATGACAACATGACATGACAACATTTTCAGACTCCCCTCTGACTGCTAGCCTCTGCCAACTTTGTCTGTGTTGTTGAAGTATCTAAAACTGTGTTGAATTTGTCATGAATTATAGCTCATTTTTCATCCATGTAAATCAAGACAAACAGCTTCTCCTCCATTGTTTCAGGCAGTTCTGTGCTTGTCAACATGCCTCTTTTCTGATTACATTTCTGAGTTTTGTATTTTCATTTGCTTGACATGATGTTGAATCTTGGATCAGAATGATTTTAGTTGGATTAAAAAACTTTACTCGTGTTCACGTAGCTGTCATCTCAGTATTACAAGGCCTCTCTGACCTTTTCTGTCTTTTTCTTTGTCTACTTTTTTTCAGCCAGTAATTCCAATGTTTACTCAGAACGTGCGGGAAGGCTTCAGATCTCTGGGAACTTTAAGTAGGTATAAAAGAGTAAAAATCTGAACGGACACACCCAACACAGCCGCACACAGAAACAAACACACCACATTATTCCATCCAAAGGTTGTTTTGTAACGTCTGAAAACACTGTTTCTGAATCTTTCCTTAGTGGTGGTAAATATTAACTGGACACGGCAGATAAAGAGTTCGATGTTAATATCTGTACAGGACGTATTTCACTAGTTTTTAATGGTGACAGTGTTGTGAAGTGTTTGAGGGGGCAGAGCCTTTCAGAAGGTGACTGGACACCATCCTGTCAAATACACTCAGAACGGGCCAATATGAGGAGAGCTAAGTTCATACCTGTCAGAGGAGCAGTGAAAAATGTCCTCAGTGGTCTTTTTTGTGGGAATGTTGGCAGGTTCTGATGAAACTGTCACTACAGTATGCATGCTAATCTCTGTACAAGCAGCCATTGTTTAGATAAGGGCCACCCAGAGGGCCAATATCTACAGTTTGAGGGCCACACAACAAACTGCAAGATACTCTTTATTTAACAAACAAATAGGAACACAAATAGCTTCTGAAAAAAAATACTTTACCAACAGTCACATGTTAAATTAAAACACGAACAGATTTTTTAAATGAGATAAACACAGAATTCAAGCCATTAAAACCACATTTTTAGTGTAAGAAACATAATGTTTACTGATTTTTAAAACACTTTTTTTGATCCTGTTGGGGAAATTTGGGTATCCAGCAGCAGTAGTAGAGGTAATAAACAGTCTGAGCTTAATCTTTTTACCTTAAAAGCTTTTCAAGATGGATCCACCCAATCACAGATGTGGTTTAAACAATTAAGAATAACTCCCCTTTTGATGAATTTTTGATTTATTTAAATTTATTTATTTTTCAAGACTTAGCTTAAGTGAAAGAATAAAGACAAAAATACAAAAGTTAGAATGATGATCACTCAAATTCTAAAAAAATATGAGGACCACACTACAAACTGCAAGATACTCTTTATTTAACACGTCATCTCTTAATTGAACAGAAGGAACACGAATGGCTTACGAAAAAAATAAATTTACCAACAGTCAAGTTAAACTGAAAACAGTGAGACCATTAAATGAGGTGGAAGAGCGCATAATTTAAGCCAAGGGAAATCACATTTTTAGTGTAATAAACTTAATGTTTACTGATTTTTTTTCCAATATATTCTATTAGATAGACAGATGAGTACTTTATTGATCCCCTTGGTTGAATTCAGGTATCCAGTAGCAGTCGTTGTGATTATAAGCAGTCCAGGTCCTGATCCAGTGCCTCTGTTCAGGGTGTTGTTCAGTCTGACGGGAACAAAGACCTCCTGAACCTCTCAGTCCTGCAGCAGTGATGAGTCTCCCACTGCTGCTGCTTCTCTGTCCCGCTAGGATGTTGTGGAGGGAGGTGTTAATTTATCTACTTGTTGTTAATTGATCAAATTCATTTGGTGATGCATATACAAGATTTCCAAAGAAACAAGGAGTCAATTACGGAGCTAATTTATTGTAAAGAATCAAATATATTACAATAACCACATGCTATTATGTAAATAATTACATTTTTTTATACAAAACCCAAAACCAGTGAAGTTGGCACGTTGTGTAAATCGTAAATAAAAACAGAATACAATGATTTGCAAATACTTTTCAACTTATATTCAATTGAATACACTGCAAAGACAAGATATTTAATGTTTGAACTGAGAAACTTTATTTTCTTTTGCAAATAATCATCATCTTAGAATTTAATGGCAGCAACACATTGCAAAAAAGTTGGCACAGGGTCATTTTTACCACTGTGTTACATCGCCTTTCCTTTTAACAACACTCAGTAAATGTTTGGGGACTGAGGAGACCAATTTTTGAAGCTTTTCGGGTGGAATTCTTTCCCATTCTTGCTTGATGTACAGCTTAAGTTGTTCAACAGTCCGGGGTCTCCGTTGTTGTATTTTACGCTTCATAATGCGCCACACATTTTCAATGGGGGACAGGTCTGGACTACAGGCAGGCCAGTCTAGTACCCGCACTCTTTTACTACGAAGCCACGCTGTTGTAACACGTGCAGAATGTGGCTTGGCATTGTCTTGCTGAAATAAGCAGGGGCGTCCATGAAAAAGACGTTGCTTGGATGGCAACATATGTTGCTCCAAAACCTGTATGTACCTTTCAGCATTAATGGTGCCTTCACAGATGTGTAAGTTACCCATGCCTTGGGCACTAATACACCCCCATACCATCACAGATGCTGGCTTTTGAACTTTGCGCCTATAACAGTCCGGCTGGTTCTTTTCCTCTTTGGTCCGGAGGACACGACGACCACACTTTCCAAAAACAATTTGAAATGTGGACTCGTCAGACCACAAAACACTTTTCCACTTTGCATCAGTCCGTCTTAGATGAGCTCGGGCCCAGCGAAGCCGGCGGCGTTTCTGGGTGTTGTTGATAAATGGCTTTCGCTTTGCATAGTAGAGTTTTAACTTGCACTTACAGATGTAGCGACGAACTGTAGTTACTGACAGTGGTTTTCTGAAGTGTTCCTGAGCCCATGTGGTGATATCCTTTACACAGTGATGCCGGTTTTTGATACAGTACCGCCTGAGGGATCGAAGGTCACGGGCATTCAATGTTGGTTTTCGGCCTTGCCGCTTACGTGCAGTAATTTCTCCAGATTCTCTGAACCTTTTGATGATATTACCGTAGATGATGAAATCCCTAAATTCCTTGCAATAGCTCGTTGAGAAATGTTGTTCTTAAACTGTTGGACAATTTGCTCACGCATTTGTTCACAAAGTGGTGACCCTCGCCCCATCCTTGTTTGTGAATGACTGACCATTTCAGGGAAGCTGCTTTTATACCCAATCATGGCACCCACCTGTTCTCAATTAGCCTGTTCACCTGTGGGATGTTCCAAATAAGTGTTTGATGAGCATTCCTCAACTTTCTCAGTCTTTTTTGCCACTTGTGCCAGCTTTTTTGAAACATGTTGCAGGCATCAAATTCAAAATGAGCTAATATTTGCAAAAAATAACACAGTTTACCAGTTCGAACGTTAAGTATCTTGTCTTTGCTGTGTATTCAATTGAATATAGGTTGAAAGGGATTTGCAAATCATTGTATTCTGTTTTTATTTACCATTTACACAACGTGCCAACTTCACTGGTTTTGGGTTTTGTATTTTCTTGGCAGATTTTGTCTTTTTCTTTATGTTAATGATTATTTAAATTAACTTTTGGGCAACACTAAGTGAAAGGGAGGGCCGCATTTTCCGATCCCTGGCTTCCAGTTGCCCCTCTCCCTGTCATCACACTGTTTCTCCTCAATGATGATGCTGATTGGTCAGACCAAGCTCAATCGTTTTAACTTAGAGCTTTGTGAGATGGATCTGCCCGATTACAGACATGGTTAAAACAATTTCGAATGACTCCCTACAGTGTTTCTGCAGGGCGTTAAAAGGCATTAATAGTTGTTATTTTTATTTTGCGAAAAAAAATTAAGGCCTTAAATGGCATTAAAAATCATTAAATTTGATTCTCAGTGGCATTAAAAAATATTTCTGTAGTTTTCAAGAAAAATATTTAATAATATATGATGATGATAATATAATAACATATTGTTATAAACAGTGATTCGCCAGATATGTACATCCATGTAAACATGCAGAACCATTGTGATAATTGTTTCTGGCCGGTCGGGTACAATTGCTGTAAAACCAGATGTTTGGAAAGTGGCCAGTGGGCTGGACCAGGTGGAGGAAGAAAAGGGAAATGTGGAAATGCAAATTCCAGCAAAAATGGTTAGAAATCATGGAATTCAGAGAATGGCTTCTGCCTGTTGGTGGTCAAGATGGAGAAGGATTTTGCAGTGCTTGGAAAAAAAATTTAAGCTTGGTACAACGCTCTGGTGCAACGTTCTTGAGTTCAGTCATGGCATTAAAAATTTTACAGTATAGCATTAAAATGACATTAAAAAGCATTAAATTTGACTGGCTGATTTCTGCAGTTACCCTGCCCAATACGATGAACGTTTGTTTTGTTTAATTTATTTATTTTTCAAGACTTAGCTTCAGTGAAAGAAAATACAAAAGGGAGAATGACCATCACTCAAATTCTAAAAAAACAAAACCAAAACCTAAAACATATATTTTTTAATCCACTTGAGTGTCACCAGAACACCTCATATCATCATTGGTGTTTTTTACCTTTGACCTTGGTTGGCTGGTGGACCAGTCAGAGAACCAACAAAGGGTCAATTTAAAGTTTTTGAGCTTTGTGGGAGAGAAAATTGTAAAGACTGGGCTTAAGTGGTGCATAAAAAGAATTTGACAAAAACGTATAAAAGATGAATTTGATCTCATAATAATTTTATATAACAACCTATAGCCGTGCAGCTGGATCAGCCTGATTCAGTGTCTTTCATCAGAGAGGTCCGTCTATCCAGAGCGGCCCAAATCTGGACAGCCCAATCAGACACCAGACTCTACGAACTCATGTTCTGTCCTTCACACTGTTGCAGTAGTGCCCACCTACGGCATTATCTGATTGGCCTGTAATAACGTGATTGATGAAACAATTGTCCCATCCCCTGTCAGACATGAAAGGTTCTGCCCTCCCAAAACACTTCCTATGGGCTCTTTCCCAGATGAACTGGTGAGAAATATTAAACAGCCCATCTGTTTTTTCAGGTTCAATTTTAAATGTGACTGGACAAACTTCATCTTCAACTTAGACCTTCATTGTCCCTGAGGGAAGTTTTGCTTTGCAGCGCGGTGAAACACAAAAACTCAGTTGGCCAGACTTTGTTACATAAACATTGAAAAATCTAATCACAGGAGAACAGAAACTGCCCTGAAAATAAAGCCTTCTACATAAAAACATCAGCAGCAGCAGCACAGAAAATGAGGAAACTCATTCTGACCGTGTTTAATTGCGTTGGTGGTGCAGCCTGATGCGCCTGGTCGGTGATCAGAAGGTTATAGGTTCAAGCACAGCTCTGGCTGTCATGTGTATTTGAGCAAGACTCTTAACCCCAAGTTGCACACACCAGTGATGCTGCTGCATCACTGGTGTGTAAATCAGTATGAAAGGGTGTGAATGTGTTAGCTGATACTAGTAGTAGTAGTTTATTTCGTGACATGGAAAAAAAGTAAAATAAGTGACTATTGTAATCATATAGTAGTGGACAAACATAACAATACAATACAAAACTGACAAAATGTGAAAAAAATTATGAAAACTAAGATTAACATACCTGAAAAGAAGTTGGAAGAAGTAATAATTATTTAATCCCACCACTTATCCATAAAATACTATTTGGCTTCCTTATCAATATAAATCTATACAATAATTAATTACAAACATACATACAGATATATACACAGACATACACATATCCTCATATCCTACTCATACATAAACTTAAAGTCACTCCCCTGAATAAAAAACGGGGGAAAAAAAGAGGACGAGACAACCAAGTAATTCACTAAACAGTAAGTTTTCTTGTTGTGCAGAAACCATGGTTTTTGAAAAGAAGATTTCCCTGTAGGTAATAACCCCCTTCACTTTCAGTGAACAATATTTGAATATTTCTAGGTAGTGAATTGTTTTTTGCTTTAAATAGTATTTGTGCTGTATGTAATTCAACAATACCTTAAAATTTTAGTAATTTTGATTGCAAGAATAATGAATTTGTGTGATCTCTATATCTTACCCCATGAATGATCTGTATTGCTTTTTTTTTGCAGTGATTAGTGGTTGTATTGTACTTTTGTAAATATTGCCCCAAACCTCTGCACAGTAAGTAAGATATGGAAGAACTATTGAGCAGTACAGAATGTGGAGTGTTTTTTGATCCAGAACCTGCTTTGCTTTATTTAATACTGCGATACTGATGGACAGCTGACATAGACGCTCCAACCATCAGTGAGTGAATGTGTTTGAATGTATAGATGTGACCTGCAGTGTAAAAAGCGCTTTGAGTAAGAAGAGACTGGAAAAGCACTACGTAAGCTCCGTTATCATTTCACACATTCAAACTGCATCCACTGAGACAGGCTAAATAACTCCATCTGCAAAGTTCTGCTGTTTTTACCTCATCAGAACACTTTTGTACATTTTTACTTGCTGTTTATGTGGCATGCCCTGTCTCTCTTTATTTCTTATCCCAGGATTCTTTCGCTGGTTGTACGAGCGATTTCGTCTCCCTGTAGCTCCTGTTTATGGAGGATTTCCTGTGAAGTTTCGCACCTTCCTCGGTGATCCCATTCCCTATGACCCCAACACTAGCGCTGCAGAGCTAGCAGAGAAAGTAAGTTCACTACGGCCATTCTGCGGCTCAGATATGTGTGTCTGATTTTGGTTAGGGTTGGGTATTTCCAGTAACCTTGGGATATGATATGTTTCACAATACTGAGGCCAAGGTACAATACATATCCTGATACCCATAAACTGTGGACAGTGACAACAACTTTAATAGAATTTTGGATTACTTTTGTTCTTTTTTTTAGCACAAAAATAGCAAGGACAAGGAGCCAGGACTCTTCAACTCGACACACTTAGGCCCCGTTTACACAACAACGTTGTCACCAAAAATGTTTTCCTTTGCAGTTCCTTAAAGTTCCACGTTCACACAGAGACGATGTGAGAACAACTGAACACACGGTAGCGTGCATGCCAGGCTAGTAGTTGGCGATGTAGGTTTGTAGTGAAACAACAGCACACGTACGCTTTCCGGTGAGGACAAACTTTTCACAAACAACAATGGTGAGTGGACGCACAAAGACGCAGGAGTTCTTTATCTGGACAACAAATCTGTCTGGTTATTTTTGTCTGGATACTTTCCAATAGATTCGTGTGATAGAGGACTTCTATGCACAAGACCAAAAGTGGTCAGCATTAGCCTGAAGTTCCTCTTGTTTTTAATTTCATTCATTGGACATGAAGATAGAGCCTCTTTTGTTTGAGTGCTCTGTTAAACTTCATGTCCCAGAGTCTGGCAGGTATCAGGCTAAACAAACAAACAACCAGAAAGCTCTCTGAGAGCACAGAGCTCCACTGAGGCAGCCTGCTTTAGAATAACCTTCAAGAACATGAAACTAAGGTTACTAGAAATATTGCATCTTATTAGAGTTTGTGAGACGACAGACTTCTCTATATGTGAGTTTTTTTTTCTTTTGTTTTGGTAAAGAACTAAATGGATGAGGAAAGTTTTGAGTGTCTGTATCAGTTTTTGCTCTGTCACAAAGGTCTCCAGTATTTTTTAGCCAGGCATTCTGAGCAGTATGTGTGGAGGTACAAGCAAAGATGTTGAAAATGACCCCTGGTGGTAAAGAATGCTTTGAAAAAACCCTGCATCTGTTCCTATAACACAGAACCTGATGCTACAGCAGCTCACCCTGAGTGAGCCCTTATTACAGTCATTATGGTTTATTTTATTTCTTATGAACCTAAAGGCGGACGCTCCTTCCCGATGAGAGATCGCTGCAGAAGAGAAATGAAACAGCACAGAGCCAGAACACATGGAGTGAGCCACAGAGAGGAACAGGAGAAAAAATGAGACAACACTTTGATTAATCATCTGTCCTGATGTTTCTGAGTTTATCTGAGAGCAGATCAGACAGGAGCAGACTGTTCACTGACTGACGCTGTCTCGTACAAACATACAGATGAGATGTTCATCAGTGGATCATCAGTGATCTGTTCATTATAAAAAGCTCAGGAACACGTCTGCATGAACCTTCACTGTCAAGTGTTTGATTTTATGGAGAGCTGTTAAAAGCTGCTTTCAGCATGAATTTTCCTCAACATTCCAATAAATTAATAAAAACACCTGACTTTCCTCGTCCTGATTAACTGTTATTTCGGCCTGATAAATCCCGTTAAAGATGTTGGTGCAGTGTTAAGGTTTATCAGAACAGGTTTATCAGATATCAGAGCACAAACAGAGTAAACAAACATGATTCATGTTTGTTTAACTCGTGTTCTGTGAGTAATGGAGACACCAAGTGTTGATCGCCCCAGCACTCTCTCTCTCCTTTATACATTACTTTAATGCTTGTAGAGGCAAAATCTATGAAAACCTTTTTTTATTTTTTTTTTTTATTTAGGAAACCAAGGGGAGCATTTTTTAAATAATTGTCGCTAGTATTAACTTCTGATTATGTTCTGGCCATAAACTGTCCCTGTCCCTTTTTCCCCTGACGGTGTGTCACTCTGATGAAGTCCAGAGGTTTTATTATCAGTATTAATATTATTATTATTATTATTGTTGTTGTTAATATTATTATTATTATTATATATATATATTTTTATTATCATTGTTTTTTTGGTTGTTGTTATTGTTATTTTTGTTGTTGTTGTTGTAGTTGTCGTTGTCTTCGTCATTATTATTTTTATTATTACTGCATCAGCAGGGTGTTTGGTGAAGTGAGAGTTTTCCATAACCTTTGAACCATGTTCTGGTCTCTGCAGGTGCAGCAGGCAGTCCAGTCTCTGATCGACCACCACCAGCAGACCCCGGGGAGCATCTTGAGAGCCTTGCTGGAGAGATTTCCCTCCAAACGCAAAGACAGTTTACATCAGCAGTAAAACAGCAGAGACAAACACAGTGACCAAAAGGACGTTCAGCTCAGACGGCGTCACAGGTTTGGTGTCCTGATGGGTTTGAATATTTGCACAAAAAAAGCAAAACTGCTGAGGTTCGCCTGCATGCACATTCTTCGTACTGTGTCTGGTGTTCTTGATTCTGTTTTAATGTCCTCATTCGCAGACGTGATCCCTTTAGGGACAGAATTACTAAAGTTGTGTCTTTAGACTGGACGGTATCGATACCTCAGAGATTTTAAATGAAGAACACACTCAGTATCACGTTTCTGATGTGATTACTCACAGCTGAACCGAAAACTCAAGTGTGTGTCGTTTTTTATTGTCAGTTAAGTGGCACTGGTTGTCATAGATGTTCCTGGATAATTTTATGAATTTCTTTATCAGCACTTATGATTTATGAGGAAGGATGAGCAAAAGAGACCCGAGATCCACGGATTCATTTATTATTTAAAGAAAAAATTAAAAGTCAAATACGGGAGAAAATTTACTAAAAAACTGATTCTTAAAAGTACTTCTTAGGTGTGTGGGAGCAGACAGCAGGACTCACTGGATGGATTTTACTCCCACTGCCCACTTTATGCTCTCTGCTCCAAAAACCGAAGACAAAACCCCCGAAGAGGCTCACGGACGACTGTCCTGCTGGAGGACTGATGTGACGTTTTTTGATGTTGAAGTTTTATACAGGTCACTGAAAAGATGCAGCTTTTTATATCACAGGCTGCTGACTTTTTAAAGCGTCCTTTCACAACAAATGGATGTTTTTGTTCTCTTAAAGCTTTATTTATGGACAGAAATGTAGGCTATGGACAGAAATACAGAAAACTCTCATTAGATTAATCAGGAATGTGAAAAACTAGCACTGTTTTACAGTTTGAGCTCGATATTCTGCTCTAAACTAAAGTTAAGTGTTTTTATTAATCATCACAAAAATGAATTTTAACATTTGCAAAGTAACTGATTTCAGAAAGATGTGATTATTTCTAAGATGATAAATCTGCCGGAGTTTAACTGTCCTGACACCGATCCTGTCGTTACTGAGGAGTTATTTTTCTGTTTATTATCCAGATTAAAAAAAAATAAAATTCTGACTCTTTCTGTTCAAAGTAATAAAAAAATGATCTGCTCTTCGTTGAAGCAAACCGTTTGGATCAGCATGTTTTCTTTCATAGTTACTGATTTTTTAAGGGTCATTCCTGCTTATTGGTGACGTTTCAGTTCCCTAACCACAGAGAAAGTGATTTTTTTATAAAATGTAATATAAGATTATTTAAATGAACTTAAGCACTAAAACCATTTTAATTTGCATTTTGTCACATATTTCCCTGTAAAGTATAAAAGGAAAGTTGCCATTACTTTTTCAAAAACAGGGTGTTAACTAGCATTACAAAGACAAATATTGCTTTAAATATCAGTAAAAGGGATAGTTCAGGATTTTTGAAATGGGGTTGTATGAGGTCCATGACACTGCTTCAGATTGGGCCACAGACTCCAAGTTATTTCAAACATTTTGGGGAAAAACAAGCTGCAGAAACAGCGTGGAGTGACTACAAGCTACATCCACTTGATTTAAAATGGCTCTCTGTTCCACCATCAAGCTGCCAGTGGTGAACTGATCAACGAAGGATCTGAAATATCTGCATTCTCATTAAAGATGAGTCAAATGTACAGCTTTTTAGAGATGATCCTGTTGATTGCAGTGATGTAAAAATAAATTATAACAAAGTTGGAACTTAAGGTGGTCTGTAAATTCATGCCATAAAATTCCATAAAATCACAAAGTTGGTTCCCCCCTCATTTGCTCTTCTTCATTATAAAGTGGTGTCACTTCCTGTATGTGGAATCATGGGCATGTTTTTTGTACTTTATTCCTCATTATACTGGAAAAATATCTCACTGAACCTGAGAAACGCAGGGGGCATTGTGAAAAAGAAGTGTATATGCGTAATTATGGTGTGTTTCGTGTCTCTTCTGTGAGAATAAGTCTGAGGCTCCTGGACCTCTCCCTCTACCCCTGTTTACAGCACCAGTAGCTGCCCAACTCATATGTACTTCAGTGTTTTCAGTGTTTTCATGTGGACGGTCACATTTCTTGAAGCTGTCTTAATAGAAAAAAATAAAAAAAATAAAAATATTGCAGAGGGAGTTCACGTGGAATCACGTGTAAGCCCTTGTTGTAAAGCAGCATGAATCGACACAGATATTATGGCCTTTCAGAACTGATGTTCATGTCTCGAGGTGTTTAGATGAAGAAACCTTTCTGTGGTGCTGAGGGGAAACTGAAGCTAAATATCAGGCCCAGAATTATGGCAAAACATGCTCTTTAAGCAATTTTTTAACTTTAAAAAATGCCTTTCGTAGAACGTTTTTTATTTGCATGAAGAAAAATACTTACATTTATTTTCCAAAGACAGAAAAGTTGTCAGGATTGAATAAGGATGGGAATTGAATAAGGATTTTATTGATACCAATTCCATTAACGATTCTTCTTTTTGAACCGATTCCTCAAACGATTCCCTTATCGACTCCTGTTGATTTTCTGTGTGGAAGGAGTTGGTCTATACAGGTATCGATGGCAACGATGTCAAACACATGGCCCTCCTGATATTTAATGCCATGCTGCATAGATAAATGCTTCTGCAGGTGGCTGGTGTCTCCACTTACTGAAAGATAAGCAGTACACGTCTTTCTGACAGAATGGATCCAAAGTTTTAAACACTTCTGCCCGCTGTCACAGGAATTTTGAGGTCTTTGTTGTCATGGCTGCCTCTGATGAGCGTGTGGGAAAGGTGCAGAGCAAGTGGAAGGAATTGATAAGCAGGCAGGCTAATGATGTCGATTCTTTGAGGGAGTTTTTCTCGATTCTCTGCTGTTCCCTCATACTTTATAATCTTCCAAAGTGATTTTTTTCTGTCATTTTTCAAACTGCTTGTTTGTCCGACGAACATCATTGGCAGAGTTTGTTAAAAAATCAACAGGCAGGCAAACAGAAGGATGCCCTTTGTCTCTGTTGTCCTGTTGGTTTGGACTCTTGTCTTCATGTCTGCAGACAGGGTGTGAACCTGCTGACTAGACTAGACAGACTAGATTAATTGTTTCAATCAGCTCCGGCTATAATCATGCATAAATTGTGTAGTCTGACCCCAGCATAAGATTACTTAAAAATGAAGAGTCAGTTTGTCACAAATATTAGAATCAGATCTTAAAGGTAAGATTGAAAGCTGCAGCCCTCACATTACGCTGAAGTTTATTTCAGATATCGACCACAGACTTAGAAGTATTAACTCTCCGCCCACAGCCTGCTGTTTGGAATAGTGAAAAGACTTCAAATATTTTACTATCATAAAGTTAAAACTAGAAAAGCAAGAAAAGCAGCTTCGGTCCACTTTGCAGAAAATGGTCCTATCTGGCAATGTTAAAGAATCCTTTAAAAAATTCCTGGTTCCAGACGGTGATCCGGATCACCCCCAAAATTTAATCAGTTCTTCCATATCCCATTCCCGACAATTCCTGAAAATTTCATCCAAACCGTTCAGAACTTTTCAAGTTATTTTGAACACAAACAAACAAACAAACAGACAGACAGACAGACAGATAAACGCTGGCAAAAACATAACCTCCTTGGCGGAGGTAAAAAGTTGATTCACAGTGTTAGATTTGACTTAAATGGGATATGTGGATATTTCCAAATTTATTTTACCAATACCAATGTTTACTTGGGACCCCCCTCCCGAATACCTTTACAAAAAGGTTTTTAGAAGTTTAATTATTTATACACTTCAATTTCAAAGCTTTGTTTCATCTTTAATTTTTGACCTTTTTTCCTGCATCTTTTTTTCAAGTCAGTTTTCATTTTCAACATTTTTTCAAGAGTTAAAAAAGTTTTCTCGTATTTAAGTATTTTCACCAGATTTTTCAAATATTTTTGAGTATCAAGAACTTAGAACTTAGCTCTTTATTTTTTGAGTCAAAACATCATTTGAATTTTAATATTTCAATATCATACACAGATCAAAAGTCAAAGTGCTTTTGTTTGTTGCAGAAAATAAAAAATAATCAATTCATCAATCGTTTTACTGATCTTTCGGTACTCATGTTTTTTTTTTTAACTTTTTTTTGTTTGTTTGTTTGTTTTAGGAGGATATTGAGCTAAAATGTCATCCCTTATGAGTCCTAATACTACCAGTCCTGTTGATAATGCAATATAATTCAAAATATTAACACTTATTTTTTTCCACATTGTTCAGCCCCTGGGGTCTCATTTATAAATGTGCTCATGCACAAAACAGTTCCTGAAATTGGCGCACAACAGTCACCTGCAAAGTATGTGATCTAAAAAACAAACCTGAAAGTTAAATGTGGCTTCTGCAAGCAAACTCTGAGGCAGGAGGAATAACCATGCAGATACTGAAGTGTTAGACTGAACTGATGCATTTAATTGTAGAAAATATCAAACTTTAATCCAAGATTCACATCATTATTAAAATTAAAACATAAAGTTATATCAATGCACATACTTCACATACTAAAACATAACATACTAAACTAAAACATACCAAAATATTTAACTATTTATCTGAAAAAATCTGCAATAAATCATCAGCAATGCCTTTTGTTTTTTCTTTCTTTTGTTCCCCGAGCAGTTTCTCCATTTTTCATGAAGACCTGTTGATTCTCCGTCCGTGAAGGTTTTTCTGTGTGCACTCAGGAGCTTGTCATATTTAGTGTAAGATAACGCAGAGATGAGGGATAGCTCTAGCTTCTGTGCTGACTCTGTTGCTGTGGCTGATGTTCAGGTCAGTGCTGTTTACTTCATACAGCCCCCACCACAGAAATCCTGGACTGTCCCTTTAAATATGATTTTAGATGAATTATTTATGATTATTTCCTCAGATGTGTTCATATCTGCTCAAATATTACCTTCAGAAAAGAGGCGTGCAGTGTGCCAAAAATCCCCAGACTGAACATTTTTATCACATGCTTCGGTTCATCTGTCAGACTTAAAATAATGACGAGCACGTGTTTCAGATTTTGCTGCTGGTTTTGTTTGGTTCTTGTTCTTGCACCTGCAGGTCAATCCTTCAGCAGAGGAACATTAATGTTGTTGTAAACTGTATTTGTGTTAAGATGTTATTAATCAGACCTCTCGTGCAGGTGAAGAGTGTTGATAATTCTGTCCTGGGCCTCGTGCGTTGAACTAAATTCTGATCTTGTTTGTAACACCAGCACGGAGCAGACAGCAGACACCTGAGTGAACCCGTCTGAAACAGTCTCTGATTATTAAACTGTAGTGTTGATGTGCTTCATGGTTACTGTTGTAAACTAATCAGTGCTCATGTATTGATGTGATTTGAGCTAAAGGCCAAGAGTCTTTTTTAATAAGTATGTAAATGTTGTGACTTAAGTCATAGTGTCACTGCCAGCTCTCATGATCAGTGTGATTTTTTCATTTGTGAGACCAAGTGTGTGTTTCTGCGTGAAGTCTAACTGGGTGCTCCTCTTCTTCTGTGGACTGGTGGCCTTTTCATGTTTCTGTTGTTTTAGGATGATCTACAGCAAACTTTTTACACTGTCAATATAACATCAATGTTGCACTATTCATATTTACACCCACCTTCTCCTCCTAATAAATTTATTTTGATAAAATATGTGATGAAGACTCTTCTCTTGTTAATGTGATGGTTGTTTAGCAGGGACGGGTAAACGTAAATGATTAATGGAATCAAGCTTTTACCCTGAATTTCCACCAAAACCTACCTGCAGTGTTTCAGAGCCATCTCGTGCAAGATCACGAGATCATGGGAGACTCCCAAATTCATGTAAGAGATCACGCAATAAAAACCATGGAAACAGCCTAAGGCCAACAGAGAAGACTCACCTTCCTGACGAAAAGTCATTACCTGGGAGGTTAGGTTTTGCCGGCGTATGTTTTTCTGTTTGTTTGTTTGTTAGCAAGATTACGCAAAAACTACTGGATGGATTTTGCTGAAATTTTCAAAAGATGTTGGTAATGGCCCAACTCAAAAAGATTTTGGTGGTGATACATACATTTGCCTAGATGCAAAAATTCCCAAAATAAAACAAAATCCCACAAGTTAACATTGGGCAGAATTTTATAAAAAACTATGTCTGCCATTTCTGAACAGTTTCGCTTCCAATCTTACGGGGCATAATGGGGTCCATGCCTCCATCATCAAGGTAAATTTCATCTGGATCTGATCCAGACTGATGTCACAAAAAAAACATTGAACGTTATAATGGGAAATCCCATTGCGCTCCCTGAGAGCTTTTCTAGTTTGTGTTGCTGTGATTCCATCTTGGAATGTAGAAGGTCAATGATGTGTCGAACAGACACGTTTGTGTTTTTCCACCTCTGAGATAAATAACTTGTTGTTCATGGTGAAAAAAACTCTTTCTGCCACCTCTCGTTGGACTTGAGGGCTGATGCGACCAGTAAAGACATCTTTGCAGAAGACTGTAAACAATGCAGAGCATATGGTCTTTTCTGAATGAAAGACTGTAAATGTGGTTTTATTTTGAAGAGACCAGATGCTCTGTCTTTTTTTGTGGCTGACTTCCTGGCTGTTGCCATCTGTCCTTGGATACTGATGTGCTGTTGAAAATACACTTGATGAGTATATTTATGGCACTGCTGTTGTGCGGCCTGGTGCAGCCAGTGGAAATTCAACCATTGACGATTAATAGTGCTCTGGTGGACTTTGGGGGTTAGTCTTTAGTCCAGGCACAGCACAGGCCCCCCTAACACTGATGAGGGTCCTCTGTGTTGTCCATCAGTATCTGCTAACACATCCATGTCCTTCATTAACATACCAGGAGGATCCCTTTGAGGTGAAGTGTCTTGCCCAAGGACACATCAACATGTGACAGCTGGAGCTGGGCTTGAACCCACAACCATCAAAACTGGTGGAGCGACGTCCAAGCTAAACCAGATTATTAAAATATGTGGACAGTTTGATTTTAATTGATTGAACAGTTTCTTGTTTTTTGTTTTTCAGATTTTCAGTTTCCCCAATTGCAGTTCTTTCTTTTGGTCTGAATAATTTTGAATCAGTGTAAGATAAACTTTTTGAAATTTTCTTTAGTGGCATTTTTTTCATTTAACCCAAATGGTTAGGTTAAAAAAAAATGACAGACTTACTGTCTCTATAGTGCCCAGTTTTTATCTCTTTTAACTATTCTGGCCTCCTCATTCAACAGCTAATGTGTATACATTTCAGAAAACTGAGTAGAAATACACACCAGTTCAAAAAATGAATGCCATAGAGTAAAAAATATAATGCCATAATAAAATATAATATACAGAAACATAATTTAAATTAGTCTTAAAATTTAGCCAGCTCTCACTGTGGACAGATTTGAGATCAGCTCCTGTCGTTTGACCCTTGATAATGTTGACAGAGCTCTCTGTGTAATGTGAACTTTGAGGCTCTGGGTTAGAGAGGAGTTAAATAATGACACACCTTCACCTTCAGTTCATTTCTTCATATTTAACCACATTAGAATCCTGGTTTTGTTTTTGTTTTGCTTCAGAAAGTTAAAACTCTGATCAGCTGTCTCTGATTTATTTGGTTTGATTGGCACCTTCAAACTCTTTTGTCTCTTCTGTCTCATAGTTTCTTTGACTCCTTTGTTAATGAACATATATATATATATATATATATATATATATATATATATATATATATATATATATATATATATATTTTTTTTACCAGGGACAGAGCCATGAAACCAAACATTTATTAACAGGACACGTGACAGCAAGAAGCAAACCCGCTGCAGAAATATCCAAATGCCTTTAAGGCATCAGAGATCTGTCCTGGTGGATGTAGAAGGAATGGCTGAAGTTGATGCAGATATTTCTTCACCTGCAGAGAATATCTGACTTCAGTTTCATCATTTTTTAAGTGTTTAAACTGAATTTTTGTTTATTGTTCATTAATAACCCAGAAGCATCATTTGTCCTCCATGGTCTGCATTTTAAAAAAAACATACAGATCAAATGTGTGCTGGAAATGTAATGAAACCTAAAAATCAATAATCATGATCAACAAAGAGCATTACATCTAAAAGAGGGACGTCAAATCAAAGATCACATAAACCAAGAAATAACAATAAAATGGAAAGTTGGATGTAGTCCTGCTAACAACCTCCTTGCTCCATATAACCCAGAACCTCGAGATCTCAGTCTCCTTTTCACGTTTAAAGCACTCCAAACTTTTGGTTTTGGTCAAAATTTTGTGTCAACCATCGAAATGCTTTATAAAGATATTAACAGTAGTGTTATACTATATCCAAACACGACCAATCCTGAGATCTGTCCGTCTGGGTTGTCCAATTTCACCTTTTTAGTTTCTAATTGTAGTTGAATTACTTTCATTACATATCTTAAATAATCCAGTTATTAGAGGTTTATCTATTTTTGGAAAGGAAATCAAACTAACCCAACTAGCTGATGATACAGTACTATTCTTAAAAGACAAACATGACATTGAAACTGTTATTTCATTAATAGAGGAATTCTCAGTTGCTTCTGGATTAAAACTAAATAAATCTAAATATGAAATTTTAATGCTTGTACCAAACAAATGCTAAAACCTTATTTGATATCCCTGTTAAAAAATGTGTAAAATATCTAGGTATTCCTGTCTGTAAGAATGTCATGGAGCGCCAACAACTTAATTTCTCCCCCAAAATGAAAAAAACTAAAACTAAATTGAACTTATGGCTTCAAAGAGACTAATCAATTTTAGGAAGGATCCTTTTGACTAAAGCTGAAGGTGTTTCCAGATTTGTGTATCCAGCCCTTTCCCTTAATGTTTGTGATTCTACGTGTAAGGATATTAGTAATATGTTTGTTAACTTTGTGTGGAAGAATAAGCATCATCATCTGAAAAAAACTTGCTTTCTGGACCTAAAGCCAAAGGTGGTTTTGATTTACTAGACTTCATGGACTTGAATTTTACCTTTAAGGGAAAATGGCTTAAAGAATGTTTAAAAACTCCTGATTCATTATGGTATTTCATTCCACATAACATTTTTAAGAAGGTTGGAGGTCTTCAGTTCTTATTGTCATAATAATATTTCAAGATCACCAGTTAAGATGTCGGAATTTTATCAACAAGCTATGTTGGCATGGAAAATATGTTATTCACATAACTTTTCTCCACACAAATCAATTATATGGAATAACGAATATATTACTAAAAGAAACAAATCACTCTATTTACAAAATTGGATTGATAAAAATATAATTTATTTGAAAGATTTATTTAACTCCAATGGCCAATTACTTAAGTATAATGATTTTCTCACAGAAAAAGCATTTCCTATCAAATTTAAAGAATTCACCTCTGTAATAAACTCCATTCCTAACGGTATGATAGAAATAATGAAAAGCTATGAAAAACAAAATGTACAACCTACAGCTGTTGATACTCTTTACATTAATGGTATTGATATCTTGAGTAAAATATGCACTAATAAACACATCAGAGAATGTTTCTATAATACTGTAGCGATTATTTTTCTGGATATTAATTAATATTAATTAAAGAAATTAATATTCATTTAATATCTCATTTGCTCTCGTTAATTAAAGGGGCACCATCCTTTTTATACAAAAAAGGCTAAATTTAATTAAATAATTGATCTATTAATTATTTTAAATTTAAAATCAGATAAATCAATTAAATCAGAATGTATCAGTTTCGTCAGTCTCAAGTCGAAAGACAGAATTCTCATACAGTGATGTCAATCTTCCAAATAGAAAACCAACAGACAGAACTTTAAATTTAAGGGTGATTTATTAAAGTGTATGATGAATATATAAGACAAAATAAAATAAAATAAAACACTTAAGAAGGAATGATTGTCAGAGTCATACTAATCAATGATGCTGTGAATAAGGAAATAAGTTATGAACCCTCAAGAAACATTTGAGCATATTGAGTGGTTATGGAGGATTAATTTAATGAGTTAATCTACTTCAGAAAGGTCAAATCAGGGGTAACTAATGGGGAATCAAACCAAGACACTCAAGCCCATCTGTAGGAGTTCAGAACCGCAGTCTTACTATGGCGTTGCTTTCGGGTCAGATCTCAAACTGGTCCGTGAGTTACTGGAGAGCCTTGTAGGACTGTTCTGGTTTGGAGTCGTCCCAAAGGGAGGCTGAGAAGTCCACACTCAATCCAGCCTGAGGGATCCAGGGAGAGGGTTTGCCGACATAAGCTGGTCCTGTAGCTTTCACAGGAGAGAGGTGCCGTCTTAGATTGGACTAGCAGGTTCTGTTAAAGGTGAAGCTGGAGCTGGAGCTTTGAGGTCTCGATTAGATGAAAAATGCTTCGTAATTAATTTCAAAAATTAAATATTCGTTGGCCTGACGAAAATTATTCCGAAATTAATAACAAAAATTCATTTACTATGAAACAAATCTTTGTAGTCTTATAGCTTACTGGCTTATCAAGAAAACCGGCGGGCGTGTTACGTCACTTAGAAAAAACTTAGAAAAAGATACAGGAGAGGATATAGGAGAACTAGGAGAAGATATTGGAGAGCCGCGTTGACAAAAAGAAAAACGGATCAGACCGTCGAAGAAGACGTAAAAACAAAGTGTAGGGATGAAAGTCAAAGAAGAAGAGAGAGAGGAATGTCTCTCTGGTTTTGACCTCTAAGGAGGGTCTCACAGGAGGAGGGCCTTAGATGAGTAACAAAGATTTTATCAACTTACATTTGGCCAAAATATTAAGTTGTACTTTGATAACTACCCAATATGAACACTCCAACTGAGTAAAAAATCTTACGATAATCGATTTGATATCAAACAGTCCATATCTAAAAGATAAGTATGAATAAAACATGAAATTCTTCTTAAAAATACAACCAAACAACATATAAGTGGTTAAAACTTAGATATATAAGTTTGTATGTCTTTGAGATGTTATGCTACCAAAACTTAATGTATAGAAAATGTATAATAAACATTTCATCAATAGAAACAGGCAATAATGCAGATATAACAGATGCATTTCTGGATAAAATGTAAACACCATGGCGCAAGAGAAGCTGTTCAAGTGTAAGGAGCAACTTCTTGGCAGTCATTGTAATGAATATATCCACATTTCACACAAAGCAGCCGATGTGTAGGCCTAATGTTCCCTCAAAATGTGAGCAGTTACTTAATGTCAGTAGTGTCTCTTATATCTCCGTTGTTTGATTTTCTTCACTGTGCAACGACATATTTGACTCATCATTTAAAAGAACTTTAAGCTGGACATATTGATATCACAGAAAATGTTGAACACTATCATGGGGCAGTTCTTTCCAGGTTTTACATCTGTTGTCTGTCATGATTTATCTGTGTTGTTTGTGTTTATGTCTGTAACTGTAAGGCTGCTACAGTAGACAGGTCTGTTAAAGAAAACACATTTTAGATTAGATTAGATTAGATAGCTTTATTTATCCCAAAGGGCAATTCAGTTTTTGCAGTCTACTCAGACCATACATACATTTACAAACAGCAAACATGGACAATAATACATTTTAAAAAGTCAGTACATGACAGAGATGCTCATTGACACATATCAGCCCTCAATAGACCCTGGTTGGACATGGTTGTTTTCAGCTGGTGTGACACTGAGTA
The DNA here is from genome assembly GCA_037902135.1 of Cetoscarus ocellatus. Lineage (NCBI taxonomy): Eukaryota > Metazoa > Chordata > Actinopteri > Labriformes > Labridae > Cetoscarus > Cetoscarus ocellatus. The sequence goes on from JBAMNC010001282.1 coordinate 1,043,838, forward strand.
AAGAGTTACAGAATGAATCAATCTGCTCATACCACTGACTGAATCACATTGTTATCTCAGGCCTTTACATTTTTTCTATATAAATGCGCAGAGAGGGGGGTTTAAGTGCTTATAGCAGAATAAACACATTATTTATGAACACAAAGTGGCCGCAATATAACAATTAAAAACTGCTATCATTCTGGGCCTGGGAAGATGTGACAGTTTTCTTTTTCCTTCATGTACATATTCATGTTAAATTGATGCAATTAATTACATAATTACTTAATTCTGTTTCTCCTGTGCGCTCGGGACCGGCATATCCAGCTGTGACACCGTCATCACTAAAAGACGTCGCTTCATGTGACGCTCCAGAGGAGAGGACGTCTCATTTCTCTTAAAATGAATCTCCTCGTTTCCTCTCTCCTCCCTTCATTTCCTCACGTCTTTGGCATGCATCTCTGGTGAGCGGGACTAAGACGCAAGTGAACGACGCAAGTGGAGGAAGCGAGGATGAAACTTTGGAGCTTTGAGACGCACCCTTTCTCTCACCCCATCAATGATGAGCACTGAGGCTTCATGCTGAAAATCAACCAACCAAACCAAGTGCTGCTATGAGTAGGTGGGAGCTAGCGGGTGTTGACTTTGAGCGGAATGGTGCTGCGTTCAGGGCAAATCGGAAATGCGGGACAAACTGCGTCCCGTATTGATTCAAAACGGGGCGCAATGTTTAAGAGTGAAATACAGGACGATTCCGTATTGTACGGGACGGGTGGCAACCCTAATGATATATGATATGATCATGGGGTGAAACTTGAGCGGGCGTGACGTCACTGAGCAACAGCGACAAAATGAGCTATGGACAGGTGACAGGACTTGGGTTTGACACGATCTTGGACGCAAAGTCGCGTTCGGTGTGAACGCACCTTTATTCTGTCAAGTACATATGCTGCTGTGAGTGCGTACTGTGGTGTCCCTATCAAAGATTTTTTATCCTCCCAAACATAAATAAAATAAAAGGAACCTATACTTACCAGCTCCCTGTCTTCATCCCTCAGCAGACCTCTTGAGAAACAATCCACGCACTCTTCAATCAATCAATCAATCTTTATTTGTATAGCGCCAATTCATAACAAGTGTTATCTCAAGACACTTTACAATAGAGCACAAAGCTCTTCATATTATGGATACACATATATGCATAGATACATATATACATATAAAAATACACATATACATATATATACAAATATATACATCCAACACCCAACATGAATCCATATAGCCAATCATGAATCCCTCCATCATGGCGGCAAGAAAAAACCTTCTGTTAAGCAGCAGGAAATCTTGAATGTGGACCCCAGTCTCATGATGAACAGCAAATCCACACGATGCTGTGTTGGGTGTGTGGGCAAAGGGAGGGAGGTAAGTGGAGACAAGTGGACTAAAGTAAGAACTAAAGCTAGTGACAGATCAATGGACCAATCATAGACCTGTCGTCGTCAAATTTGTTTCTGCTGCAAACAAATTTATTAGAGGAGGGTCCTCATGTCTGTGTGGTTGTGGTGAAAAATTTATAGAAGTATAATCAATAAAAGTCTTACTGGAAGTAAGAATTTATGGTAGTGATGAACTCATGGGTGCCCAGACCACAAGTGCATCCCTACCATATTTGTCTCCGTTAAGTATAAATGTATTAATGGTAGACCTCTTGAGATGTGACACCTCATTTTCAAGAGGGATCTCATATCCATGTGGAGCTAGAGATAGTTACTATAGATGTATCAACCATGGATAGAAAGATCATGTTAATATCAACATTAACAGCTATAATGATTATGAACTGGAGTGAGATGGCCAAATATGTGTTATGTCTGTAATTGTAGTTATTGAGGCTTCGTGACTCCACAGCAGCAGGCAGTCTCCACCAAGGATCCCAGGCAACCACTCTTCCTCTGTCTTCATCTCCACCAGACTTGGCGAAAGTATTTGGATAAGTTTGACACAGTAGTCATTTTCTTCCTCCTCCTCAGGTTTACGTCTCACCTGGATGTAGTCCACCACATGAGCCAAACCTTAATGCTCTAACGCGTCTACAAACGCCCTGAACGAGCCGGGGCTGTGGGGGGTCATGGTTATAGCTCCAGTGAGGAGGCCGACAGCTGCAGAACCCTCGTTTTTCGCCTTCTGTCTGATCCGCTCCTTGTCATCGTTTGAAATAAAATCGATATGATCCAGGACTCTCCACCACAATCTGATCATGCAACCTCGGTGTAAGGTCTTGAATGAGACGCACGTTTGCATCATCTTGATCTGCAGCCAGTCTGTCCCCGCAGACAGGTAAACAGACAGGTAAACAGACAGGTAAGCAGTCTGGAACTGGACTGTCTTGGCCTGGCTCAGCCCAGGAGCACCTAGCCAACAGATTGCTGATTCACTTCAGTCAGGAAAGTGAAACTCTTTCAGCTTCCTTTCTCTTGAAACCCCCGTGTGCACCTGCCCACTAGGTGTCAGTGTTCGCACATATTGAAAGCATAGACATAATATACATGAGCAACCTACAGTATTTCAGTTGAATTGTTGTTTGCAATAAATTGCTTACTCTTTTTTGTCTCACTCCCATTTCTTCTTTTTGCATTTTGAAGCTCTACTTAGAACCTTCTTAAGGTCCAACAGGACAAAATTTAAACTTTTGCAATTTCTCAACTGGTCTTAAAATTTTGATCAGGAGTGTGTTTTGAACTGAAGTGTCACATTTTACAATGCCAAAAAGAACATTTTGTAGAGTAAGCTCAAACTTACAGAAAATATTATCCAAGATAAATCTGCAGATACCTCATGCCATGGTTTATGGGCAATGGACATTAAAAAACAGATGAATTAACAGTCTCAATATGGGAGTCACTGAAAGCACAGTTCAAGTCTAGAACATAATTAAATCTGACAAAGAAAAACCTGACAGGGTAACGTCAATGAATAATTTTAAAAGACATTTCTTTCATCTTATTTACTCTAAAGAACTTTTGAGTCCAAATTCCTTCCCAACACAAGTTATGTACACGACAGTTCCAGTTAAAAGTTCCAGGTGAAGTAGAAACAACATTTACTTTGGAAAAGAGCACAGATCCTTCAATTGTTCTTACAACCAGATGGGTTGAAGCATATTTTACCAAGTGGTATTTTACCAAGTGGTGACATCAGTAACATCAGAGAAAGAAGCATCAAGCATAGAAGCAGACGAACAACTCTTAAAAAGCATGGATACACCAGATGGAATAGCATCGAATACTACAGCAAACTGTTTGAGAGGCCTGAAGTGGATAAAATGCAAGGAGGTCTCTAGACATAATACGATACCCTTCAAGATTATCCCCCCAAAAAATAATAAATACAAAAAATACATGAATAGATAAACTTAAAAACAAACAAACAAGCAAATAAGTAAATAGTTAAAAAAGGGAAACAAAGCCACAAACAATCAAACCCAGAAAACACCTGCAAAAGCAGAAATGCAACAGAACCAAGTTAAACAACAGAAGTGCTCCAGGCCTGCAGGGGGCGCTGTGGCAGGGAGAGACAGACGAGGGAGAGCGAGAACAGCTGATCCATGGTCTGTGTTTAATTAAAGCAGCAGCCACAACTAGAGATGGTAAATCAATATTAAGTATGGAAGTATCTATACGCTCACAGGTACTCCTTAATATTACTCTCCTAAAATATGAAATGAACACGCTCACAAAAATGTATACCTGTCAAGTTCTATGTATGGTTTTCAGTTCCTTTATTTATTTTTTTTAACCAAAATTTATAGTAATTTCAACAAAATTCACTGTATTCAATATGTCAGGTTTACAAGATTCAACAGTACAGTTTATAATAATACAGAACATATATCAGGGGTACAAAAAGCAATAAATAATAAAAGACATTTATTTATTTTTAGTGAATACAATTAAATAAATTTAAATAGTCAAGCGTCTTAACAGCTTCGGGGTTTGAGGAGGTCCAAATATGTTCTGAATATTGCTGTAACTCCAATAGAAACAGTTTAATTAATGGCTTTTTAGAAGTGTATTTACTTTTATGGATATGAAAGTTACAGTTTTCCATCTCTCTTTATATATACCGAGACAGCGACACATTTAGTGCCATGAAGAGACCAATCAGACGAATCAATCAGCTCTCAGCTGCACCTGCATGCCCACAAACCGAAACATAAGTGTTTTGTGGCAGACTTATGTAGCAATCAGAGAAAAAAAAACACAATCTATGGATTGGTACTCCTAAGAATATTCTAAATATCAACTCATCCAAAAAAATATGTGACTTAATAATGGAGGAATACCTGCTAACTTAATTTTCTTTGGACTAAAACTTAAAACTAAACTCACTTTAAGATCTGATGGTCCAGAGTCTGGACTAAATGTTTCCTTTGTGTCCTTTTGGTCAATGAAATTCTTTGGAAAAATTACAGCAAAAAGCATCTGTCTTATTAATTTGGAAGAATCTGGTATCGCCCATCTGGGGCTGAAGTTACAGCTTTGTGAGGTTAAGTTTTTAAACCAGATTCAAAAGTTTGTGCCTGGACCACTTTTTTTTTGTATAAATGGTTTATTTTCAATGATAAAACACGAAGAAAAGGGTCCGACTGTCCAAAAATATATGTAAATACTTCCCGGGCATTATTGTTTTATTCCGTCACCCAAACACGGACTGTGCTGCCCTCTGCTGGCTGCTGATTAAGAACAAATCAGGACACCAAGATGGTTCAACCCTGTGGAAGCCCTTTATTCTTAATTTTTACATATTGACTTTATAAACAGTTATTAATAAGTCTAAGTAATGGAGACATGCAGAGGTTCAACAGCCTGTTTCTATTTTCCATACTCAGCTTTCTGAATCATAAACACAGACACACGGGGTAGATCGTTAAAGACAGCATGGCACAAAACATTAGATATCTACGGTCTGGAGAGCACATCCTCATCATCAATCAGAACAGGATGAATGATTTCAAAAAAGAAAACAAACCTTTTCCACAGCAACATAAACTTCAACCTTTTATTTTGAACTTTACAGGTCAGAGGTCGTCCCCTTGATTTCTGTGCACAAACACAAAAATCCTGAAAGCGTCCTGATTTTTCTGGGTGAGCTGCACGTGTGGACGCTTACAGCAGGTTTGTGTTTTTACCCATAATTCCTCCTGTTAACCTCCTCATATTTTCAGCTCCCCTGTTGCCTTTGTGGTCCAACGAACACAAAACCTGCTGCTGTGGCAAACAAGTGAACAAGCAGGTCAAGGGATTTTCTGGGTACATCATGTAGAAAATGTCCGGAGAGCATGCAAGAAAAAGGGCTTTTCATCATATTTCAGTGCAGATAGATGAGAAAACGGGATTTTATGGTGACGTGTGAGAGGACTGTGTCCGTCTGTCCGTCTGTCTGTCTGTCTGTCTGTCTGCTGCTCTTCTTTGGTCCTGTTTGGATGCAGAGCTCGAACATGTTTGTCTGTGATGAGCCTTTAACAGGATTCTGCTGCACAGACTCTGATAAATAAATCATTTTTCATTTTTTCTTTTATACATGTCTATACACACACAGATCTCTGAGAAAAAGAAAAACATGTATTTATATTAAAGTTTCTATATAAAAAACTCTGGAAGACAGTTTTAACCATTCAGGAGTGACCTTCGGCTTTTATAACCACAAAACATAAATCTGATTTTACAGCCTTAAAGACATAAAAAAACTTTTTTAAACATAAAGATCTTATATTTGATATTTTTACGATAATGAATTGTAAAACATGATGTGACAGAGTAAATCATCCGTCTGATTGTCTGTGGCAGTTCTTGTTCACTCCCTCAGAGAACATTGAATCCAAAAACATGGCGTTAAAGCTGCAGCTCAGAAATGATAAAGAAGTTCCCTGCAGTTCCTCGGACATCCACTAGAGGCTTTCTGCAGAAGTAGCAGGGGTCCCATACACACACTCAAAAAACCCTGCCATTTTTATTGGAGCAATAAATGTGTTTACAGCCTCGTGAAAAAAAACAACAAAACTTTGATCAAAATATTTTATATCTTCATGTCCCCACATTTAGGGGTCTGGATTTTTATGCAACTTGTCTGTTTTTGTTTTGACAGGACAGGAGTCTGGTTTGTTAGTGAATACTGGCCGATGATAACTGGCTCACAATAATTGATCTGTTGGGGAAGTTCTCGGAGATCTGTTTTAAATTTCATTATCTTATTACAAAGAACACTCATTATGTTTTTATCTTATCAGCAAAACAATGAAATAGTTTACTCTAAGGTCATATTGGATGAATTTGTGGCTTCAAATTTGCTCTGAGTTGATTTGGCAGCTGATTTAGTAGCAAAGGAAAAGACTGAGGCTCTGTAATCTTGTGAGGGAAGCACCATCTCATGGAGACACTCTGCAGATGAATGAATGAATGTTTTTGTCAGCGGCTGTTAAGCACAACCTCAGAGAGTTGGGAGGGCTTCCAGTGGCTGGAATCTAGCTGGTAACTGGCTGGAAATTGGCAGGGAGGGGAAAATTGAAGTGGTTGGATCAGTATGTGTCCCTGTGTGATTGGCCCCTCAGTCTGAGGTGAAACAAGCAGGAAGAACTGTAAACAGTGTTTTAGTTTGAGTAACCTCGGAGATGAGCCTTGGTGTTTTAATGAAGACTTAAAGTACCAGAGTTAGAGTTCTGTCTGAAGGTGCAGGCCTGGTTTGTGCTTTAAATGGTTTTTTCTCCACAACACAGAACATAAAACAGTGATAAAGGTAAACTTCACACAATATTTCTGAGGGAACAGTTCGAACATCTCACTGTGTTTAAGTCCATGAGCTGTAAACTGAATGTCTGTGAAGCCTCCATGGTCCCTGAAGTCCTCACAGTGCGTCCTTGGAGGCTGCAGCTGCTGTGCGTGTCCTACCCTGACCTTTAGAGGGCGCCTCACTCCCTGATGTCCACCCTCTGTTACTCGTGATGGAGGAGTGGAGGGAGGCAGATGGAGAGGGAGGGGAGGACGAGGAGGAGGTGGGGGACAGGGAGGTGGAGGAGGAGGGTGAGGATGAGGATGAAGAGTAGGAGGATGAAGAGCAGTACCGTTGTTGCTGTTGTTGGGAGGTGGAGGCCAGGACGAGGCGCTGCTGACCCGTGTTGCTGCTGCGAGGCCGATGGTGGGCGGGACCAATGTTAGCGTGGGATGGTGACAACATGTGGCTGGATGAGGGGAGGAGACGACACAGAATCAGAGAGGGGATCAAAGACTTCTGAGGGGGAGGAGGGGAGGACAGTAAGGATGAAGGTGGAGAGGCTGGGGGGGGGTGTTTCATGACAGAGGAAGAGGAGACCGGAAACAGGAGGGCCTGCTGTCCGGAGCTCGAGAGGGAGGAGACGAGCTGGTGTTTGAAACAGAAGACAGAGAGGAGTTGATCTCAGAGGAGCAGACAGAAGGAGCTGGATTTGATGAAGCTGAAGAGGAGCAGGAGGAGAGGTTTAAGAGGCTATCGATGGAGTCTGAGCAGTGAGGTGCAGAAGAAGAAGAAGCAGGGAGGAGTTTCCCAGAGTTATGACACAACCCGGGGATCTTAGAGGCGTGCAGTGCAACAGAACGGCTGCTACTCCCAGCTGCTCTACCGCTGCTGCTGTCAGCCTGCAACACAACACCAGTGACACCACAATCAACCCGAGACACCACAATCAACCTGAGACATCACAATAAACCCGAGACACCAAAATCGACCCCGAGACATCACAATCAACCCAAGACACCACAATCAACCCCAAGACATCACAATCAACCCCGAGACATCACAATCAACACCAGTGACACCACAATCAACCCCGAGACACCAAAATCAACCCTGAGACATCACAATCAACCCCGAGACATCACAATCAACCCCGAGACACCACAATCAACCCCGAGACATCACAATCAACCTGAGACACCACAATCAACCCAACTCCCAGCTGCTCTACCGCTGCTGTTGTCAGCCTGCAACACAACACCAGTGACACCACAGTCAACCCTGAGACATCACAATCAACCCAAGACACCACAATCAACCCGAGACACCACAATCAACCCTGAGACATCACAATCAACCCCGAGACATCACAATCAACACCAGTGACACCACAGTCAACCCCGAGACATCACAATCAACCCGAGACACCACAATCAACCCGAGACACCACAATCAACCCTGAGACATCACAATCAACCCCGAGACATCACAATCAACCCAAGACACCACAATCAACCCTGAGACATCACAATCAACCCAAGACACCACAATAAACCCCGAGACATCACAATCAACCCGAGACACCACAATCAACCCCGAGACACCAAAATCAACCCTGAGACATCACAATCAACCCCGAGACATCACAATCAACCCAGAGACACCACAATCAACCCGAGACACCACATTCAACCCCGAGACACCAAAATCAACCCCGAGACATCACAATCAACCCGAGACACCACAATCAACCCCAAGACACCACATTCAACCCCGAGACACCAAAATCAACCCCGAGACATCACAATCAACCCGAGACACCACAATCAACCCCGAGACATCACAATCAATCCTAGACACCACAATCAACCCCGAGACATCACAATCAACCTTAGACACCACAATCAACCCAGAGACATCACAATCAACCTGAGACACCACAATCAACCCCGAGACATCACAATCAACCCTGAGACACCACAATCAACCCCGAGACATCACAATCAATCCCGAGACACCAAAATCAACCCTGAGACATCACAATCAACCCCGAGACACCACATTCAACCCCGAGACACCAAAATCAAGCCAGGACATCACAATCAACCCCGAAACACCACATTCAACCCCGAGACACCAAAATCAAGCCAGGACATCACAATCAACCCCGAGACATCACAATCAACCCCGAGACACCACAATCAACCCCGAGACATCACAATCGACCTTGAGAAATCACAATCAACCCTGAGACATCACAATCAACCCAGAGACACCACATTCAACCCCGAGACACCAAAATCAACCCTGAGACACCACAATCAACCCGAGACACCACATTCAATCCCGAGACATCACAGTCAACCCCGAGACACCACAATCAACCCCGAGACATCACAATCAACCCGAGACACCACAATCAACCCAAGGACATCACAATCAACCCCGAGACATCACAATCAACACCAGTGACACCACAATCAACCCCGAGACACCACAATCAACCCCAAGACATCACAATCAACCCGAGACACCACAATCAACCCTGAGACATCACAATCAACCCGAGACACCACAATCAACCCCGAGACATCACAATCAACCCTAGACACCACAATCAACCCAGAGACATCACAATCAACCCGAGACACCACAATCAACCCCGAGACATCACAATCAACCCTGAGACACCACAATTAACCCCGAGACATCACAATCAACCCCGAGACACCACAATCAACCCTGAGACATCACAATCAACCCTGAGACACCACAATCAACCGGAGACACCACATTCAACCCCGAGACACCAAAATCAACCCCGAGACATCACAATCAACCCCGAGACATCACAATCAACCCCGAGACACCACAATCAACCCCGAGACATCACAATCAACCTTGAGAAATCACAATCAACCCTGAGACATCACAATCAACCCAGAGACACCACATTCAACTCCGAGACACCAAAATCAACCCTGAGACACCACAATCAACCCGAGACACCACATTCAATCCCGAGACATCACAATCAACCCCGAGACACCACAATCAACCGGAGACACCACATTCAACCCCGAGACACCAAAATCAACCCGAGACACCACAATCAACCCCGAGACATCACAATCAACCCGAGACACCACAATCAACCCCGAGACATCACAATGAAGCTTGAGACATCACAATCAACCCTGAGACATCACAATCAACCCAGAGACATCACAGTCAACCCTGAGACCTCACAATCAACTCTGAAACACCACAATCAACCCAGAGACACAATCAACCCCGAGACACCACAATCAACACTGAGACACCACAATCAACCCAGAGACACCACAATTAACCCAGAGACACCACAATCAAGCCAGAGACACCACAATCAACACTGAGACATCACAATCAACCCAGAGACACCACAATCAACCCCGAGACACCACAATCAACCAAGAGACACAATCAACCCCGAGACATCACAATCAACCCTGAGACATTACAATCAACCCTGATACACCATAATCAACCTTAAGACATCACAAGCCAACACAGAGAGATCACAAGCCAACACAGAGACATTACAAGTCAACCCTGAGACATCACAGTCAACCCGAGATATCACAAGTCAACCCTGAGACATCACAATCAACCTTGTAACATCATAAGTCAACCCAGAGACATCACAAGTCAGCACTGAGACATCATAAGTCAACCCCGAGACACTGCAGGTCAACATTAGTGAGATTATGGAAAGCCGTTTGAGCATAAATTTAAAATCAGTGATATCAACTGTAGTTCAGCTTTACTAGTACTTAAATTTGGAGTACATGAACTCAATTTTGGTGAACCTGTGCGCAAGAAGAAATTACTAGTGAAGCAAAAGTGTCAATAGTACTAGTAGACTGAAAAATGTTCACTAGAACTATAAGTAAACCTTATATGCTAATAAGGGGGCAGGGAAAAGCAAATTCAGGCTTCCCATTGGTTTTGAAAATATTACAACCAATCAGAGTGCTGGATATGGTTATAACCACTCCTACTTTATTTGCATTAGGTCTGCTATTACTACTAGTGAATCTTTTGGCTTTACTAGCCAAAAGATTCACTAGTAGTGAACAACAAGTCTTCTGTGTACACTAAAGTAAGTTAGGGAGTTCCTCAAGGCTCCGTGCTAGGTCCAATTCTCTTCTCCATATATATGCTTCCTCTCAGTGATATCATGAGGAAATAATCTGTTAATTTTCATTGTTATGCTGATTATACTAAACTGTATGTATCAATGAAACCAGGTGAGACAAATCAGTTATCTAAAGTAGACGCGTGTCTAAAGGACATTAGGACCTGGATGGCCAAAAATTTTCTTCTTCTTAACTCAGAGATCAGAGATCATTGTGCTGGGCCCACCTTAGAGAAACCTTTTCTAATGATTTAACTGCCATAGATGGCATTAGCCTGACGCCAAGCACAACTGTTAGAAATCTTGGGGTTCTATTTGATCAGGATTTATCCTTTAATTCTCACATAAAGCAAATTTCAAGAACAGCCTTTTGTCATCTTCGTAACATCGCTAAAATTAGGCCCATCCTGTCCCAGAATGATGCTGAAAAACTAGTCCATGCTTTTGTTTCCTCTAGACTGGACTATTGTAATTCTCTTCTTTCAGGCTGTCCCAGTAAGTCTCTTTAGACACTTCAGCTGGTTCAAAATGCTGCAGCACATGTACTGACTAGAACTAGGAGAAGAGACCACATTACTCCTGTATTAGCTTCTCTGCATTGGCTTCAATAAAATATAGAATAGAATTTAAGATTCTTCTTCTCACCTATAAAGCTCTCAGTGGACAGGCACCAATTTATCTCAAAGAGCTTGTAGTGCCGTACAACCCCTCTAGAACATTACGCTCCCAAAATGCTGGCCTGCTCGTGGTACCATCAGTCTCTAGAAGTAGTCTGGGAGGTAGAGCCTTCAGTTATCAGGCTCCTCTTCTCTGGAACCATTTACCAACCACGGTTCAGGAGGAGACACCCTCTCTACCTTTAAGGTTAGACTTAAAACATTCCTCTTTGATAAAGCTTTCAGTTAGGGACCAGCTCATAGTCCATAGTTTAGACACATAGTTAAGATGCAATAGGCTTAGACTGCCGGGGGGATCTGGCACACTGGGCTCTATCCCTCTCTCTCTCACACTCTCTCTCCATATCTGCCTCTGCCCCTTTCTGTTTGCTCCTGTACTCGTCTCTGGCTCTGGTCTTGTAGGTGGTCTGGGATCCTTGGCGTAGACTGCCTGCTGCTGTGGAGTCACGAAGCCTGAATAACTACAATTACAGACATAACACATATTTGGCCATCTCATTCCAGTTCATAATCATTATAGCTGTTAATGTAGACATTAGCATGATCTCTCTATCTATGGTTGATACATCTACAGTAACTATCTTTAGCACCACATAGGCATGAGGTCCCTCTGAAAATGAGATGTCACGTCTCTAGAGGCCTACCTATAATGAATTTATACTAAACGGAGACAAATATGGTAGGGATGCATTTGTGGTCTGGGCACCCATGAGTGTGTCACTACCATAAATTGTTATTTTCAGTAAGACTTTTAATGATTATACTTCTATAAAATTATCACCACAATCATACAGACATGAGGACCCTCCTGAAAACGAGATGTTGCATCTCAAGAGGCTAACCTCTAATAAATTTATATTCAGCAGAAACAATTTTGACGAAGAAAGGTCTATGATTGGTCCATGGATCCGTCACTAGCTTTAGTTCTTACATAAGTCCACTTGTCTCCGCTTACCTCCCTTCACGTCTGTGTAGATTCTCATTCATCCAGGTCATGGTTATCTTGAAGATTCAAAAACAAGGCAACTGGACTGTGTTGAGTCACATTATTTGCGAGAATCTTTGGCAAACACCACATTCCTGTTCACTTCAAGCCTGGAAACACACTAAGGCAGAAGTTGGTCCACCCCAAGGACAAAACACCAAGACATAAACAGAGCAATGTGGTGTATGCAGTCCAGTGCAGTGAGGAATGCTCAGACCTGTACATTGGGGAAACTAAACAACCGCTTCACAAGCGTATGGCTCAACACAGGAGAGCCACGTCCTCAGGTCAGGACTCGGCGGTCTACCTTCACTTAAAGGACACGGGACACTCTTTTGAGGACAGCAATGTACCTTTGAAAGAGGAGTTAAAGAAGCCATCTTCACCAGACTGGAGAAGCCTTCTCTTAACAGAGGTGGTGGACTCAGACACAACCTCTCAGCCACATACAATGCAGTGCTAAGCTCTCTCCCCAGAAAGTTCTCCAAACATTCACACCTGGGCACATGTGACCACGACACCTCACATGACAGGGGGAGTTAATGACCCATTCAGGGTAATGACTCTCAGGGGTCACATCACCCTGTGAGGAGTTTCTATGAGTCGTTCTCCAACTCCTCCCTTCCTTTGTCGTTGTTTCCCCTCTAGCAAGATAAATATCTGCTTCCATCACCAGCCATTTGGAACTGAAGAAGCTTCTTGGATAAGAAGAGAAATGTCTTCCCAACAAACTCTACACAGTCCAGTTGCCTTGTTTTTTGAATCTTCAAAACTTACCTCCCTCCCTTTGCCCACACACCCAACACAGCATGGTGTGGATTTGCTGTTCATCATGAGACTGGGGTCCACATTCAAGATTTCCTGCTGCTTAACAGAAGGTTTTTTCCTGCTGCCATGATGGAGGGATTCATGATTGGCTATATGGATTCATGTTGGGTGTTGGATGTATATATTTGTATATATATGTATATGTGTATCTTATATATGTATATATGTACCTAAGCATATATGTGTATCCATAAAATGAAGAGTTTTATGCTCTAAAGTAAAGTGTCTTGAGATAACACTTAAGAGTTATAACACATGAATTGGTGCTATACAAATAAAGATTGATTGAGATTGATTGATACTAGTACCATTAGTAGACTAAATCAGTCCACTAGTACTACTAGTGAGATATTTTGAGTTTACTAGTAGTACTAGTCCTCAAAAGTTTGTTTTACTAGGAAAGGTTTTTGGTGCACTAGTGCTCGAGGAGACCTTATCAAAGCAAAATCATCTACTAGTACAGAATTTTGTGTTACTAGTAGACTTAAAATATGTTATTAGGAAAAACTCAAAGCTTTTTAGTACTACTAGTTACACAAAACTTTCTACCAATACTACTACTACTAATAATAATATCTTGAATTTGCATAGCGCCTTTCAAGAAACCCAAGGATGCTTTGACATCAACAAACTGTGTGTGAGTGTGTGTGTGTGTGTGTGTGGGGGGGGGGGGGGGGGGGCTGTATGCTGTGGTGAACAGGTGGTGCTTGAAACGTACTAGTGAACATTTTTTAGTCTACTAAGTAGTACTAGTGACATTTTTTGCCTCACTAGTAAAGTTTACTCGTGCACTAGCTGACCAAAATTGAGTACATGTGCTCCAAATTTAAGTACTAGTAGAGCTGAACTACGGTTGATATCACTGATATCAATTTTATGTCCGAATGGCTTTTCATATGACATGGTAAACACCAGCAACATGACAAGTCAACAACAACAACACTTGGAATCAGTGCAGGAAATTACACACCACAGCAAATAAATGCAAGCAAAGTGACAGGTCAACACTAAAGGCACAACACGTTTACACCACCAAGTCAACAAGTCAGCACCATCCACATAGCAAGTCACGACCACCAACATGACAAGTCAACACTAACAACTAATGACACAGCAAGTAAACATCAATTCTGCACACTGCACATCAGCAATATGTCTCAAACAAATCTGTAGCTAACCAAAGTAGAGAAGACAAAGCTATAGAAACAGCAGAGACATTACATCCATCATTTAGAACTACTGATCATTTTTCAATCTAGCAAACAACAGCTCGACCACAAGACAATCATAAAGTTCTCACACAATGACATGGTAACAACGATTGATCAGTTATAATTCTTGGTTATGATTGCATCCATTGCCTTGCCTTAAGGAACATCAGTTTGTTGAGCAATGCTGATGCACAAATATCTCCACACCTCACTGCAGGTCGACTTTGGTAAACTATAAATGCACATGCAGGCAATGTGCAGTTCACATGCAGGTCTCATGCAGGTCGAGGCTCTGATTGAGGATATGGATAAATTAAGATCTCAGTACAGCCTGATTCTTAAACTGAGTTTTTTTTTCTGACAGCCAACAGCTGTTTCTAGGTGCAGTGTGTAGAAATTGGTGTTTTAGCAACATCTAGTGTTCAGATTTTGGAATGAGCCGGTCCGTTACTAAAACATCACATCACTAAGCGACGAGAGCCGGTGAAGACCAAAAAGGATTGTGAACAGGGCATCATTTACAACTGCTACAAACACCGCGTGGCCTTCTTCTCTCGTAACGCCCTCTCTCTCTTCTTCTTCTGGACCGTCAGCCAGACTCATATTTGAAAATCGCGTTTCGCTCTTTTTGTCCCCAAAACCCACCAGTAGAAAACATGGTGGATCGTCATGTCAGCCTCCACAAAGGGGAGACCCGCGGTGCATAATTATAAAAAGCTTCTTCTAACTTAATAAAAAGAAAAAGAAAGTTTTATAGGGATGATTGTACACCTATTTCAATGGACTTTACATACAAATAGAAACATTATATCCTGTATTCACCGCTTCTGTTTGGTGAAATGCTGCCAACTTCTACACACTACACCTTTACAGTGGTCATATTTTCCTAAAACAGGTAAATGTTTTTGATTCCGATGACTGCCAGAGAATGTTCACAATCACTAATAAACAAAAACCTTCACACTGAGTTCCCCTTATCCACCTGTATTCTCGCTCTGCCTTAGGCACTCTACCAGAGCTCCCATCACTTTAAGGTCCCCTGCTCTGATTGGCTGACCATTCCAGCCTGTTATAATTGGTTCAGTGCCATGTTTTCAACAACTCTGCATTCTTTATTTAGTGGGAACCCCTCATGGGGTATTGACTTAAGAGTGCAAAATCCTACCACTGATGTAACAATGGTAGGACATAACACCTTTAAGTCTATTCTGGGGGCTGGGGCAATCAGCCATGTCAGGCAGCGACTGGTGCAGGAGAGAGGGAGAGGGGGGAGTCCGGATGTGACAGACTTTGTTGTCTTGCTCATAGAAGTACTCTATCATGTGGAGGAGTAAAAGACACTACAGGCTTATAAATTCAAAAAAGCTTTATATGACTGGTTTAAGCTGTTAAGAGAAAATTTTCAACATGCAAACATGTTTAATGAAGATCAGATTTATCATGGTTGTGTCAAACTGAGGTTTAATGTTGTCAAAGCTGTCCTTTAGCAGGAAAACCAAACTTTGGGTCTGGCATCCAAGTCTTAATTTTAGTCTTAAAGGGTGAGCAGCTTATGTTGGATTGGTCTTCACAACATAAACCTGTGGTAAGTATTCAAATGTGTGAGAAGTTGAAGACAAAGAGAACAGAACTTCACCAAAGAAAAAAAAAAGAATACAATAAAATATACACAGATTGTTTCAAATCCAACAAAACTCAAGAACACAATAAACTATTCCCATTAATAAATGCATTCAAATGTAACATAGAAAACAGAATCAAACAGCCAAGAACAGCAATTGTCTCACTCCATTTTCTTTTTCTTTGTTTTTCATTTCACATGGAGGGACACGTTTTTTTCCATCGCTTTTTGTAAACCCCTTTAAAGGTCCCATGTTTTTGTGTATTTGACCATTTACATCATGTCTTGGGTGTTTATAAACCAAAGATTTGATTTGAGTTGAATAAAAAAATAGAAAAGGTTCTCAGTAGAGGATCGGACGCAGCTCTTTTCCTGTCCCCTTTAGAAATGCTCGGATCTAAGAGGGCAGGGCTACAGGAGGCTATGATAATAAGCTCTGTGCTGATTGGCTGCCCAAACCATGCCTGATGGGAGAGGGAGGAGGGGTTACCTCAGAGCAGACTTTCAAAACAGTCATGGTGTCTGCCTGTGATGAGCAGAAAAGACAGGTGGGTGGAGGCTGTATAGTTATGACATCATAAACCCCAGGAAGTAGAAACAGAGCATTTTAAGGGGCATATTCTTTAAAGAGGGATCGAGCATTTTTCTTTGAAATGAGAGTTTACTCAAAGGAGCAAATGTTCTTCTGCTCCACAAGACCCTTCTTACAACATCAGAAGCAAAGAAAATTGATTTTGTGGTACATGGGACCTTTAAAAAGATAAATGGACCATCTTATCGACTGTGTGGGTAATAGATTGAAAAATGTTAACAGTTTTAACCAAAGTTGTATTCAAAAAAATCTCCTCCTTAAAAATATAAAACATTCTTCAGTCTGACAACCTGAAGTTCACAAGATTAAGACTTTTAGCATAAATGTTCTTAAGCTAACATGAATATATTTTGATAGCTAAGAATAAGAAGTATAATGTAGATTTTATTATGAGCTTTTTCTTTCTTTTTTTACCTGGCTGAGCTGCTTCTGATTGGCTGGCTGGTTTTTAGATGTCTTCTCTGAGCCTGAGGACGGTGAGTGGCGTGACTTGGTGTGAAGTCGCTGCGCAGAAGAGCTGGAACTGGAAGTCTAATAAATCAAAAACAAACAAAAACAGAGAGGCTTGTTAGAGATACTGGAACCAAATGAAATAAAGAAAACCTGCACACAGGAGCAATGGGAGGTTTAGTGTGAGCAGCATCAGCAGAAAGGTTGATAAGCAGAAGAATAATTAAGGTGACGACATGATTAAAAATGATTTCAAGCAGTGTGGTCCAGATTACTGAAGTACTTCAGCACCAGATTGTTTAGGAACCAGTCCATCAGTCCAGAGAGAGAGAAGAACCAGGAGAAAACTATCATGCACAGTCCAAAGAGTCCAGAGGACAAAGTTTGACAGTAACACAGCAGCGTAGCCAATGTGATGGGGTCCTGATGCCACGGACATTTTGTCTTGCTCATAAAAGTACTCTAATGTGGAGGAGACGTCTAAATTACAGTAAAGCTGAATGAAAGTTTATGCTCTGAGTTTTCTCCCTTTATAGACTGTTGGATAAAGGCACAGCCATGGTTTAGATCATAGGTTTACTTCATGAAAACAAACTGTATGTTTGTTGTTGAGGAGCTAATCTGAGCTAGCATAACACTCTTTATCAAAATTACTGACTGATCAGCAGGATCATCTTTCAACATTTGTTACTTTGTTGAATCTTCATTTGGTATGTAGTGATATCAGTTTTCTGCTAAATAAAAGATCATATTAGCTGTATGCTCATTCGTATGGACTGATGAAGTAGTGCCAAGACTACAGGGCTTGGTAATGGAAAAACAAGTTGTTGTCTGTAAATAAGATAAAATTTGCCATCACTTTATGCTGTTTTTGTTGTTTATTTCTTATTTATTCCTTAAACTCTATAAATGAAGTGGAGAATGTGGCCTTGTGAAACAATGCATAGCCCACTTTTGTGCTGATTATTTCTGTACAGGAGCAGAGCTAATCTCAATCACTGTGTATTGAATTATTTGGTTTGCTTGAGTAGGTATATGTGTACGTCTGTGTATATGTCTGTATTTATGTTTGTACTTAATTATTGTACAGATTTATATTGATAAGGAAGCCAAATAATATTTTATGGATAAGAGGTGGGATTAAATAAGTATTATTTCTTCCCACTCCTTTTCGGATATGTAAATCATAGTTTTCATTTTCATATTTTGTCAGTTTTGTATTGTATTGTTACATTTGTCCACTATTGTATGATTACAATAGTCATTATTTTATTTTTACATGTTGCAAAATAAACTACTACCACTAATGAACCAATTAGAGTTTCATAGGACAAGAGACCACAACATGAAGTCATTTTCTGCAGGACAGGTTGTCTACTTATACCAGGTAACAGGTAAATTTTAGTTTGGTGAGAAACAAGGAGGTAAAAGGCAGTCAATCAGAGCAGAGATCCCACCACCAGCCCAGCAGCAGGGAATCGAGGTCTGAGACACTCAAACTTCAAACCTGTTTCTTGGTGGAGGCTTTCCCTGTCTCAGCTGGAGGGTGGGCTTTGGCCCTCTTACTCTGAGGTGGATTCGTACCCTTAAGGACCTGAGGGGCCGACCTTTTGGACGGGCTTCGCTCCCTGTCTCGTTTGACCTTGTCTTTAGGTGCAGATATCTCAGAGGACTTTAAGGGGGAGTCAGGAGACTGAGGAGGAGATGGAGCAGTGATGCTATCCACACTGATCTCCAGCAGCTTGATGGACTGTTCCAGGCTGTCCATGGAGTCCAGAGCACTCTTTCGGAGCTCCTCTACTCGACTCTGTGACTTTGAGTTTGTAGTATGGACTGGAGTAGAGTCCTTAATGTCTCCGTCACATTTACTGTTTCCACTCTCATGGGATTCTTTAGCGTTGATGAGGGACTCCTTCGTTTGCTTCATGGTCTCCGTCACTGTCCCCATCTCCTCCACCTCCTCGTAGACCACAACCTCAAGGGTCTTCTTCCCTGCTTTCGTGGACCCTGATCGGAGGGCATGGCTGATCGCTGCCAGTTTGTTTTTGGGGAACTTAAATTTGAATTTCTTTTTAGTCTCTGTCTTCTTCAGTGGGTCTGGAGGACTCTTCTCCTGGTTCTCAGGAGTGGAGCCCTTATCTGCAGGAGGTTTGTGTTGGTGACCGTTTCCTGTGATGTCTTTCAGGCATGAGTTTAACTCACTGATATTTATTTTTCTTATGTTTTGGTCCTGCCCTTCCAACTCCTCTTCTACCAGCAGATTTTCAGAAGACAGAATCCTCTCCAGATCTTCCTCACTCTCAAAGATGGTGGACAGACGCTTGTAGGCACATTCAAAGTCCATCGGTTCATTCAAGATGAAAATAATTGGCTTATCTGAGTCCCCATCCTCAAACCCTTGGTTTGCATGTCCCAGGTAGGTGGTTTCACCGCTGCTGTCCACAGGCTCACTGGTTTTGTTTCGGTCTTCTTCTTTTGGAGGCGTCAATGATCTGCTCTTGGAGAATCTGAGGCTGATTTTGCCAGTGGGAGGTGGAGGAGGAGGAGGTCCCTCATCATCACACACATCAGGACTGAGGGTTCCTCCGTCTTCAGAGTACTGTGACTGTTCCCTGGATCTCTGTTCTGCACCCTCCTGCCTCTGCTGCACTGTGATGGTCAGATCTGGAGAGGGGGGCAAACGTTTGAGGACTGGAGGAGGCTCTGGGCTCCGCCACTTCTCCTGCTGGTCCTGCGGTGACACCTCCACAGAGCCATCGTCTGCTGTGTTTTCTTTCTGTAGCGTTAACACCACCATCAGATTGGGCTTCTCAGAAGGTGAGTCTCTAGCAGCCTTTTCATTTGTCTGCTCCGCTCCTGTTTGACGGATGTCCTTCTGCAAGGTCACGATGGTTGTGAACTTCACCTTTTTCTCTCCTGTGGTCGGGGAGCAAACCTGTCCTGGGACCTTCTGTGAGGCACTCTCTTTCTGCTGGTCTGCTGGTGTTGGTTCCTCTGGTTTTGCTCTCGGTTGTGCAGTCTGGACTTCTGGTGGAGCTACAGGTGAAGGTGTCTCCTTCAGCTGTCCTCGGACCTGCTTATGAGAACTGCTGTTCTCAGTCAGCCGGCCTGTAGGTGTCGCTGTCCTCTGTGCTTGACTCTCCTCCTCTTTCTGAACAGTCTTATCGTCTTGTGGAGCTGTGCTCGTTTGTATTTCATCCTTCTTCTTCGTTTGGGCAGTCTGAGGACTTGGTGAATCATCACTTCGAAGTACCCACACCTCCTCTACTGCGGCATATTTCACAGAAGCTTCCTGTTGTTCTAACTTATGTGCCTCTTTCCTCTTTGGTTCGTCTCGGTTTCTCTCAGTGTTATTGACTCTGTGCGTGCAGGACTGTGAACCGCTCGCCTGAGGAGACACCTGCAGCTCAGAGGGATTTTGTTTGGTCACCTCTGCTGCTGCTGGTGTCTTTGATACCTCTTTCCATTTTTTGTTTCTCTTAGACAATCTATTCTTATCCGACAGGTTTGTGGTCACCTGTGATTAGAAAAGAAGAGTAAAACACTCGATTTACTGTGAGATATTGACTGTTGTAGCTTAAGGGAGGAGCAGATAATCGTATGGCCCTCTGTAATGTGACACACTTGGGCCAAACACAAACAGACATTCCTGCAGACTTACCCAGAGTTCATTGCAAAAATTGATGATGTGAAGGACATGACCGCCCCTCACTGAATATATACACAATCAGTTAAAGGAACACTCTAACATTTTTGTTGTTTTCATGTCTTGCCTCACTCCAGAGTCCATGACAAGCAGGTAGACACCATTCTTTTGACTGTGTGTCCAGTAACAAGGAAGAGATGCTAGTTAGCTTAACTCAAACACTGGGAGTCAATGGGTAGTGTTAGCCTGCCTCTACTTACAGTAATCAGATAAGCTCTTACGCAACTCTAAACAGTCCTGTGTGCTTGTTGTGACTCATTTTTTAGCCCTTTATGTTACATTATTTTATACTATCCTCAAATTATCTTCTTCTCCTAAACAGAGGTGTAGTTTTGTTGACCTACTTTCATGGTGGTTGTCATGAGAGATGTGACATTTGCGAACGAGTCGAGTCTTTTGAACAGCTCTTTTAAGTGAATGATGAGAACCGATTAGCAGTTGTGAGTGAGCCGTGCGTTTCTTAAATTTGCGGGTAATTTGCGTATAATAATGACTCACAAAGAACGGCTCATCCAGAACTGCAAATCGGTTCTCACTGTTTTCTTAAAAGAGCTGCACATCCCCATTTTCCTGAAAACTGCGATTACTGTTAATATGGAGACGACAACAAAAACGATTTCACTCTGAACCCCAGTATCAAGAGTTCGTGGATTCAGGCACTCCGGGCACCGATCTTGTGCAAACAGAAGGCGCAAATGCAACGAATACTCTCCGTTTTTGTCTGTTTTTGTTATGTACACGGGCCCTAAATCCAGATCTCTCAAAACTCTCACCAGGACTGCTGTGTTTTCCTGAGAAATTATCACCCTCACGAGGAGCTACAAGGGGTCAAGTGCAATGTTAATTTTGTTGACCAATTATTTTTGTCATAGGTTTCGGCAACAACCTTTTTCACTGACAAAAACTAGACAGTAACTAATAAAAACAAGTGCACATGGACAAAAACTAAATTAACTGACATTTTCATCAACAAATAAAAACTAGACTAAAATGTTTGACAGAGAATTAATCCAATCAGACCTAATTTGGTCATGTAGAAAGTAGGGACAAGTTAGGAATATATCCAATCACAGCTGCCTTAGCTTGGTGGTGGTGGGATAAGTTGTGGAGCGATCCAATCAGAGCTCCTCTCTTTATGAATTGATATATTCATGTAGAGCAGGTTCACTGTTTGTTGTCAGTTCTGGTATTGTAACTGAGATGCTCTGCCAGGTAGCCTAAATAAAGGTGACTGCATTTCACACAAAAGTTCAATTTGTTTCTGTTCATTTATACATTCAGACTTTACTAGCATTCAATAAAGGGTTATTAGATGTTTGATTTTATCCAAGTGTAAAACATGACTTCAGAAATTCAAGGAAACATAGAGCATGCCTTACCCTTTAACTTCATATTTTAGTCGACTGAATTTACAGCAGATTTCATCAACTAAAACTAGACTAAAATTAAATCAATTAATACGACTAAATTATGACTAAAACTAAAGATATTTTAGACTAAAGACAAAAACTAAAACCAAATTAAAAAGTGAAGTCAAAATTAACACTGGTCAAGTGAGCCTTCAGGCTCAGAGGGTTTAACCTCCTAAATGTCAGACAGTATCATTTCCTTCACAGAAGTTTGAACATATATCCATATCAAACCCTCACAGAGATCAGTGCTGATGAGTAGACATACCTGCAGCTCCTTTGTAACCTTCTTTCCCCCCTTCTCCTCCTCCACCTCATCCCGGTGTGTTGAGGCTGCAGCAGGAGGTGAGGGAGGAGGAGCAGCCATCACGGGTTTGGGTTTGACCTCTGGGGGCTGTCTGGGGGGTTTGGGCTGTGGGGCAACAGAGGGCTTTTTGTCTTTTTCATCTTCATCCTGAGAAAGAATCAGATGAAAATAACAGTTTGTTGGCTGTAAATATCTGCAAATTTTTAGCATCGTCTGATATCGATATTCAAATTTTAAAGCCAATATCCTCCAATAATGATATCATACCAATAATATTGTGCATCACTAGTTATTTCTTTATCTATTTACTTGTACAACACAGAAATAACCTCAAATAAGCTGCTTCCTGTTAATGCTGTACTGTTGTGAGGAAGCTGTGTTGTCTCTGTTATGTCAAAGAGTTTTCATCAGCCATTTATTGAGAGCCGTCTTTGCTTTTCTTAACTCTGCTGTCTGTCAAGGACAGAAACAGCCTCGACAACACTGTTAAATCAGCTCCTAAATAATCGTTAATAAATCTGAGAGACCTGACTTCTCTTTGTTACCAGCTGACTCTATGTTAGCATCTTCTGATCATGTGTGAATTTTCTCTGCTGCTTTGCGATGTAAACATTTGTCTTGAACTTTATCCTCCTGTACTGTATCAGTGTGTCTCACACTCACCTGAGCTCCCAGCGGCTCTCTCCTGGTGAGCTTCTCCTCCTCCGAGCCGGCTCTGCTCACACTGGAGTTGGCTGAATGGAACCTGACGCGGGACCACAAAACATTTCATGGATCACATCCTCTGTAAAGCCTGTAAGTATGATGTAACAAATAACTCGGCCAATAAAGAAATAAATACCACGTCCAGCCCACTCAAAGGGAACAAAACTACTTTACTCCTGTTTGAGAGCAAGATTGTCTAATATTAGAGATGGTAAATGACACATCAAGCTTTGATTTTCTATTGAAATTCATGGTTTAGAAGCTTTAATAACTTCAGTCTGTCAAGCTTCTCTCTCTGGGATTAAGAAGAAGAAGAAGAAGAAGAAGAGGAAGAACACACTTTTTTCTCTCTCTCTTTTTTTTTTTTTAAAGATGTGGATATACTGATCTAAATAATAAAAAAATTAGCAAAAAGGCCAATTTAAAATTTGGTCATTTAAGGGATTTAATGGGGAGCAGAGGGTGACTGATGTTGGTCCCCATTTGCCATTTAGCAACACAGAAACCCAGTCTGGTTGCATGTTGCCGGTTAAGCAGGCCTGGCTTTAGAATAAAAGTGCATCCGGGGTTAAAAGAGGTGAAATCAAGTGAAATGTTTTAATGTTTTAAGTCATTCAACAACACAGATGGTGTCAGAAACACAGGTTTAGATGGACCAGCCGTGTTTGGTTTGATATATGCTCCTGAGTGTACCTAAAACATAGCCCAAGCTCAGAGGTGACCGTGGCTTGTCAGACAATCCCATCTTAAACCATCTTTTCTCCTTGGCTTTTGACAACATGTGAGACGTTTAGATGTATGACTATTTTAATTTGTTTGTTTTTATCTGGTATTTTGCATTTGTTTATTGTTTTTACTTTGATTTAACTATACAACTGTTTTATGTCTCTCATTCTGTTCTTGTGTTTAATTTTTATTTTTTTTATTTTATTTTTTTTCTTCTTTGCACATTGGATTTACATTAAAATTGGATTGGACTGGACTGGATATAAGTGTAAACTGTTCCCCCTTTTTTTAGGCTGCAACAGCTTATGTCTTTAAAAAGCTAATTTGAGATCCATCCATCCATCCATCATCTAAACTGCTTTTTCCTTATGGGGAACTGGAGCCTATCCCAGGTGACAACATGGACTGGTCTCCAGACAATCACAGGGCTCACATATAAAGACAGAAAGCCATTCACACTCACACCAATTTAGAGCCACCAATTAAACTTGCAAGCATGTATAAACCCACACATGCACTGGATTAAGATCTTTTCCTGATATATTAAATATACTGTGACAGATTTGGGTTCACAGTCCACGTGTGCAGGTGCAGCATGCTGCTATTAATATGACTGTTCATTGGAGTTGATGGTGAAGACTTGCAGCAGGGATTCTTACTTCTTTAAGATAATGAGGCCCTCTCTGATTATCAATACCACCACCAATGCTTTTCTGCTGTATGGTGGAACAAAGATGACTTTACGTTTTAACAGAAGAGGTATCAAACTGATTCAACCTCTTATCCGGGTCTATATGTCTGAGTGATGCACATAGTTTTCTGTTTATAGCCTTTTGAGGGAGCCGACTCTGAAATAAACCCTTGAAGAACCAAGCCTGATTCTTCTGTCTTTAGTGAAACCTTTAGAGGGACATGTTAGGTCACTGAAACTGAAGATAAACCTAAAAAAAACAAAAATCCAGCCTCAGAGGAGACTCTAGAAGATGACTGCTGCACTGCTGACAGACTGATGTTTGTTTATTTTACATCCAAACAGCTGCACACCTCATCAAATGAAGAAACATGGCTGAAAAAAAAATATATATATATTTTAAATTTGAGTCATGATTTGTGGTGAAGGCGTTGGGGCTGGCTCCTGAGGCTGCACCAGCTTAGGAACATTGTCCCGAGGGGTAAACTGACCTTCTCGGAGGAGGGGGAGGAGGAGACCGGCCCGCTCTGTCCGGACTCTGCTTCAGCTCCCTCTCCACGCTGGACCGTCGAGGCTTTTCCACCAGAGGACGACTGCTGCGCTCGGAGCTCATGGGAGCTGATGACGAAGCAGGAGCTGAAGACCCAAGGGTTGGTGACACATTTTAATATCGTAAAAAAAGACATGCTTAATTTAAAGTTAAGGAATGAGGAACTACACTGCAAAAACTCAGATCTAGTCAAGTGTGTTTGTCTATTTTCAAGTCAGAAATACCTAAAACACTTATTCTAATCCACATTCACTTAACAAGTCAACATAAATATCTAACTTTAAGGAATGAAAGACAAAAATAAGCCACTGAACTGCTTCTAATGATAAGAAAATATCTGCAGATGAAACAAGGAAAGTTTCACTCAGTGAGGGAATTAAAGTTTAATATCTGCTTTGGATAGAAAATTCCATTCTATGACAGCCCTTAAGTTAAATTTGGCTCGTCTTATTGACAGATTATTTTACTTATCACAAGCAACTCAGGCCTTATTTTTAGTTTTTAATATTTTAAAATGACACGTCAGGAAATTGTGGCTTAGAACCAGTCTAGTGAGGAGTAAGGCTCCTTGATGATTTAACAAGTGTAACTAGGTCTGTGGTGGTCATCAACAGCTTAATGCAAAAAAAGCAAACTGAATACCTACCTTTTAGTCTGGCTTTTAGCTGATTATATTTATAATTATTATTATTTAATTGTATTTATTTATTTTAACCCTCTTAATCTGTTTTATTTCTCCATTTCAGTTCAGATTTATTGCTTGGAATTTTATTCTCTGTCAATCAACTTTTTTCATGATCCTACTTTAGCAGATTTTATTACACATTTGGTGTTTGGCTATCTCATTTTACTATGTTATTACTCTAAATTTTATTTTATTTATTTATTTTTCCCTGTAGTATTTTTGGCTAATTTATTGTTGTGATTTTTTTTATTGTCATTTGAGTCTTAGCTCCTGTGTTTCCTCATTTTTAATTCAAGATAGTGTTTCCTCTGTTTTCTGTTGGACTCTCTTCTTAATGTATTTGTGTGTGTGCATAGGTAAGTGTCAGTGCTGTATGTGCATGAGGGTGGGTAGGGTCTTGTATTTTCATTGTATTCAATGTTCTGCTTTTATTTAGGTATTTTATTTCTTTTCTTTTTATGTAAGGCACTTGGCGCTACAAGACTTGTATGAAAAGTGCTACACAAATAAAGTTTGATTGATTGATTGATTTTCTTCACTTGAATAAAATGTGAAGAGTCAAACATCTACATATTTTTACAGCTGTGAACAATCATCTATAACTATTCTGATGAACAAATATTTGGGCATGATTCTTGGTCCATATCACCTACCAACATTTGGTTAATACTGTCAAATAAAAGCTGCAAACAAATATTGACAATAGGCTTATAAGTGTTTTTGGAGCCACCTGTTATATTTACCTGAGTCAGCAGGTGCTGGGGGTTTGTGGGAGGAGCCAGCATCTTCGCTCAGCCTGTGAACTGTGACCTCCTGCTTCTCTGAGGCTGAAACATTAAAGTTTATTTAGTTATACATATTAAAAAAAACACAAGACAGCATGTCAGATGTGTCACTAAGTGTGAGGAGAGTGATTTCACGTTCTGTACATTATTTTTTATCAGTTTTGCGATAATAAATAAAATGTAAGACCTCAGAGGTGCACAGTTTGACATTCCTGCTACATAATCTTTGTTTTCTGATGTTTGATTTGCAATTACAAGCCTGACGTCTGACACTGTTGTGCTTCAGTATCAGACTAAAGACATTCATGAGATCTGCTGTCTTCTTCTGTGAGTCCCATACCTTCAGGTTTGTTCTTAGGAGTGCCCTGCTCAGACTCTGATGGTCCCCGTCCAGACGTTTTGTCTTTCGAGCTCCCCACTTTCGAGGAGGACCTCTGCTGGTCTGTGCTGGAGCTCTGACGGGATCCAGACCTGGTTGTAGACTGGTTGATGCTGCTGGTTTCTGCTGTTACTCCGCCCTCTGGTGGCTGTCTTTGTGCAGTCTGAGTGGAAAACAGGGTCTTGTCATAAACTACAATCAGGTCCAAAGTAATGTGTACGCATCGGACATGAATTAAAGAAGTCTTTTCAAATCTGGCTGCAAAAATTTAGCCTTTTTAGGAGCATAAAAACCCCAAATGGTCCAACGTCTCAGCTGATTATTGCAAATGTTCCTCATAAGTTTGATTGATTGAGTCTATATTCAGCAGAGACTAATGTGATTTTAGTCCCTTTGTCTCTGCCTGGATGGACACATGTACAAATATATCTGTTATATGTATTTGTATATATGTGTATCTATTTATGAAGAGTTTGTCTTCAGCCTGCTCCATCGTAAAGTGTCTTGAGATTACACTTGTTATGAACTGGCGCAATATAAATAAAGATTGATTGAAGTTTTATTCTTTATATTAAGGCCCTTTTTTTTAAATACATTATCATGTTTATTTTTATATTCAAAGTCACATTTGTCACTAAATGAGCTTTAGGTTGGGAGATGATTCCAGCTTCCAGGACATTAACCCACTATTTCCATAACACAATAAGAAGAGTTTGCTCGCCTCTGAGCGGTGTTTTGGGGTCAGGTTTACTCTTCAGATTTAAGTCACACAGATGAAGATGTTCACCAAGTTAGACAGTGACAGGCTGAGTAAACATTCATAAACACCTGACCTGAAACACCAGACAGCTGGTTTAAAATCAGTCGATAAATCTTTAATTGTATTGCCTTAAATCATAGCAACAGTTTTCTGAAGACACTTTACAGAAGAGCAGGTTGACGGCATACTCAGGGTGTACCTGCCTCTTGCCCAGTGTCTGCTGGGATAGGCTCCAGCCCGCCCCACAACCCTGGAAGGGATAAACGCTACAGAAAATGGATGGATGGAAATGAGAAGGCAGGGCTGCTGCCATAGAGTAAAGAACAAAACTGAAGCCAGTTGGTATGAAAACCAGTCAGGAGAGGAGTGAAAGAAACTTTTCCATGAATAAATATTACTGTCATGTTTTTTGTTCTTCTTTTAGTGAAGAGATTTTGTTCAGTTCTTGTAAGACTAAAGCAGGCAGCATGTATGCTAATGTCCATTGTCTAAAGTTACAGATATAACACATATTTGGCCATTTCTCTAGCCCCATTCCAGTTCATAATAATTATAGTTGTTGATGTAGACATTAGTGTGATCTCCCTATCTATCCATTGTAACTATCTTAAACACCATATAGACATGAGGTCCATGTGAAAATGAGATGCCACATCTCAAGAAGCCTACCATTAATGAATTTATACTCAATGGAAAAAAATATGGTAGGGACGGACTTATGGTCTGGGTCTCCATGAGTTTATCTCTGCTACCACCCCCCCCCCCCCCCCCCCCCCCCCCCCCCCCCCCCCACCCCACCCCCATATACTTATATACTTATAAATTCTCATTTTGATGCTGTTGTATTATTCAATGTCAGTCATCTCTACCTTATAATCATTGTAGATGTTGTGTAAATATTAGAGTATTACTCTTTTTTTCATGATTTTTATTGATTAAACTTCTATCAATATTATCACTACAATCATACAGACATGAGGGCCCTCCTAAAAACAAGATGCTGCATCTCAAGAGGCTAACCTCTAATAAATTTATATTCAGCAGGGACAAATATGACGACGACAGGTCTATGATTGGTCCATTGATCTGTCACTAACTTTAGTTCTTACTTTAGTCCACTTTTCTCTGCTTACCTCCCTCCCTTTGCCCACACACCCAACACAGCATCGTGTGGATTTGCTGTTCATCATGAGACTGGGGTCCACATTCAAGATTTTCCACTGCTAAACAGAAGGTTTTTTCTTGCTGCCATGATGGATTCATGTTGGGTGTTGGATGTATGTATTTGTATATATATATGTGTATGTGTATTTTTATGCGTATGTATATATATATATATATATATATATATATATATATATATATATATATATATATATATATATATATATATATATGTGTATGTGTATTTTTATGTGTATATATATATATGTGTATGTGTATTTTTATGTGTATATATATATGTGTATGTGTATTTTTATGTATATATATATATATATATATGTGTATGTGTATTTTTATGTGTAAATACGTATCCATGAATATATGTTTATCCATAAAATGAAGAGTTTGTCTTCAGCCTGCATATTGTAAAGTGTCTTGAGATGACACTTGTTATGAATTGGAGCTATACAAATAAAGATTGATTGATTGATTGATTGTCTCCTCTTTTCCTAAAAGAACACTGATCTGTCAAGGCCTCTTCAGAACGAGCTCGATCATTAAGGCTCGAGGCTTTGCCAGATGGACCTGCCTGATCACAGACACTGAATCAGGCAGATCAGACTGCACTGTGAAGTTAATACACCAACTTCTGACAATGGGCAGTAACTCTACAGAGATGTCTTTTTCTTTTTTTTCCCTCTGGTGATTGGACTGGGACCGTTTAAAAGCTGTTATATTGTAAAGCGTTGCCTTGCTCAGGACCAGGGGGGTATTCCACGAAGCTGGCTAAAAAAGGCTGGGAATATCGCCGGTAAGCGTGGCTTGAATAAGCAGCCACTTTAATCTCAGCTGCAACTCGTTCCACTAACCAGGCTCGGCTGTTTTTCAGAGATGCTTATTCTAGCCAGGCTGATCCAAGCTGCGGCTAAGCGCATGTGTGGGGTAGATAAAAAGCCCCGATGTGTCGATTGTCGAAATGACGAAATCATGTCAAAACCAAGAGCTGAGACGTTTTCCTCACAGAGTTGTATGAGGACTACAAGGGTAAAATCACAAAAAAGGGCAACACAGTTACAATTAATACAGCCAGAGACGCTGCCTGGCAAAGCATTGCTGACCATTTAAATGCGTAAATAATTTTTTTTTTTTTTTTTTTAATGAAGCATTTAGCCTATGCGTACACACGCACACGTCTGAAAATTTAGATTTTCAGAGGGCATGTTTTTGACACTGATTAGGGATAACCCATAACTGCAATGATTGTCTATTTAATCTGTAATGTATTTGTGGGTAAAACAGTCTTGACGTCTTTGTTTTTGATGGATTTTAAACAGTCAAAAAAAGACGGGGCAGCAGGTCAAGATTAAATTAAAAAATATTTTACAAAGTGGTAAGTTGCCTCTTTTCATATGTGAAATTCATCAAAATAGCACCACCTGAAGCTCCTCACACTACTGTGGCCCAGAGGAGATCGATCTTGATGAAATTAAAGCTGTTCAAAACCTGTTGATCAAGTTGATTTCTTCATATATGTATATATATATATAAATATATATATATATATATATATATATATATATATATGCATGGATGAAACAGCATAGTTTGTTTTATAGTTTTTGTGTAATGTGATGGTGGTATTCACTATTTTACATGTAGGCCTAATTCATTTTCTTGATTTGATAAATATATATCCATAATGGATGAATATAGCAGCAACATAGGTAACACCTAAAACCAAAGTAGGCAAACTTAGAAAAAATGGGCTACTTCATGTGGTAATCATCAAAAACTGAATAAAACAGAAGAAAAAACATGTATAGAGGAGATGTCATTTTTTATGAGGGATGATAGTGCTCCAGTGCCCTACCTTTAAATAAAGGAGAAGACACACATGAGCTTGTACACAAATAAAGTATTGATCTCATCATTTGGCATCACCGTTAGATTATCATCATGATCAGAATGGACCGCTGGTAAAAGGAAGTATTTTTTATGGAAAATTGTGTCTGTTGTCACCTTCTGTTTTTTTTATAAGACAATTTGTGCCTTTATTCTGTTATGTGTTGACTTTACTTACTTTACTTTGAGGGTGACAGAAGAAAGAAGATCAGATATTTTCAAATAGTTACCACTGGTGGGATCAAACCCACGGCGCAGTGAAAAGCACAGCTTACTGTGGCTCATTAACCTGCACTGTAACCACTCACCCACTTACTTTCCTGTATTGGTAGTAAATAGTGTAGTATCTGACATGTCTTGATTCACGGTTATTCCAGTGTTGTTTAAAAAAGGTCTCAATTTATGTTTCCGAACAAGAACATCATTCAATACAAATGAAGATGAATTTAATGTGAGACATGCAGTTCACAAAGCGTCTTTCAGAAGCCCGTCGGACCTTCTCTTAGACGCAGCTAAGGTAAGCTTGACCGTAAACCTGCCCGGGACCAGGCTTGTTGCTCTGGCTGATTTACCATGGTTACCAAGCCACGCTAGCCCTAAGCCTCGTTTGTGGAACCGAACTCTCACTAAAGTTAGCGAGGCTAACCGAAATAAGCCAGGCTTTGAGCTAAGCCAGCTTCGTGGAATACCCCCCTGGTCTTCCCTTTTTTCATCCATTCATTCAGATGGTTGTTCACATCAAGGGGCAGGTTCAGCATAATTTGGTCAAAGCACTCAGAAAGGTTGCCAATATCAGTGTCCATAGTGTCCATCTACGAGAGGAGCTTATTGTTCTGGTCGTGTCCTCTCTGATCAGTCAACAGAAGCTTTTTCCACTACCACGGTCGGGCTTAAGTAACTAGTTGGGTCCATCCATGCATTATCTGTACATCCCTTTCAAAGTCAGAGCTGAGAGGGATGGAGCCCATCCCAGCTTACATTGGATAAAACCGGGGGCTCCATCCAATCACAGGGCCAACACATATAGACAGAAAACCATTCACGCACACACCCACACCTAAGGCTGATTTAGAGTCACCAATCAGACTACCGAGAGTGTTTTTGGTTTGTGGGAGGAAACCAGAGTCCCACACATGCATGTAAAACGCATACTAAATCTACACTAAAAGGCCTCGCCCAACTTGCTGTGAGCACCAAAAACCTGCTGCATCACCGTGCAGCAGTCTGCGGTTTGGACTGACCTCAGTGTGAGTGTGTTTGGGTTTTAGGTTGGCCTGGTCTGTGCTGTGCTCCGGCCCAGGCCCAGGCCCAGGCTTCCTCTGCAGGGCGGGGCTTCCCTCTCTGCTGCGAGGGCTCACCTGTGAATCAAAGCTCTTACTCAGTTGTCACTCCTTGTGCCGTTTTCTTCATCATCAAACCAATCGCAGAGCTCGTACCTTAGCCACTGTTGGAGAGTCTCGCCCGTGGGTTGGGGTCAGAGGGGGACTTGGATGGTGATGGTGTGGAGGCTGAACCCCTGTGGCTGCTGCACTCTTCATCCTGCGGACCATGAGAGGGGAGGCGGAGCCATCCAGGCAGACCTCAGAGGGGGGAGGGGCTTGTAGCGGGGGTTTAATGGAAGAGCGAGGCTGAGGTTTGGGCGAGGATTTTAGGAGTCCCTGCTCCGCCTCCTTCAGAGGGCCGTCCTCCTGTGCTGGTTTTGTAGGAGGATTGGACTCTGACACACTCCTGGAAAAGCAAAATGGGTTTGGTTTACCTGATCAGCGGCTCCAAAAGTGGGTTTGATCGTGAAAGAAGTTCAAAGAAACTCACAAATCATGTTATGATAATTTCTAATGATGCAGTTCTCAGGTTTTTATGACAACATATGTGAAAAAAAAAGTTCAATTTAAAATAAAACCACATTCACTGATTCAAGAGTTTTCCCTTAGCAAAAAGCAATTTAATTGAAGTTCATTTAATTAAGTATGCTTGAGTGTAAGTATGGCAAGTATACTACAGACCATGTACTTGTAGTGTACTAGAAAGTGCACTAATTTAATACTTCTTACAAAAGTATACTTTCAAGTATACAACAAGTACACTGTTCTAGATACTGGCATTATACTAGTTATATACCTCTAGTCCACATTTTAGTTTATTGAAGTATACTTTAGGTATACTTTTATAAATTAACAATAACATTTTTTGGTATTTTTACTAGTTTGCTTGTTGTTATACTTGTAGTATACCTGTAAGTTTTACTATCTTTTAATTTCCCTTAATGCAGGGTTTAAACCACAAAGTTCAGTACCCCATTAAAAACTCTGACGGACTAAAGAAGAGATACAACAGTGCTGTGGTTTAATTGATGATTTGGTTATTTTTAAACAAGCGTGTTCACATCAAATTTCTGCTTTTATCCATGTGCCAAACTCTGTCGTGTTTTAGGTGAGGTACTTACTAAATCAGACAGGCCTGTATGTAAAGATTCACAGATCAGTGTACAAAGTACTTTCATATATGAGGTTAAAAACAAACTGTTAATGCTGTCTGGCCTGATATGATTAAAACAAAATGTGTTCTTGTTGAAACAGATGATGCTGTGGACATAACACCTGCCAAACTCTTATGAAAGGTGAAGTATCTGACGTGTATCCATGAAAGGCAAAGGTACGCATCCAGGATGTGTTCATGGGAGGGCTGCAGATGACCCTTTACACCAGGAATGCAGATGACCTCTTAAGCTAGTGTATGGCTCAAGTGACAGCCAAGGCTAGTTTTAATGCTGTCCAGATGTTAGGAGAAGCTGTGTACACATCCCTGATCCTATATAAGCTGTGGTCAAACTGAAGTCTGGGAGAAGGACATCAGTGGAAGTCTCTCTCAGGTATCCTGCAGTGCCTGTATGATTCTAGTTTCGCCTTTTTTTTGGTAATAAACCCATTATTCTGAAGAAAGCCACTGTCACAAAGTCACCTTCAATCTTCTGCGCATCACGAGTGGTCAAGATACAACAAGTTGGCGCTGCGAGCAGGGTCAGCTGTGGTCTCCAGTTGTCATCGAGGCTTCAGCGCTTTTGTTCCTGCACCACATCGACGTCGGGTGAGATTTTTTGTCTCACTTTTGTGGGAGAGGGTCATTTGTTGGGGCTGAGGTGTTCAGCTGGCTTGCTGCACTGACTAAAGTATCTCGTTGAGAAATGCTGTGATGTGTGTATGTCTGAAGCGACGCTTTGGGCTCTAGTTTCCTGGCGCAACTCAGGGTGGCGCAGCCTGAGTTGCGCACCCCGCGCAGTGGTAGTTTTGTCCGGCGCACCAGGAGGAGGTGTTGAAAGATTCAGCTTGGTGCAGTGACAATTTCAGGCCAAAAAAACGCGCGGAAGGTGAGCTGAAAGCTCGCCAGCTCCAACCTGAGAACAGAAGTGGACTAATTGACAGCTTTTGTGCTAAAGCTTGGATTGAATCGTATGTATATACATGTGAATGAATTCAGGCGGCAGCATAATGCTGGCAAATTGTCCATGGATTGTTGTCTCTAAATAAGTCACTGTTCCAGGAAGGTCTGAATTGTTTTTGAACATAAGTCTGTTAACCCTTTGGGGAACAAGCGGTTCAAACATCATTGAAACTGGAACTTTGCATAAGAGACGATAAATCAGGTCTGCTGGGGCTCTTAAGGCTCTAGAGGTAAATGAACCACTTAACTGACTCCATATTCAGAAAGTGGGCTTGTCAGGACAGCTTTCTCTGTGTGTATGCTGTGTGTCTTCATGATGCTTAAAGGCTGGGGTGTGTTTTAGTGTGGGTGTAATGTATACATATAATAGACGTCTTATTAAATAAGTATATATAGAGATAGATATACTGTATATAGCTATATCTGTAAGTTATAAGAAATATAAAAGACTGATTAACATTAAAATCTATGAGCTTTTGCTGGAGTCTGAGGAGTGGAGAGATGAACAAAGGACAGTTCTGTTTGACTCGAGCATGGTTGAAAATATAAACAGAAAACTCAAATATTGGTAGGTAATGTGCCCATATTTCAACTTGTTTATGGTAATGTTGTAAAGAATTAGGTAATTACAAGTAATGAATTTTTGTTTTGTTTTCTCTTTTCCCTCTATCCAGTTATGATGTATACAAATTTGAAGACCAGACGAGGAGATAGTTGGCTGTGCTTCACACCAAGGGGGGCTTGTGGATGAAAGGCTCACCAGGACCTGTCTTCATTTGAACCAGTACGATTTTATCCATGAACTCTTTCAATGTGTGATTGCTTTCACTTATTTGTGCATACACCCATTCAAAACTGATACATATTACCTTGTTTGTGTACATTATTTCTTTGTTTGGGTCAGTGAGGTATGTCTGTATTACATGTTGTAATTATTAAGAAGGGAAGCTCGGCAAAAGACTGATCAATTAGATCATTTAATTAATTAATGGTGTATCCTTGGCCTGGTCAATTATTTGGAAGTGGATTACTTGGGTTCAATTACTGATCACAGCTGTATATGTGGTTTATTACTTGTACTTGGTCTAGTTTGATCTGTGCTGCTTTTGGCTTAAATGTGTAATTGTTAGACAAATTCAGCCGATTGGGTGTGGTGAAAACGTTGTGTGATAAACAAATGTCTTTGCTTTTGTATTGAGGGGCCTTGGTTTTCATCTTAGGTTCGCAAATTTATTCTTTCTTTGTTGATTGAGTGGGGCTGTAGTATTTCATGAGTAACCTTTTGATTAATTAGAGTTTATAGGAGGAATATATGAGAATTATAAAAATGTCAAAAGTAGATGCTAAAATTTCAAAAACTATTACCCCAGTTGATGTAGTTCAGAAGAATGATCCCCTCATTAAAGGTATTGCAGAGATGTCAAAAAAAGGGAGTAAGCGTTGGCCTGACATTGATCAGCCTTGGCCAGTGGAAGGGACTCTTAACCCAGATGTAGTTAAAACAATACAGGTGCTTGTGTCTACTTATAAAACAGGGCAAAAGAAAGGTAAGAAAGGACAGAAACGCAAAGAGAAGAGACAGACAGAACTTGGGATTCTGCAGTTATTTGAACAGGAGGGGCATAAATTGTTAAAAGCTGATAAGGATAGAAGACTATGCTAGTCTAACAGGGCCTTTGAGGGCTATGATTAAAGACACAGAAAATGCCCACCTCCATTGTAATCTAACTTGGACACAGGACGGGTTGTTGGCATTTGAGACAATCAAACGAAGACTTCAGGATGCTCCTGCGCTAGCGCTGCCAGATTACTCCAAGAATTTTTTGCTGTATGTATCTACTTCTACTGGTGATAAATATGCATGTGCAGCACTTTGCCAGCGAACAGGTACAGGCCCTCAACCTATTTCTTATTATTCTACTGCCCTCTCAGATGTAGAATTGGGATTGCCATTGTGCTATAGAGCAATGGTGGGAGTTTATCTCATGTATGACAAAGCATCATCTATAACTATTGGCAGTGGCGCAAAAAGGGGGTACGCACTATATGCGGCGCATAAGGGCGCCACGCTAGAAGGGGTGCCAAAGTGATGGGGAAGAAATATTTTAAATCTGTATTTACTGTAATGAACGGCAGTTTGTGCATGTGCCAATATTATGATCAAGAACAGGCACGTCAGTGACTGATAGGGCACCCCTACGCTTCTTCTTCACCCCCTCTCTCTCCAGAGGGCGCCCCCTGGAGCGTGCGCTGGAGTCAGAGTGTTTTCGTTTGAACCGTGTTGACAGATTACAGGAAGCTAAAGATGGAGAGGCAAAAAGAAAGCTATCAGGGGCACAAAACAGAAAGAGGAAGAGCGGAGAGGGAGAAAGATTTTAAAGGAATGAAAAAAAGCTTTTTCAATCTGGCTGAAAGACAGCAGGTAAGTTTTTTCAGTGTATCAAGAGAAGACTTGTTATTCAGTTCAGCAAAAGCTACTACTAGTAAAAACGACAGGCTACTGTTGTCTTGCGACTGTGTAGCAGGGCTGAAACGATTCCTTGAATTATTCGGGTGATATTATTTGCTTAAATCAGTCATGTAAGCCATATATGCCATGGTCTAAGCTTGGACACGGTGCTGTGTTTCACGCGGACCAGTGGACGGTTATTGAGTGGCTCAATGTCCAAGTTTTCACTGTTACTTAAGATGCACTTCTCTGTGTTAAAATCATGAGGCGGGAAAGAAGTTGATTGATGCATTCATGCTGGCAGACAGGCACTCCTGCTGCTGCCTTTCTATGTAGTCACTGGCTGTGGGTAACTTAAATCAGACTTGTGGGACTTTTCCTCACTTATTGACCCGACAGTTTTACAGAGGAGAGACATGCCGGCTCCTTTGGGTAAATAGGTCAGAGGTCATCATACAGTCAGGATTCAACAGATCACAGAGCCAAATTTACCCTAAAACCTGTTCCTAGGTCCAGATATGGTGGTTGCAGAAACTGAAAGTGAACACCCTTTCAGAAATAAATCACATTTCTGGGATGTAATAGTCCAGCTTTCAGATATCATCATACCATTGTGTCCATTTAGGGGACCCACCATATTTTTTCATTTGTCTAGTACTATTTCGCTTGAAAAATAGCTAAGGGATTGATTTAAAAGGATGCAATATTTGTTATTAAGAGTACTCAATCAATCATCAGAAGATTTGATAGAGTACTACATTACAAAACCACTCAGTTACTGCAGCCTTCCTGTGTACTGATCAGTATTTACAATATAACAGATCATGAAAAGAAAAACAAACATTTGTTTGTGTTTTTTTTGTTGTTCAGACAGTTATAATTTCTTTAACTAGATGTTGAACAATAAAAGAGATCATTTATAGAACCTAAGAGTGAAACACTTGAGTGTAATTGTCTATATAACACTACAGTGCTGTTGTGATGTATCTGATAAGTCTGATCGGATGAAATATCCAATCAGTAACTGATATCCTTACTTACTACTTACTAATCCTAACTTACAATAAAATGAATCAAAGTCTTATGGTTGTATTTATACACAAAAACAGGCCGTGTTGGGGGTGCTGTGTTGGGTCTGCATACCCCCTGAAAAAATGGGTAGTTGCACCACTGACTTGGGGGTATCCGATGACCATTCTTACTCACCATAGTCTGAGAAATCTTTTGAATTATGGTAAATACACATTGACTATGCCTAGGCCTAGGGTCTATCATAGGCTCTTAGAGCAGGAAGATGTCACCCTGGTGAGATGTAACACTGTAAATCCATCTGACACTCTGCCAACTCCAGAGGATGGAGAGCTGCATGATTGTGTACAAGAGGCTGAGAGATATTCAAGGCTCAGGTCAGACTTGCAAGCCCTTCCATTGAGGGAGGCAGACTTAGAGTATTGGAGTATTGGACTGATGGACCCTGCTATCGAATAGGAGACCAATTGAATGCTGGCTATGCCATTGTGAGAGCTCGAGGAAATGAATTTGTTGTTGAGAAAGCAGAGGTAATACCACAGCCTGCATCTGCACAACTTAATACAGCATCATGCCCAGATAATGAAGTTGTTGCATGCAATGATGAAACCTAAAGCTATAGCAATAGCTAAGTGTGCAGTACAAAAAGGAGACGTCAAGAGTTATGCAGGGTAACAAAGCAGCCGATGAGGCAGCGGAGGCAGTTGCAGGAGCAGATAAGTTAGGCAAAGTCCTTCTGGTCACTCATGAGGTGGACCTGGAAGATAAAATCACTCTCAAAGATGTGGTCTCACTGCAAGATGCTGCTTCTCCGATGGATAAACAATTATGGCGTGATTGAGGTGCCAGTCAAGATTTTACTGGTTTATGGCGAAGTCATGAAGGGCTGATGGTGGCCCCCCCGGACCTGTTAGTACTGATGATTCAGGAGGCATATGGGTTAGCCCATGTTGCCAGGGCGGAGGTGAAGAGAAAAATCACAAAAGAGTATGGATTTGGGGACCATATTTGCTTGAGCAAATTGATTACATCATAGGCAGGTGTAGTACCTGTCTAAAAAATAATGTTCGAAAAGGTGCACTGGTTCCTCCTGGCTACATTCCTACCCCTACAGGTCCCATGCGTGAGTTAGTGGTGGACTTTGTTGATGATAAAATCAGTTGGAGGCAAGAAATACATGCTAGTTGTAGTGACAGATTTTTGAACTTTGTCCAACAGGGATGAGGATGCTCAGTCTGATGCCAAGTTCTTGTGTCGTGAAGTCTTAAGCAGATGCTGAATTCCTGATCACATACCCTCAGATGATGAGAAAGAGTTTGTGGATAAAACAGTAAGATTTATTCTACAATTGGAAATTAACCAGTGTCCGGGAGCAGTGTATCATCTGCAAAGCCAAGACATCTGTGACAAAATGAATGGTGCACTGAAGAAACCTTCTTGTTAAGATCTACCAACACACAACTGTTACTTTGGGGGTCTCAGGCGGATAAATTTGGGAACCCTTGTCAACACTTGCAAAGGGTTTTGTTAATGAAAGGTGTACCTGCGCAGAGAGCTGAGGGCCTCGGTCAGACTACGAACTCTTCTTAACATGACGTCCATCTTATGAGGCTCCTCCTTCAGGAAACGCACTGCCTCCACCTCCAAACGCAGCACAGAGCGCAGCTTCGCCTGCAGCTCTGGAAACTCACCTGACAGGTAAACAGACGAAATGAGATGTTATTATACCGTATGCATCCTGTGTGACATCTAAATCCTCTGATTTGAGTGATTTGTGGACAAAGTCTACCCTGACAATTAGATACAGTCTAAACAAAATATTCTCCTGCAGCTGATTGAATACAAACTGCTCAGAGCACAAATTTGCTTAAGGCTTAATGCAGGGCCGGATTAAGATAGCTTGATACCCGAGGGCAACACCCTCCAAGTGCCCCCCAGGAAATCTGCTTCCCACCAAACCCACCAGCACTTACAGCCCCAGAATCAGCAGTAAGAACTTCAATAAACAGTCCAGTCAGTGCCATTATATTTAAGAGTTATCCAAGGGGCCAGATCTGGGCATGGACGACTCAAATTATTCCAATTAATGAGAACAATGTTTTTAATTCTCCCTATCAGCTGCAGAGCTGGTGGAGGCACAACATTATGACCTCGCCAGGGGGGCAAAATAGTTCAAGTTTCCCCTGGTCCTCAAGTTAAGAAAGCACTCCAACTGCACGTTCAAGCTGTGCCCACTAAAGTAAAGTGACATTATCAAAACCACATTAGCAGTC
This sequence comes from Cetoscarus ocellatus, assembly GCA_037902135.1. Classification (NCBI taxonomy): domain Eukaryota; kingdom Metazoa; phylum Chordata; class Actinopteri; order Labriformes; family Labridae; genus Cetoscarus; species Cetoscarus ocellatus. Next base: position 1,084,087 of record JBAMNC010001282.1, read on the forward strand.
AGACGTGTTTGAGTTTAGCAAAATCAGTCCTGGTTTTTGACTTCACTTTCTCTCAGTCTTGGACCTGAATAAGGCCTGAAATTTAATCTGGCGTTTTGCTTTATGTATTGGTTAAAAAACATCTATAAAAACTGAGGGAATTGAGGGATCTTTTTTCTGTTAATTTAGCTTCTTTTATTATTTTTATTATTATCATTTTTATTTTTAATCTTGGTTTTCTCTCTTTTGATATTTATCCCTCTTTTCTTTCTCTCGCTGACCTTTTTTTCCTTTTTCTTTTTTGTCTATACAGGGGTCTGTGTGTATGTATATATATGTATGTATATACACTGCCTGGCCAAATAAAAAAGTTGCCATATATATATATATATATATATATATATATATATATATATATATATATATATATATATATATATATATATATATATATATATATATATATATATATATTTATGTATATATATGTATACGTATATATATACATATATATGTATATATATATGTGTGTGTGTGTGTGTGTGTACATTTTTATTCTCATTACTACTTTTGACAGAGACTTTTGTCTATCTGGAGTTTATTAATGCAACAATCAAAACTGATTTTAGTTTCATGGTTCATCCTGTGTGGGTCCTGAGGGGGCTTGGCTCTTCAGAGTGACATCTTGAGAGGCTTTAAGGAGAAAGATCAGGAACCAAACATCCCACCATGTGAGTCTGACACATGGTCCATGTCCAATCATTTACATTTGAATCAGGGATAAATGGGTTCATAGTGTTGGTAACCCAGATTTTCTCACTTTTGAGGACAGACAGAGCCTCTCCCACCCTCCGCAGGTTCACAGCTGCTTCCTCCACGTCTCTCAGTGTGATCGTCAGCTGACCAGGACTGGAGGCGGAGCTTCTCTGCAGGTGGTCCACGTAGACCTCCAGCTCACTGAAAGAACCAAAGACATGGACCATGAGGAGTGACAGTCAGGAGGGTAAAGCCTGTGATGTCCTAATGTGGACATTAGAGGGCAGCAGAGAGCTCATCGTCCTGTTTGTGTTCAGGCAGAGTGACTTTAACGCCATGATTTTAATCACTTTAAAAATAAGAAAAACAAATCTACTGTGAGCTGCTGATCTTTACAGGGACACCTGTGTTTGTCGATCTATGGAGGACTTCAGGTCAAGTTTTTTATCCAGCAATTAATTTTTAAAATGTTGTACTTGTGGATAAATCAGGAACTACCATGTATTTAGCTTTGTTGATCTCTCTAAAGTTAATATCAGGAACTGTCATGATAATGGATTGGGGTTAAAGGAATTGCCAAAAATGAACATTTAATGATTTGTAAAAAACAAAACATGTACTAGCAGTCCATACCTATCTTAATTTCTGCATTATGTTGTACCAGTTACTCATGATGAATCAAGTAAATTCTACTTAATTTACTTATTTTTATTCATAAGGAAGTTAATATTGCTTAAAGATTCTGCATGTTGCAACCTGCAACCTTCATATTATTTTACTTAAATTGTATGCTCTTATCTATTTTATTGTCTTTATTTGATATTTCCTACTGCTATACTGTGTACAAGAGCAACTGAAACAACTGAATTTCCCCTTGGGGATTAATAAAGTTTTTCTGATTCTGATATTTAGCAGTTGTTAATTTTTCTTGATTTTTCAAAAACATTTTTTAAATGATTTACCAGCTGCATTGAGTCAGGTGGAAGGCGGCATGGGGCCCCCCGTTGATCTCTCCATCCATGGATTTTATAGATTATACATCCATAATAAATACCTTTAAAACCATTTAGACATGAGGACCCTCTTGGAAATGAGATGCCACGTGTCAAAGGGCTAACCTTGAATAAATCTATATGGTGCTATATAAATGAAGATTGATTGATTGAATCGATATTCAACAGAGACAAATGTGATGAGGACAGATTTATGATCTGGGCATCCATGGGTTTGTTGCCAAAATAAATTCTTATTTTTAGTCCCTTTGTCTCTTCCTGGATGGATACATCTCTGGATGTATGTTTGTGTATATCCAAAAAAATAAATAAATAAATAAAAATCTATCTATCTATCTATCTATCTATCTATCTATCTCTATCTATATATATATATATTTATATATATCTCTCTCCATATATATATATGTGTGTGTGTGTGTGTGTGTGTGTGTATCCATAAAATGAAGAGTTTGTCTTCAGCCTGCTCTATTGTAAAGTGTCTTGAGATAACAGTTGTTATGAAGTGGCGCTACACAAATAAAGTTTGATTGATCAAATCTCCTGAGATTTAATTTTTTTTAATTGTTTTTTGTCTCTATGTTTGTACAACTTTAACTACATCAATATGATGTCATCACAGCATAAATACCCTGATAGCCCTGGTTGTCCTGAAAAAAAAAGATGTCTGTGACTTGATTCTGCTTGAGAGGGTCGAGGCCCATCGTGCTTTATGACAGGAAAGAGTGAACTGAAAATAGCTTCAGGGGCTCAAGGTGAACTGATGAATATCATGATGAGCCAATGCCAGGAACATTTTTTCTTTTATTATGAAAGGACATTTCAGATCACCATGGTGTCACTTTACTTGTTATAAGCCAACAATAGTTTTCTCAGTACTTTTATTTTACAGTCATCTTTTTCAGTCCCTTAGTCTGTCTGAACAGGGTCTTGTTGTTAAAATCTGACATCTTATTTTTACATTGTTCTTCCTCTGTTTAGAGGGACCATTTGTGTCAATTCAGACCTACATTAGCAGACCCTCCATGACCCCTGATGTGGTTCATGTGTGCCTGAGCTCTTGTTCCTGATGTGTCTGAGCGAGTATGAAGATAATTATGTCTCTGCTCTCTCTCTGTGATAAATGTCAGCCCTGCATTAGCATCATGAGGGCAGCATGCTAACGTGAGGGTGAGCTCTGATGTCACATTAAATCCCATCTGTCCTCCTCCCCTGGCTCTATTTATAACAATATGTTTCTTCACATCTCCTCTGCACACACGCTCACGCCAGCGATAATCTGACTTCAGCCGCTGTGACATCATTATGGGCGTGATGTCACAGCGAGCGACTCGATGTTGAAAAGGCTAAATCACCACTTCACAAATCACGGCCTCTAATGAAAAGTTCAACTTGAAACTCTGACATCCCGTCTCCATGAATCGGACGCTCCTTTGAGTCGATTAAAAAGTTTTACTGACAGTTTGTTACAGCGCAGAGGAAGCCTCTTAATCTGGAGTCTCTGCTGTTCTTTAATCCTCTGAAATGTTTGAGGGCTGTAGACGGATTAGGGCTAACACGCTGCATTAAAGTCGATTAACACAAATATTTAACATCGGGGTGGACAGTAATGAAGTAGATTTACCTGAGTACTGTACTTAAGTACATTTTTGAGTATCTGTACTTTCTTGAGTATCATTATTTTTGGAAACTTATGACTTTTACTCCACTACATTTAAAAGACATATAGTGTACTTTTAGCTCCTCTACATTTCTGTGAGGGGTCTCATTACTCATATCTTTTAAATATAGCTCTGAAGTCAGCAGATGAAATTTCTTTTCTCTTCTAAAATGCGATGTGCGTGTGATTTGTTCAAGTGGTAATGTCGTACCTGTACCTCGTGCATGCGCTACTCAGATCAGTCAGGTAAACGTTTAGCTAACGTTGCTCAGATAACAGTTCATCTTGGCAGTAATGATGACTACAGCAGATACAGACGACGATACCACACCACAGCACCCATGGCCACATCTGAAGTCCATGTTTGAAAGTGTTGAAATGAAGACTGATTCATATCGTTTATTGTGTTAAATAAAAAGTGAAAACGGCAATGGTTGTCCTTTTGTTGATTCAACTGTGTTTCAGTAACCATTTCTTTTGTTTTTTTGAACAGTGTATTTTTTGAGTTTTGTTGCTTTTATATCAAACAAGGAAGATGCAACAAGAACACATTGAATGCACATTTCCAACCCACCCTCCCTACACCCCTTTCCCCATTACTGGTACAAAGTCTGATAAAGAAAGTCAGAGAAACATAACCAAATAGTAAAATACAATAACCAAATAATAAAATACAATAACCACATAATAAATTAGTAGTGTAACATAAACTGACACGATGAGTAGAAATACTGGCCCAGGGGCCCAGGGGCACTTTAGTGCTGTCCAGATTATACATGGGTGTGTAAAGAACAGAAATCAACATGAATTTAACACTTGTTTGCACACCCGCACATACTTTATCCCACATTTTACACCTTTTAATAAAGGTTACATTACTCATCTATCTCACATCCATGCCACCTTTCTGAAAACGTTACGCTACCCGTCTTCAGTAGTCAGTTCTAGGCTTTGCAGCTTATTTTACAAGCTTTTTATTCTACAGGATCTATAAGCAGGGCAGTGCTTCAGTCATTAGTTTCTGTGAATTCATTGTGGCAACAATACAATAACACATTGATATTAAAACGAAAATGGACTTTTAATACTTAAGTATTTTCAAAAGCAGGCACTCCAGTACTTAAACTTAAGTAAAAATTTGACTGAACAACTTTCACTTGTATTGGAGTAATATTTGACCAGGAGTATCTATACTTTCACTCAGGTAATGGAGTTAAGTACTTTATCCACCACTGTTAAACATATTCTGTGTGCCAGTTCGTTCCTGTTGTTCTCTGCATGTATCCTCCTGTCCTCCTGTGTGAGTCCTGTGTTATCCTACATGTTCCTCTTGACCCCTCTTGCTTTCTGCTCTGTTGTTTCCTTGGGCTCTAATTTCATAGACCAGGCGCAGGCGCGGTGCAGGGCAGAAGACACATCTTCTCACATTTACCCCTGAAATTAATACTTCTAATATTTTGACTTCTGATGCTCTTCATTAATCTTTGAAGGGATGCGCCACCAATGTTTTTTCTTTTCATGTCTTGCCTCACTCCTGAGTCCATGACAAGCAGATAGACCCCATTCTTTTGACTGTGCTGCAGTAACAAGGAAGAGACAGGCAGAGCTCGCCCACCGCTGACTAGCTTAGCTCAAACACTTGGAGTCAGTGGGTAGTGTTAGCCTGCCTCTGCCTACAGTCATCAGATAAACTCTTCATCAACTCTAAATGGGCCTGTGTGCTTGTTGTGACTCATTACCTTATCTATTTTTAGATTAAGATTAGCATTTTGTGTAATTTTCAAAAGAAATACATACATTCAATACTCACACTCATACCTAATTTGGAGTCACCTATCAACCTAATGGGCATGTTTTTGGTACTTTTGGTACCTACTTTATGGTCTGTGGGAGGAAGCTAGAGTGCTCTGAAAGAGGCCCTGACAGAGCCAGGGGATCAAACCGGCAACCTTGCTGTGAGGCATGTGCGCTACCTGCTGTGCCACAGTGCCTCCTTATAGTGAAACAGAGGACAGATAATCAGTGGACACAGTTCATGCACTGATAAAAGCATCAATAGCAGTGTTACCAGGTCCAGACCACACTTTTAAATTAAAAACAAAAAATAATAAACTTCCCTGTTATAGGATATTTTGGCTGCACTTTCTACATGTTTTGTGAGAGTTTGCTCTACAAGGTGGCTCACGTTCTGTCTTTTGCACCTCTGCAGTTATCTGATTGACCCGTAATACAAGTGATTGACAGAACAATCGTCCAATCACCTGCAGGATCTGCTTTTGAAAGGTTCTGCCCTTCCCACACACTGTCTATGTGCTCTTTCCCAGAAGGACTATAGTGAAATATACTGAACAGGTCAAACACAGACTAAAGTTTAAAGAATAACTCGCAGGTTATGACCCTCTGACCTGAGCTGGTTGAGGATGGCCTCCTCCGTCCTCATGTAGAGCATCCTCTCCTCCTCCATCTCCGCTCTCCGCCTGAACGCTGCCTCCTCGCTCTGATTCACATGGTCACACATCAGCAGCAGCAGCTCCTGACCCGCCATCTGCAGCATGGAGTTCACACTCTGCTGGTTCAACAGCTGCAACAAGAAAACAAAGTCGAATACGCCACACTGAGGAGACAACAAGAACCAGGTGAATAATCTACCAACCCCTGAGAAAAGAGTGAAGTTCATTTTATCAAGTATGCTTGAGTGTAAGTATAAGTATAGCAAGTATACTACGGACCATGTACTTGTAGTGTACTAGAAAGTATACTAATTTAATGCTCCTTCAGACTAAATTGGAACATTTTGAAGTTTATAACAGTACACTTTAAGTTTACAACAAGTACACTTATCTATATACTACTTGTACGAGGTATATACTTCTAGTCCACATTTTAGTTTCTTGAAGTAAGCATTAGGTATAGTTTTATCTATTAAAATATCTATATCTATATATATATCTATATATCTATCTATCTATCTATCTATCTATCTATCTATCTATCTATATATACATATATGTATTTATATGTGTGTGTATATATATATATATATATGTATGTATGTATATATATGTATGTATGTATATATATATATATGTATATATATCTATATATCTATATATCTATCTATCTATATATATCTATATCTATATATATCTATATATCTATATATATATATATATATGTATGTATATGTGTGTGTATATATATATATATATATATATATATATATATATATATATATATATATATATATATATATATATATATATATATATATATATATGTATATATATATATATATATATATATATATATATATATATATATATATATATATATGTATTTTTGCTATTCTACTAGTTTACTTGTTGTTATACTTAAAGTATACCTGTAAGCTCTACTTTCTTGTAATTCCCCTTCATGCACAGATTAAACCAAAAAGTTCTGTATCACAGCCAAACTCTGACAGACTAAAGAAGAGATACAACAGTGCTGTATGCTTGAAAGATGGTACATTTGGTTTAACGGATGACTTTGTTATTTTTGAACAAATGTGTTCACATCAAATTTCTGCTCTTTCTCCATGTGCCAAACTCTGTCGTGTTTTAGGTGAGGTACTTACTAAATCAGACAGGCCTGTATGTAAAGATTCACAGATCAGTGTACAACGTAGTTTCATAATGAGGTTAAAAACAAACTGTTGATGCTGTCTGGCCGGATAGGATTAAAAAAAATGTGTTCTTGTTGAAACAGATGAGGCTGTGCACATAACACCTGCCAAACCCTTATGAAGGGAACTTATATAAAATAAGTATACTCATAGTACACTTGAACACTACTTTTTGTTAAGGGATAGTGAGAGTCTGGAGGATATAATATCAGCAATATCATAATACTACTACTACTACTACTACTACTAATAATAATGATAATAATAATAATAATAAGGCGGTAAAGAACAAGAGATCTTTATTATGAGTTTTGTGATACTGAAGCTGTGAGTGAATGATGCCTGTTATATTTAAGTACCATCCTTATTCCCTTTTCCACGACTCAAAAGCCGTGTCAAGTTTCTGTATCAGTACACAGAAACACTGGTAAACTTGTGCAGCTTATCAAAGAGACATGAGCATGAAGAACTGTTTAATAATGAGCCCAAAACTCTTATACAGACCATAATAGTACTGCTACACTTCCTCACCTGAGGGTGCTTCCAAAACAACAGCTTGTTTATTTTGTTCAATTCAGGTGATAAACTGATTCATTGCTTTTGTTTCTCTGATGATCATTTAATATTTACACCACAATGTGAATCTATGACTGTCTCTTTGAAAAGAAAACTACTTTTCAATGCAAACAGCCTATCAGTCAATTTCATGGAAGCAACTCAAAGCACTTTGGCATGCAGACATTGACAAGATGACCTACTTAAGTTCAAATACAGCATCTGAATGAAGAAAAGGGGGTATTGAAGGGACTTTGAGTATTTCAGGAAGTGCTGAGCTACTGGGTTTTTCATGCACAACCTTCTCTTGGGTTCACAGAGAATGGTCTGAAAAGGAGAAAACATCCAGCCATTTAACCTTAACCCCAATGGAAAACATCACAGGGTCAAGAAAAGGAGGGAATAAGAGAAGAGGAAAGGAGAACTGTGGTAAAAGAGGAATTCGACTGCACTTTCACTTTGGTGTCATCTTAATGTGACAACTATTTCGTGTGACGTAGGGAAGCCATGACAAACTACAATGTTCTGAAAATGAAAATCTGCTTTACTTCACAGTGTTGTTCTGTGTCGGCTTCACCTGTTAACATTAACCATCCATGATCAGAGGATTACCTGTGACAGGTGTTTTGCCCTTTGGTCATGCAGTGTGTGTTTTCTGCTCACAGCTGTGAGGTTAGGTGAGAGCATCTATAAATGGGGACATCTTTTACAGGGCACTTTACCTTAGGTCTGATAATACATGCAAAATGTTTCAGAAGAACTATTCTCCCTGTTTCATTCACATATA